>CM060597.1:42189326-42654326 GCA_030578255.1 Tiaroga cobitis
ATTTGTTTACTGTGTGTGATTAATTTAATGGAAAGCACATTCACTCTTCTAGTTGTCTTGCTGTTCATTTTAAATAAGTAGATCAGTTTCTGCTCCTTTATTCAAACTAAGTTGTCACGTTGTCAGTAATGTTAATTAAACAATAAAAGAAAAGAGGGAATCACTCACTGCTCTTAACTGTAGCTTTAATAATAATCAGATTATTCATAATCAGTGTTGTGCTAGTTACTAAGAAATAGTAACTAGTTACAGTTACTAGTTACTTCATTCAAAAAGTAACTCAATTACTTTGTTGATTACTTACACCAAAAAGTAATGCGTTACTGTTAAAAGTAACTTTTTAGTTACTTTTTTAAAGAAAGTTCTTAAATGTTCCCATTAATGCCCTTTAATGCGTAATGGTCTATACAAACACAAAACTGTCTTAAACAAAAAGTAATTTTTAAACACTATTTTATTTAAGTCAGACTAGCACAAACTGAATATATCAAGGATTTCTGAAATAAATAACAAAACAAGCATTTTTAAAGCTAGTGACTTGTTTGCTTTCTCAACATTGATATGTTCATGCAGCTGACAGTATACGTTTTTACCACTGTGGTTTTTACTGCATGAATTAATATTTGAGCAATACAATTGTACCTTGATCATTCTTGTTAGTTCATAGTAGGCCTACATTAACTAAGGAGATACAAATACATCTAACAATGAATGATACTTCTACAACATGTATTAACCATATTTAATGCTAAAATTGTAATCTTATTGTAAAGTGTTACCATTTATATGATTCAAGCTTAAAGAAGATGGCCATATTTAAATACCTGCAAAGGCCAGAGCATTAAAATTACATAAATGTAGACCTATATTACATGTAAAGTCTTTCACTTTATTTGCCTAAATTTTAGAACACTTGATTAGACTTGATGTCGGCTGCATGAACATATCAATGTAAGCAATCAATCACGTCACTAGTTTTAAAAATACAACTTCGCCGGCTAATGAATGCATAAAAGTAACCAGCTGGATATAAACTAATGCAAATAGATGGTAACAATTGCGACATAAAACGTGTGGGTCAGGTCTGCGTGTGTTTTTGTCACATTGCTTTAATCGCTTGAGGTAAGTTAGCCGTTACTGTTATTCCTCTTAGACTCGACGGCAAGCTTCTGTTCTTTCTCTGCTGATGCAGCATCTAGTAAAAAAATTAATTACTTTATAATGATATGGCAATGTGTACTTAAGTGTTCTGTATTCATACCGTTTCGCTGTCTGTGTTTTAAATGCGCATCAAGTGCTCAGCGCTCTCCGTGCAGCTTGTAATCTCCGTGCTCGCGCTGCCTCACGTGTACGTAAACAACTCAGCCAGTGAGTTTGTTATGTGTCCTCAGGTGTCCTCTCGCTCTGTATAATGCTAGCAGTCTCTTCAGTGCTCTCGTACTGTGTGATGACAGCGCACACTTCTCAGCCGCCCCAGCAACTAATTAATTGAAAAAAGTAACGGACAACGCGCCATATGGTAACGGTAACGGAGTTAATTTATTTAAAAAGTAATGCGTTACAGTATTAGTTACTGTCGAAAGTAACTGAGTTACAGTAACGCGTTACTGCCCAACACTGTTCATAATACGCTAAATACTATGCAGTGACTATTTTTACATTAGATTATACATTTTTTATGTCTCTTCTATGTATTCCACAATCGAAACATTTAACAGACTTCTATTTTTTTGCCGAAACACACTGTTGAAAACTGTTCTCCCGTCACATCCATACAATCTCCAAGATCCTGATTAGTCAAAGCCAAAGAGCCAATAACATGGTCACAAGAACTCACTTTAGGGTGTTTATGACTCACTCCACCTCCTCTGACTCACCGCTTCACAGTTCAGGCACCGTGTCTCATTGGTCAGTGTGCCTTGGAAGATCTCGTGCACCCAGGTCTGCTGAATCTTTTCCTCCGCTTCACCCTCTCCTGTGCTGCTACCGCTTCCACCTGCTCCACTTCCACTCCCACCATTCTGTACTACCTTTCCATTCTGCTGTCTCTCCTGGCTCTTCTCCTCCTGTAGCAGGTCTGCAATGGTGTTGAGCAAGTAGTTGAGGAATTCATGTGCATCTTGCTGCATGTAGTTGTCAAACAGCTCTGTAGGGAGAGTAGAAGGAAGTGTTGATAACATTAAGTAGCTGCAAGTCTAATATATAAACAGTGATTCAATCATCTAATAGCAGTGCATTTCAATACATACACAGTGTTTCCTGCATAGCTAATCAGGTGTATAGCTTAATCTTAGCATTCTTTCTTTTTTTTTTTTATCTTACTGACCCCGCGGTAGTGTATCTAGACAACGTCTTGGATCTTGGAATCTATGTCTACATTCAAAACGTTTACAAACATATCGGGCCATGCATATTATCTGTATAGCAACATCTTTCCATATCCTTTCCCCGATCTCCGGGCCATCTGAATAACATTCACCACTATCCCTCATCAACAAGCCCTCTCTTGACAGTCAGTCAAATCCCGTACTGTAGGATGCATGATCTTTTCTCACCATTTTCCTTCCTCAGTCTGGAGATGAACTTCTTTGGTGGAATGACTCCCACTTTCTTCTTCTGAGTTGCAATGCTGTTGAACAGGTCAGCCAGGCAGGTGAGCAGGTTCTCTTTACGCCGCGGCTGGATCTTATAGGCCAGCACTTTCTCCCGGAAGGGCCGGCAGAAGTACAGTGCCTGCAGCACTGAGTTACAGTAGCAGGTGTTGCCAAACTGAGCGACCAGATGTGATTGGACAAAGAACAAATCAAACAATGATGAAGGACATGTGATGACATACATGCACATATGATTGTTAAATCTCCAATTAATGTCTCTGAGAATTAATGCAAACCAGTGCTGGAACAACACTTGAACTGAACTGAGCTGGATAATGACACTAACATTGGAACATTGACAGTTCTTGAACTGAATTGAAATAACATTGAACTACACTGAGCTGAATAATGACACTTATCTTCTGTAGAACAACTTAAATTGAATTTGTTTCACAACTGATCAATTTTACATCATTACCAATCACTTTCCTGTTTTTTTTTTTTATTGTAAAGCTGCTTTAAAACAATCCATAAATAAATGTGACTTAAGTTGGATATGTGGAGCGGTTTTATTATTTTATTTTGCTGCCTTTAATACACGCTTGCCAAATCTGCCATTAAGGAATGGCACAAGCACATTACACAAACACATCCAAAGTGCTTCACAATGTAAAAGTAATATGGCAAAGTCATCTTCTATTTATAGCACACTCACTGACAAAGACAACCATGTAAACTTACATTTACCAGTCCAAAGTAGTGTTCATTAACAGGGAACTGTTCCGGTCCAATCTCCTTTTCCAAAGCAGAGGCATTGGCGCCCTACCGAGAAAACCCACAATGGTTATTTTGGCAATTTGTTCATGGGGTCTCAATAATAAAAGTGACCAGGAACACCCTGCACCTATTCGGGACTAACAGGAACATCCTGTTTGTGGAGTGTGATGCAGGCTTGGCATGAACAGGATGCACTTTCTGGGCAAGTGAACCCACTCTGTGTCACCAGGGGAGATCATCAAGGCAGAGCTGTAAGTGCTGTTAGTATCTAAGGTGTAATGAATGAGTTTCTCAGATGTTATAAGGCCTAGATCAGTGGTTCTCATCCTTTTTGTTCAACTAGTTATTCCCTCCATATAGATATTTCTGCTGTAATGAAGTTAATTTTCTTATTAACAGAAACTGGTAGGTTTATATCTTAATTTTGTCTCTTTTTTTTAGCATTTTAGTTAGATTTTTATATATATATATTATTGATCATTTATTAGTTAAAAATACTTTTAAACCATTCTTTGAAGTATGCTGTTTCTGGGAGGATCTGATTCATCACGACTTAGGTGATTTTTATGAAAAGGCAACTACATATGTCTGTCAACCCAAGAATTGATGACCTTGATCCTAAGCCAAATACATTCAAATGTAGTGAACACTAAATTTATGTACAGCAGTTTTTACATAACTCGTACATAGCTACTGGCACCCAGAGGTGGCTAAGCTAAATAAACAAGAAGCAAAGCCATGTGTCTTATCTCAATAACGGATTATCAGTCACTGCTGGAAAAATAAGGTTGCCACATAAATATCTGCTATTTAAATCATTTATTGATTTATATGGACTAATCTGTTTTTATAACAGAACCCCCAGTAGATAGCCTCCCACATTAATAACATTTTAATTTATAACAGTATTGTGTAACTTACACAGCACTGCAAACCCTAAATTGTAATATTCGTTGTAAGTTCTCACTTTCTCGTGTAACAGTTTAAGAAAAACCTTTCAGCACTACTACAAAGACATTGAGTTCATTGAATCAGCTTTTAGTTGTGTCCTTCAAATAATGTTACAACACAACAACAACAACAACAACAACAGCAGAAACTGTATTCTCATGAATGACCTTAACGTTACCTCTTTACAAAACGCTTGTAAGTTACACATATAGAAAGCGTCCACATGACTGATATTATCTGATGGTAAATAAAGTTGAGTCGCCCGTCTAATCAAACATGGACATTATGTGTCGCTCGCTAATACGCTAGGCTACACATATAACCCTTGAGCAGAATATCAAATTATCGGACAAAAAAAATGCTTAAAAGTCCGTTTAACGACCTCTCCAAACTTCTACTGGGTCTATAACCACAGAAAGAGAGGTGTGCAAACTTTTTGTGACTGTGCTGCCATGTCATGACACGGTTGTTTATCTGTTAGCTGTTGAGCTAGCCATGTTAGCAGGCTAATCCAAACACAGGTTAGACGCAGTGGACGGGACAACACTCACTTATGCGAGGAAAAACTCACCATCGTACAAATCGAGGCGATCTTTCGGACTGTCATCAGTATTTCCATCCGTATGCCGCCATATTGGACCGAACCCCTATTTAAAAGTGTGACAGCCGCACAGGCTGAAGTTCCGGTGAATCCTTCAGTCGGTCCAGCAGCTCGTAGCGGAATGAGGGAGTGTCGCCTACCGCGCGCAGTGGAGCAGCTGCGCACTACACAACATTACTAAACATACTATGGCGATGACCTCTGTTCACATTAACTTTATTTTAAAACTAAATACTGGGAAATTGTGCGTATTCAGAAAATTAAAAAATTAATAAAAATCTCACGCGGAAAAAGAAAGCATAGCATTTACAAAGCACTCAATGGTGAATAAAAAAGGTATGCAAATAACAAAACGTCAATTAGGCGATAAAAAATATATTTTTTAATTACTTTACATATTTTTAGACTGTATCTAAGCCTATAGTATGTCGTTTATGCTAATAATACTGTGAATGTGTTACTTAGGCTAGCCTATATTTGCATTTGTGGATATAAAGAAAAGTAAAATTACAAAAATATATTAAAACATGTTAATTCGTCATGATTTTTTCCATGCCTGTTAAATCTTGCGAACAATAAATGAAATATAGGGCTATTGATATATCGACTTGTGTGAACAAAATATTGTGGGACATTAACATCATAGGCTACTTAGGGTTGATGGGTAAAATTTATTATATCTATTTTACTTTGCTTGTAAAACAAACATTTTTGTTTTTAAATAAAGTATTTCAAGTAAATGTTTATATAAACATTTTTGTTTTTGATTCTAATTCATGCTATTGAATTTAGAATAAGTTATATTTAAAATAAGGATAGGCTATACTTTTATAAATATTTTCTTTAACCTAAGAAAAGCATAGTGAACATTAGCCTATTTAGCTAAGTAAGGCTGACGTTGCTGGGTAACCTTCCTGTCATGCAACCTCATAATGACCTTGACCATGAGCAACTCTTGTTCATAGTATTCGTATGCATCCCCCCCTTCTCCTCTGGTTTGTCAACTGATCCCCTAACTACTGCAGTCATTTACCTATGTGTCTTTTGACCTATTTTTTTACAGTCTATGCTTTTGACCGATGTATATGTTTTGTCAGCAGGAGCCTGGACAGGGAGAAGAAAAGACCTAGGTCACTGGCACACACACACACACACACACACACACACACGTGTTTGGGGACTTTCCATATAATGATTTTTAGTACAAAGCATATATTATATCCCCTTACTTACACTAACCCTAAATCTACCCATCACAGAAATCTTTCTGCATTTTTACATTTTCAAAAAAACATCACTTTAGTATGATTTAAAAGCTGTTTTCCCTAAAGGGGACCAAAACATGTCTCCACGTGGACAAGGATTTCAGGTATTGCCATCTTTATGGGGACATGATGTAGTGATTTCCTGGACCACACACGCACACACACACATGCACACACACACGCACACACACACACTTGCAGTAATTGACTGCAAAAATGAACTCTGGTGCGCAGTTGTTTTCTACTGTGATTTGCAATATACACCTCTTGTTTAAATAAAATGTGTGGTTTAATGCTTTGTTTGGTCCATGTGCCATGACAAAAAGAGGATGCAAAGGAACAGTATCCTATATAATAATATTTCATGCTCGTTTTAGTGCACTGTAAAAAGTGAATGTGCACATGAGGTATGAGGTCCATTTTAAGGAGGTATTTCAACCTCATTCTATAAATTCTATTTTTTTGTTCTAATTTAATCAGGTTTATAACATAAAACAAGAATGCTGTTTTTACTTACATTGACCCAATATACAATTTCCAATATAGTGGTGCAGGTTTGACATCACTTTGTAGGCCAAAATGCAGAAGCGAGTTAGCATTCCGGTTCCATCGTCCCAAAGTCAATGTGTTTTTTGAATAGGGTTTTGTTTAAATGCTGAAATAAGGTTTGTGGTGAACACAAGCTCAAGACACTTTCATGTTTTATTCTACGACATAAAATACATCAGTTTTACCCCACTTGTGATTTTTTAAGCTGTCAAGTGTCTTGAAAAGGGCGGTTGGTAACAAGTGGCACTACAGAGGTGATCGGGGAGATTAAACGTCATCACGCCGAAAAGGAAAGCTCAGTCCGCTTTTGATGATGATGATGATGATTTATTTGTCCTCGAGAGGAAATTTGTTTCCACAATTTAGTTTTTACAGCCTTATTATGCTCATTGTGCTCTTACAAACTATTCTAACTGAAAAGTTCTGGGAAAATGTTTTTAGATAAAAACTGAAAGAGTTGCCAGAAGCTTAGTGATTGTGACGTTGAAGTCGAGCGACAATGGTGCAGTTCGTTTAGCCTTTAGCTTTTTAGTTCTAGCAACTGCATTTAGGATTCAAAATTCATAAAAGTTGTGTTAATGCGATAATTATCTAAACGTGCAAGTATCATAAACTTTTGTTGTATCACAGAGCTTGTTTTTAGAGATAATCCAAAGGCCAATGGGAAAATCCTATTGGGTTTTTGTTGAGGGAACCAGTGCGATGCTGACTGCCGGTTGGCCTACAAAGTGATGTCATACCTGCACCAGCTCAGGATGGACACATTCGTCGGCGCTGATGGCCTGGTGGTTATAGTGCACTAAAGTGGGCCGGGTTCAAATCCAACTCGGGGTCCTTTGCCGTTCCCGTTCCATTTTTTTTTTTGCTATTGTTCAATTGAATTAAAATGAGCTAAAGTAACACAATTTAACATTTTGTCACAACTTCATTTAATTGTGTTCAGTCCAACTAATATATTTTACTTAATTAAATTGAATTATTGATAATTAAAACTACACATATTTTTTTATGACATGTCTGGGCTGCGTTTCCTAAAAGCATTGTAAGCATAGCTAGATTGTAGAGTCATTGTCCCTTTCATTGACTCACAAATGTTTTCATCGTTCATCAGCTGCAGAAAATCGTTCTTTGTGTTTATGATATCGTTCCTCTGCAGCGTTAACTGTGCTGTGGATTTCCAAAATCTTATTAAATCAGAGCAATTAGGTTATTAAAACCTTTAATGTTGTTGGTGTGCATGGACCTTTAACGTATGCTTCACAACGACAACGTTTCAGTTACCAAAAAGGCTTAAATAAGCTAGACGACTGTCACATTTGCGTGAGGAGGTAACGTTAACCATGGACACAAGTGCTCCACCATTTTCTGTTAGCATAGCTTTTCCAATATGCCTTGAAAAAGGCATTTAAATAGCTAAAAAAAGTCATTCAATTCGCAAATTATTTTAAAGTCCCTGTAAAGGCAATTCTAAAAAAAATCTAAACCCATTATAAATGCTAGAAATGTATTGCTAAAACATATTACAAAGACTGTGAACTGTGAATTACTGAATTGTGGAGTAGAGTTTTTCACCGTTGCTATTTTCCGGATTTTTTGGGCGGGGCTAAAACAGGGCTCGATGACGCACTGGAGCCCCCTGAGCTCGTGGACACGCCCCTACTTGATGACGCACAGAGGCCACTGAGGCTGGCCCCTCCCCTAACAATAGAGCACATTCATCAGTTTGGCGCTCAATCGCGAGTTACTGTCAGTACTAATAGTTACTACTTAACGTTACTAGGCTACTACAGCCTAGCTATGCCTTCGACACGGAAATGCGTAGGCTACTACCTGGATGCGATCATGTACAAAACAGATAGGTGTCTTTATTTAAATTTCCTAAAAACGATCACATCAAGAAGAGGTGGATTAATTTTGTGAAGAGCCAACCTTGAGAGCTGAGGATCACCGCCAACACCCGCGTGAGTGATCATTTTACACAGGATAGTTTTATAAACTGTAGTCTGAGACAACTGGGATTCACTGATAATCCGCTGTTAATGGTGAATGAAGCCGAACCGACTATCTCCCGCCTCGGCCTTCATCCTCCCGTCCCGAAAGCAGTCAGCTAATATCACCGTCGGCACTCGGCAGCTTTCCCGTGAGTGGGCGTGGTTTCAGCGCTGCCAGCGGACACGCCCCCAGCGCTTGAGAGCAGAGAATAATGCTCACTTTTTCAAGATTTTGATATCTTATTTGATGTACTTTCCGGTGTTGTGCCGAATTTCGACCCCCTGCCTAATTATTACCCCCCTAAACCTACCAATGCTAGGGGGGTAATAATTTGGCGGGGGTCGAAATTCGGCACAACACCGGCTTTTTTATCATTCAAATTTGGCTGGGTGGCTAATACCGGTAACACATTTTTCTGTGGTGTGAAAAACTCAGAACATATACTTAATTTTGACTTTACAGGGACTTTAAATTATAGAACATAATAATAATAATAAGCATATCTATTGAGGCTTGTTTCCGCAACTAAATAAAACAATTTAAAAGATGATTGCGACATTTTTTTATCTCGCAATTCCCCTTTTCTCAGAATTGCGAATTTATCTCACAAGTCTGACTTTACATTCTGACTTTATAACACGCAATTGTGAGTTTGGGCCAAGCATATCACGCAATTTTGAGAGAGAGAAAAAAATCAGAATTGCGAGATAAAAAGTCGCAATTACCTTTTTAATTGTTTTATTCGGTGTCGGAAAGCTTCCAATCATAGGCGATAGCCTCAAAACATTTTACTTTTATTATAGGCTACGTTTAATTCACACATTATACCTATCCCATGCATTGATCTTAAAAATTAGTTTGAGTGAGTCACACTGGTTTATTGTTCACGCCCCTTTTCAGCTTTCTTCTTTTCTTTTCTTTTCTTTCTTTTTTTTTTTTTTTTTTTTTTTTTGGCTTAAGGCGCAGTTGAGGTCTGTGTAAGAGATCTGGCGATCAGGAACTTCGGGATGTGAACTGTACAGATTTAGCCTACTTTAGACTTTATTAGTTACTTCATTAGAGGGCCGTTATGCAGAATTAACATTCATGTCGTGCAGAAGCGGAGCCAGCGTTTGGGGTGCACTGGAAGTCTGCATTTATTTAAAGCGGTCGATCAAGACCTCTGTCTGCCGAGGTAACGGAGGACTTCTTGCGTTATGAAGAGGACAGCTAACGTGTGGAACGGGCTCGTGTAGCGCGAGAAAGCGGAAGGAAAAGGATGCATTTCTAAACTGCGCTTTCTAAATGCGTCTTCTTATCGAGCAGCCAAGAACAATGAGCAGTGGCTCTAGCAACTTTTTGCTAGTTCCTATACCGGAGTACCCTGTAATAGACTGCGTGCCTAACAAAAACGTCAAAATAGTTGTTCTTGGGGCAAGCAATGTCGGAAAAACAGGTAAATGTATCAAATTATGTGGCTTTTAAGATATAGCTTATTTAAAACAGTTTTTGTTCTTTATTCCATCATGCATATCATATTTTTATTTCATAGGAACTCATTCTAATATGACTCGTTGATTTAATGTTTATACATTCATTCTGTTTAAAGTCATTAATAAAGTCTGAATGGCATGCGTATTTCTAATCCTGAAAAATGATGATTAAACTATTTCAGCCATTATAACGCCAGGGTGCGACATACACTGACTTGTCCACGAGCTATGTGAGATTGTTATGCTTGCTTGTAATGCTGATGCAAACGTTTCCATTTGGTTTCTATTTTCAGCTCTGATTGTAAGATTTCTTACTAAGAGATTTATTGGAGACTATGAAGCCAACACAGGTAAATTATAATGAAATAAAGCTAAAAAATCCTATACTGAACTATAAAAATGTCATCAATATTTTACTCGTCACAATCATTTCTGTTATTTGTACTCGATTGTATAAGTTTTCAGATTTTCAGCATGGTTTTCTTCATCAGTAGCCTAATTAAACTTAATTAAAATGGCTGAAAAGTGCCATTAACTAGTCTTCTCAGAGCAAATCTTTAAGCAAATATTTAAGCAAATACACATAAGTTTATCATTTTACTTGGTGATTTTTTTCTTGTTCAACATTTCTAGGAGCCTTGTATTCAAGGAAGATTAACTTGGATGGGGAGCAAGTTTCTTTACAAGTGCAGGACACTCCATGTGTCTCATTGCAGGTACCTTCAAATCACACTATACCAATGCTTTCTTCCGTCTTTAAGCTAAACCTCCGTCAAAAGTAGTGTGCCCATGCTGTATTATCACAGTCATTTAGATCACTCAGTCATTGCCTATGGGATCCCTGCATGCTTCAGATGAACTGTGGGGAATATTAGTTCAAACATTTGGCCTGTAAACAAAGTATGCAGTGCAGAGGAGATAAAAAGGGTGTGTTCAGCCATAAGCTCATTAGTCTGACTCATGTGTACTAAAGGGCTCTCTTCAACTGAATGAATCTGATCCTGGCTCAAGCACAGTGTATTTATACTGTAGGTGTTATGATGATTGAGAATTTACTTCTTATAGTTGTCATATTACAACTAACTCATTGGTAGTCAGTTCCATTATTGGTGAAACATACTAAACATTATAATTGCAACAATCAGTCAAATAATAATAGTATAGTTATCTTAATTGCTCAATTGAATAAATACATGAATAATGTTTTGAACACTGATTCTTGTTTTTCTTTACATTAAAATGATCAGTTCATTTCCAATATGCTACTGTATATAAATGTAGTACAACTTTTTATGTTTTTGAAAGAAGTCTATTATGCTCTCCAAGGCTGCATTTATTTGATCAACTATACATTAACACAGTAATATTGTGAAATGTTTTCTGTTTTGAATAGGCCTATATTTTAAAATTTTAAGCAGCAAAACTGTCTTCAATATTGATAATAATAAGAAATGTTTCTTGAGCGGCAAATTAGCATATTATAATGATTTATGAAGGATAATGTGACACTGAAGACTGGAGTACAGGAATAAATTACATTTTAAAACAGTAAAATAGAAAACAGTTGTTTTAATATTTCACAATATTACTGTTTTTACTGTTTGTTGATCAAAGACATGCAGCCTTGGAGAGCATAAGTGATTTATTTCAAAAACATAAAACAATTGCAAACATTTTGTGCTGCATATATATACACTGTACTATACACACACACACATTTATATATATATATATATATATATATATATATATATATATATATATATATATATATATATATATATAATTGGAATAAAAACAACAGTTTTCTCAATTCCAGGATGATGCAGAGGGTCTTTACTGTCAGGAGCAGATCAACCGCTCAATTTACTGGGCAGATGGTTATGTGCTGGTCTTCTCCATCACTGACCTCAACAGCTACCGTACCATCCACCCTCTCTACCAACACGTTCGCCGAATCCATCCCAGCGGCAACATCCCTGTCATCATCGTGGGAAACAAGAGCGACCTGCTGCGCGCCCGGCAGGTCCCGGATCATGAGGGTAAGGCGCTGGCTGATGAATTGGGAGGGCCCTACTTTGAGGCTTCGGCCAGGGAGAACCATGAGAGCGTCCAGGCTGCTTTTCTGCACTTATGTCAGGAGATGAGCCGAGCTCTGGGAGGAGGAAATGGGGAGAAGAGAAAAGGTGGATTACACCTTGCCAGGCCAAAAAGCCCGAACATGCAAGAGTTGAAGAGAAGGTTCCGACAAGTGCTGTCATCCAAGGTCAAGTCAGCTACGGCACTATGATGATGAAATGATTGACAAATGTGACCGCGGAGAATTTAGAAAGTGTTGACAACATGCTGTTGCTTAAGTGATTGTGAAACACAAGGCAAAACAATGAAACTTGTCAGTTGTTTTTTGCAAGTAGATGAGTGGTGATATCACTGTTCTCTGGGTGAACTGTAACATGGGACTCCTGGCACTGAACTTTAAATCTAATGGTTTTAAGATCATAAAGTCTGTTTTTGTTTATTTGTTTTAGCTGCTATCATGCAAATGTTTCCTGGTTTTCCAGGATTATACTGACTTTCTCAAATTAAATTCTTTAATAATGATTTTCTTGTATTATAAATGTATTTACTTAATCTCTTTTAATGTGAAGCAAGGATAAACTGATTATTTTTGACCAAGGCCATTTATTATACTAAAAGTAGCAAAATAAAACAAACATACCGAAGGCCCGTTTATTGGACACGTAAAATGATCGCAGTCGATTCCTAAGATTCTCATGTGACTGCGGGCAGTTTTGCAAAATGCTATTCTAGGATTATCCCAACTTTTCCTGACATTTAGATAACATATTCCAGCTATGTTGTCTATAATCGTGGGAGGAAGAGGTTGTTGACTGGTGGTTCCCATGACCTTTGACCTACTTACACTGTGTCAAGGATTTTTGATTGTAGGCCTACTGTGGAGGTTCATAGAGGGGCTCTTTGGCTTGCTTCTTCCAGATGTCCCATTCGCCCACTCGAATATACGTTTGTTTATCTTTCAGCACAGATGAAGTACCATTCCTCTGATGCAGGTCTGGAGATTCCTACACTGAACTATTGCATCTACTGAGTCATTGACCTCTAACCTTTCACCTATGATATTTTCTTCTCTTCATCCAATTGCCTAATGAAACGCAGATTCAGAATGTGACCAGCCTTCCATGCTCTCAGAAAGTGAGAGTATGTCCATTTCATTATACTTAGACAAAGTAAAAGACTAGTAAAATATACTGTATATCATTTGGTGATTTAATTTTGTCTCAACAAGCCTTTGCTCTCTCTCTCTATCTTCCTCTTTCTTTATTTGTGTCAACATCACCATTCCATTTCAACTGAAATTGTATCATATCATTACAATCTAGAGAACTCAAAACTTTTTGGTCGATCGCCAGAAGTCTCCTTCTAAACCATTACCAGATTTTAAATAAGCATTAGGTTTTTTGACTCCCTTGTCACTTATAAATGTGCAAATGTAATTCAGCTGTGGTATATCCCTGAGGACTAAATGTTCCACAATTATAGTAGTTTCAAAAGTATTTCTGATTAAGAAAGGTTTTAAAATAACTTTAATATGCTCTCATATACTATATATTAGTGACATTCAGGGGCCATTCACACAAAAAGTGTTTTTCCATTCCACTGCGCTTCTTGTTTTTCAATGCAAACACACGCTATAGACAGACAAGTTAGTTCTTGTATGCAATGCAATGTTAAACAGAGCATATTTCATGTGTTATTTTTTTCAAAAACACAACGGAGTTAGTTCTGTTGTGTGCATTGCAATGAGTGAAGAGTTCGTACTAAGTGAGAATGTGTATTGCACTGTAAGTTAGTTCTTGTATGCAATGCAATGAAACAGTGATCTTGTGTGCACAAGTCAATAAGTCAGGTCTTATGCAATGCAATGCAAAAGCACATTAAGTTATGTGTTATCTTTTCAATGCATAAATAAATAAGGACGATCTTGTATGCAAATGCAACAGCACATGCATTATGTGATATCTGCTCAACGCACAACTGAAAAAGTCAGGTCTTGTATTCAATGCATTTAAACAGCACCTGTGTTATATATTTAATGCACAATGGAAGTTAGTTCTTGTATGCAATCTAAATGAAACAGAGCATATTTTAGGTGTTAATCTTCAATCAATAAGTCAGTGGAATCACATATTATGTGATGAAGTTTCTAAAGGTAAAAGGTCTCTCGACCTTTTTTTTGTCGTTCCACTGATCTGCGTCGCATTTTTGCTGTAAAAAATTAGTGCACTTGTTAAATATGTCCATCAAGTGCATGTTTGAAAAATAATGGAATAGTAGTGCAGTGGAATGGAAAAACTCAATCCGTGTGAACTATAGTGTTAGAGATTCAGACAGAATGCGTTTTTCCATTCCAATGCACTTTTCCATTGTGGAATTCCATTCCACTAATTGTTAGAGAGTCAGACTGGTAACCCGAAGGTTGCGGGTTCGATTCTCAATGCTGGCAGGAAATGACCCCCAATCGCTCCATGGGCGCCGCAGTGAATGGCTGCCCAGTGCTCCGGGCATGTGTGCAGTGTGTGTGTTTTTATTGTGTAACTTTTAAGATAATACAGGTAGAAATATAAAGTATTTAAACTAAAATCAATATTTTGCACATATTTATTTGATAAGTAGCCATGTAATAAACTTACCAGTGCTGTACATTCATGCATGAGTGGAGAAAAAAAAAACTTTAGTGTGAGCAAAGGTTTTGTGAGTGTGTAAGTGTGAGTCACTCTATTTTAATGCCTGTAATCTGGCCTGACCTTAACATTTAAGTACAATTATAAAAATCTGAGGCATCTGCTGATGGATTAGACCATAAGCCTGAATCAGTGGCGCCTCTATACTCTAGTTGGCATAAAACAGATTTAATAAACCATCTCTCTGACCAGGGGTGCGGCCAGGGATTTTGGGCCCCATGAAAAAATAGGTACTACTGCACCCGTTCAATTAATAAAATCGATCTCTGGGGCCCCTAAAAGTGTGTGGGCCCTTAGAATTGTCCTAACTTTTCCCCCCTTAGCGGCGCCCCTGTCTCTGACACTACAATTATAAATGGCTTCCTGTTTGCTGGTCTGCTAAACTGAGAAAGATAGTACTTATTTTGCCCTCTGACTCATGAAGACTGTGGAGTAAGTTGATGTTTGTCCAAATAACGGTTCATTTGGGAAAGCTGGTCAAAGAAGTCTGAATTCTCAGCAGAGTATTATAGAGGAGAAACAGCTGTGATGTGAAATGGTTAGAGACTTTTTCTCCATCTGAGCTCATTACGTTATCACAGTCACAGGAAGCATGACCAAGACAATTCCCAAAAGAGAACCGGGGGTGGAAGACAGAAAGAGAAAGGAAGGGAAGGCAGCAAGTCAGGAAGTTAGAGGGACAGAAAGGAGAGATATTAATGAGATAAAAAATGAGGAGGATAAGTCAATAAGGAAAGATGTTTTACAGTAAAAGGCTGGGACAGTATGCCTTTTGCTAACGTTCCCATTAAGTTATGAAAACGTTATTTCTGAAAGTTCTCTAAATGTTCAAAACGTGTTTTTTTTTAATGTGAAGATTAAGGGGACAATCCATTTGATCATTTTGCAAACATTATATGAATGTTACCCTTGAATGTTCTGAAACATAAAAAAAATATTAGATGTTAGATTTAATATTCAGTTTTGGAAGGAAGACAAGTGGAATTGTGATTTATAATCTGTGTGCATGTTCTAACTACTTTGAAAGATTCACCCTATTGATTTAGCCGCTGAAAAATCTCTAAACTTCCTGTTCACCATGTTACAGTTTCTGTCCTGTTACGTTTAAGTCATGACTTTTTCTTGATGGTCTAAAAAATGTCCAGCTCACAACAGAGGTGAAAATTCAAACTCAAGATTCAGTCATGTTTCAGTTCAGTGATGGGAGTCCGCAGAAGCTATTTTACCACAGGACGCACCTGGTCAAATAAAAGGGCCTTGTTTATATTCCTGTACATATCATAATGCAGAGCGGTCATCATCAGCCCTAATGGCTCCCCCAATAAGGCTGTCCATACCATTACAGATCACCCACCATGTTTAACAATGTCTATACAGACAAGGTGTCATGAACATGAACCATCTGGATTTATACCACATTTCGTTTTTCTATTGCTCAAGTGTCCAGATCTTGTTCAGTTTATGAGGGTTAATGCTTTATTATATGTTACATTGCATAATTTTCTCCAAATATCAGCCTAGCAGTTCTATGAATTTTTTTACTATGTTACTATGGAAATCACTGGAGACCCATCAACTGTTCGGTTACTGACCTTCATCAAAATATCTTCTTTTGTGTTGAGCAGAAGAAAGAAACTCATAGGTTTGAAACAACTTGAGGGTGAGTAAATGATGACAGAATTTTCATGTTTGAGTGAACTATCCCTTTAATAAAAACTCACCTCATTCACCATTTGTAATTGTGATCTAGTTTCTTCAAATGTGATGTAGTTTCTACACACACACACGCGCGCGCACACACACACACAGTGAGAGAGAGAGCTGGATCACTGGGCAATGCTTTAGAGTCGTCTGCTGGTTACTACTACAACAACAAAGATTCATGACCGAACTCCATCTGTTTTACTTCTATCCTATATGTGTATAACTATATGTGGCATCCAACTATTATAAGCCTCATCATAACTATTCTAGAATCTGGAAGTCTGGAATGATTTAGAGAGTTTCCATTCCTTATTAATCAGTGGTAAAACTGTTATATTGGTTTTATTTACTATTCTAGAAGGCATGTAGATCTAAAATAAATAAATACATAAATAGTCCAAATCAAAATATCTTGAATTTTAACTAAGTAGATCCAGTGTTGTAATGTAACGGAGTACAAATACTTCGTTACTGTACTTAAAGTCCCTAAAGTCAAAATTAAAGTCCCTGTAAAGTCAAAATTAAGTATGTGTTCTGAGTTTGTCACACAACAGAAAAATGTGTTATTAGCCACCCAGCCAAATTTGAATGATAAAAAAGCCGGCAAAAATAAGCTATCAAAATCTTGAAAAAATGAGCAGCTCTCTCTGCTCTCAAACGCTGGGGGCGTGTCCGCTGGCTGCGCTGAAACCACGCCCACTCGCGGGAAAGCTGCCGATGGTAATAGGCTTGTTTGAGATGAGCAAAATCTGCGCAGAACCGATCACCGGTGATCAGCGCGAGATGCATGCCGGTTAGAAATGTGTCCGAGTGCGGTCCGCCTTGCTCTGATGTCATGCCGACGTATGTCAAAAAACTCTCGCGACCGCAAGGCGCACGTGTCGGATTCTGCAGTCGCGCGCAGTTGCTCTCCACCGACTGCGCTGATCAAAAGCATGATGGGAAACGACTTGCTGACGGCACAGCTTAATGCTCATTGGTTTAAACAACCGTGATGTATTGTTCTCTTTTAAAATGTTTGATTTTAAAACTCTGATATCATGTTTTATGTATATAAATTATGTGTGGATATCCCCAAACTCTCTGACAGTGCAATCTATGTGATGTAATTTTTTTTTTTAATTTAAAATAAAAACACATCTGTATTAAAGAAAAAATGATTCATAAACATGTAGGCCTATTTAAAATGGAATTAAATAAGTACTTTGGGTGTCTTGTTCATTATATTTATTTTCATATTCAAGCAACAAAACTTAAATTACATCCAGTTTATTAGCAACACCGTGCACGAGTGTGAATCCCGTGAATCCCGCGATATCCGCATTTGATCTCACAGGTGTCAGATCCACTGCGAGAAGAGAGATCTGTCCGTCTTGCCTGCGCTTTTTTCACTCCTCCTCTCACTGCAGCCGCCTACTCTCGACTACATTTCAGGCGAGGCAAGGCGCATCTCAAACAAGCCTATTATGAGGTGATACCAGAGCCCGTCTAACGGAGATCCTTGGCACTTCCTATTAGCCCCATTGTGTATCATCTTGGTTGCAGTTCCATTAGAATTCCACTGGAGGTGATCGCGGGCGAGTGCAGAATAAATGGGAGTCTATGGGGCTAAACGGCTAAATGTATCTCTTTCTCCTGCTTGTCGTTGAATCAACATAGATTTTATTGTTGATTCCGCAAGTTCAATATAGATTATAGGCCAAAAGTCGAATGAACGAGTACTTATGTCCTTTCGATTTCTTACAGGTTAGGCCGTTGTTGGCCGGAACACGCTAGCATTATGCTATTATGTGACGTCATCACATTTTTGAACGGATTTTTAGAACAGATAAGTGAACTTAAAAATGCAATTTTCAGCTGAGTTTTTTATCTTAGCCCTCTCTTTTGAATGCAACTGTCAAATTACTTGACAAAAAATTACATCCTGAGAAAAGTGGATTTCTGGGGGTGAAACCCCATTGACTCCCATTCATTCTGCACTCGTCTGCGAGCGCCCCCGCATGGACAGAGACGTGTTACTGCAGCCAGTCCAGAAACCGGAAGTAACCAGAGAGTGCCAATTCTCTTCAATTAGACATTCTCTGGTGATACTGCTTTCGGGACGGGAGGATGAAGGCCGAGACGGGAGATAGTTGGTTCGGCCCATTTACCAGTAACTGAGCGGTTTATTAGTGAATCCCAGTTGTCTCCGACGAAAGTTTATGAAACTATCCCGTGTAAAATGATCACTACAGAGGCGGGTGTTGGCGGTGATCCTCAGCTCTCCATCAAGGTTGGCTCTTCACAAAATTAATCCACCTCTTCTTGATGTGATCGTTTTTAGGAAATTTAAATAAAGGCACCGATCTGTTTAGTACATGATCGCATCCAGGTAGTAGCCTACACATTTCCGTGTCGAAGGCATAGCTAGCTAGCATACTGTAGGCTGTAGTAACTAATAGTACTGACAGTTACTCGCGATTGAGCGGCGAACTGATGTGAATGTGCTCTATTGTTAGGGGAGGGGCCAGCCTCAGTGGCCTCAGTCCGTCATCAAGTAGGGGCGTGTCCACGAGCTCAGGGGCTCCAGTGCGTCATCGAGCCCCGTTTTAGCCCCGCCCAAAAAATCCGGAAAATAGCAATGGTGAAAAACTATTTACTGGTCTAACTCCACAATTCAGTAATTCACAGTTCACAGTCTTTGTAATATGTTTTAGCAATAGATTTCTAACATTTATAATGGGTTTAGATTTTTTTTTAGAATTGCCTTTACAGGGACTTTAAACATGTGTTCTGAGTTTGTCACACCACAGAAAAATGTGTTGTTAGCCACCCAGCCAAATTTAAATGATAAAAAAAGCCGGCAAATACATAAAATAAGCTACCAAAATCTTGAAAAAATTAGCAGTATTCTCTGCTCTCAAACGCTGGGGGCGTGTCCGCTGGCTGCGCTAAAACCACGCCCACTCACGGGATGCATGCTTTGGGGAGGGGAGTGTCGGTACCAAGGGGGTAATCCATCAGCCGGAAGTTGAAGCCTCGCGGGAGCCGCCATTGTAGCAGAACTTCACCTGCTGTTAGCATCCCATTGACTCCCATTCATTTTGGCGTCACTTTGACAGCGAATAACTTTACATCTGAGGCGTCCAAAGGCTTAATTTGTAGATTATTTATTTCTAAAGAAACACGACAATGTATAAAATGCTCCATTACTTTGTATCTTACGTTACGACCCCCTAGATGCCGTTTTTGTAAAAATAGGCTAAAGATTGCGTCATAACCACGGGACTTTCTGTCGCATAATAGAGACATTACCGTATAGACAGGAGGAGAAGCTCACGGCAATCTTTTACTGTCTATGAGGCAATCAGGGGGACATGAAGGCACAAAGTCAAGGTAGAAGCCCATAAATAGAGAGTCCATAAAAGCAACGGGACAAAATATTTCAACAACGTTTTTGAGGAATTAGGTGATTCAGATTTTTCTTGGCACAGCTACTAGAAGATTTTCAACTGTCAGACTGTCGTCACGCTCAGTTTGAGCCTGCGCAGTCGCTCAGACATCAGACAGGAAGTGCAAAAATCGGGCTTCAAGTCTTCTCCGTTGAAATCAATGGGGTCGCTGTGTCCATTTCTTTTACTGTCTATGGTCGGTACACGATCCGTTCCACCTGCACGATCCGTTCTACGCATGCGTAGTAGACGCAGGAGAAAACGCACATGCGCAAATGATAATTCTGTTTTGCGACGCTGATTTTGATTTACGACGCTGCACGATCTGTTCCACGCATGCGCATATTTTGTGTGTGTGTGTGTGTGTGTGTGAGAGAGAGAGTGTGAGTGTGTGTGAGAGAGAGAGTGAGAGAGAGAGAGAGAGAGAGAGGGTGTGTGTGTGTGTGAGAGAGCGAGAGAGAGAGTGTGTGTGTGTGTGTGTGTGTGAGTTTTTACTCCTAAATAAAGATACTCAGTGTACTTCACTACTGTCCACCACTGGTCTCATTCACTTCTGTGTGCACATGCTTCTTTCAAGTAATTTCCATTGTCAGTTTGAAATACTCTATAACGTTTCCCCAAACTTGTTTGTAGTTCTTTCTTCATGTAAGTGCAGATAGTCTAGGCAGAAATGCATATTATGTCCCTTATTGTCTTCTGTAAACAAAATTGAAGGGATTATTTTCCTCATTTAGATTGTATAGATATATATTAGCTTATATAGACGACCCATACTAATACAAATTTACTTTAACTTAAAAGTTAACTAATATTAGCAGCTTTAAAAAAAAGACACAAACCGTCTTTGACAATCCTACCTCAGACCAAAACACGGCAAGTTAAGTAAGTTAAGCCTAATACCATACAGCAAAGGAGAGTATGGAGGAAACAGATCATATGTTCATGTAACAACTCACAGCTCTTTTATAATTTTGAATTGGCAACCACATAAACACATCGTAATGCATAGCGTAAACTACATTTAAAAGCATAAAAACAGACCCGCCGTGAAATTTTAAACACAACACAACTAACGTTACACAAATATGCCGCAAGTTGTGCCGCCTGGCCGTCAAGTGTTTCATCGCATGCGTGGTACCGATAGTGTAGGAATACCGTGACGTTTTCTACTACGTAATTACGCGCATGCGTGAAACGGTTCGTGCAGGTGGAACGGATCGTGTACCGACAGGGAGCATGAAGGCCGCGGCGGGAGATAGTCGGTTCGGCCCTATTCACCAGTAACAGCGGATTATCAGTGAATCCCAGTTGTCTCAGACGACAGTTTATGAAACTATCCAGTGTAAAATGATCACTACAGAGGCAGGTTTTGGCGGTGATCCTCAGCTCTCCATCAAGGTTGGCACTTCACAAAATTAAGCCACCTATTCTTGATGTGATCGTTTTTAGGAAATTTAAATGAAGACACCGATCTGTTTAGTACATGATCGCATCCAGGTAGTAGCCTACGCATTTCCGTGTCGAAGGCATAGCTAGGCTAGCTAGCAAACTGTAGGCTAGTAAACTAATAGTACTGACCATAGACATCATATAGAGACTAGATGCCCTATTGGCCGCTGTGGCGCAAGAAATGCGGCCGCCATCTTAATAAACAGGTCATACTCCTATTTGCGTTGCATAGCAGCAGTAGATGCCAGAGCACTGTGCAGCATATTCCTGCTCAAATCGGCGGACCATCACTCGGGGATTACTTTTCACAAGTAAGATTTAACATTTTACATTACCGTACTATTGTTTGTATTTTGTGAGTAAAATATTCAATGTGTCCTGTATCGTAGCTACGTGTATGACCTTTGCAGCAAAAAAACCTGCGTGAAAATCAGTTCGGTATTCAGTGAGATATGATTAATTAAATGCGCTGACAGCTCATTGCACTTGCCAAACAGATTACACTGAGCGGAGCGGGTGACCGGTTTAAGATGGCGGCCCCGCAGCTCGTCCGTGCCAATAGGCAGTAGCGGCCGATAGGGCGTCTATCTATATGATGTCTATGGTACTGACAGTAACTCGCGATCAAGCGGCGAACTGATGTGAATGTGCTCTATTGTTAGGGGAGGGGCCAGCCTCAGTGGCCTCTATGCGTCATCAAGTAGGGGCGTGTCCACGAGCTCAGGGGCTCCAGTGCGTCATCGAGCCCTGTTTTAGCCCCGCCCAAAAAATCCGGAAAATAGCAATGGTGAAAAACTGTTCAACGGTCTAACTCCATAATTCAGTAATTCACAGTTCACAGTCTTTGTAATATGTTTTAGCAACACATTTCTAACATTTATAATGGGTTCAGATTTTTTTTTTTTTGAATTGCCTTTACAGGGACTTTAAGTAGAAATTTCACGTATCTGTACTTTACTTCGCTATTTAAATTTATGTCAACTTTTACTCCACTACATTTCCTAGATAAAATGTATACTTTTACTCCGTTATATTTCCACGAAGAATCTTCGTTACTCGTTACTACAAAATAAAATCAGAGGAAATGTGTGCGACTGGAATAAGGGAGGTTTGGCGAATCACTGCTCCTAGATTGCATTACGCACGCTCTATTTCAGCATAATGCTTGTTTGTAGCCAAAGGAGGAGGAAGCACAACTGAAACCGCCATGGAAGCACCTACTGGAGGACCGGGGGGAAACTCCTTTTCCTTGATTTACTGAAGCCTATGTGTAAAACGCATTTGCCGCTGCACAGCAAGCACATTGAGCGTCTAGCTCGCTCACCGGCTGTGCTGCGGCAACTGCATATCCAATGGTTGAGTTCTGGGCAAGATGGCGTGTTGATCAGTCACTCGCTTTAGAGTCGGAAGAAAATTGTCCCGAATTTTGACTTTAAGCTTATAAAAGACACTCCAAAAATTTGTAAAAAGTATAATGAAGTATGATCAAACCAGCTAGACTGATATTTAAAGACGGGGACAGTGAAACGAAACAAGTTGCGATGAGTGCTAAAGACGCAAAGATTCTAGAGCAATCTACCGACCATGACTACGCCATGGAAGTTAGCTCAATCAGCAAAAGAAAAGACTCCGTGCCATCAACTCCAAGTAAGATTCCAGCCGGGAAGAAGAGCAAAACTTCATTAAAGGAAGGTGAGGTCTCTAATTTGGCCATTTTGGAAGCCATTCAAAGTTTGGAAAATAACTTTAATGAGCAACTGTCACAACTTCGAGAGCAAGCTAAACAGAGTAGCAGCATGGTTGCTAGCCTAGCTAAAGCGGTGCAGTTTAATGCCGAAGAAGTACATTTACATTTTACATTTACATTTAGTCATTTAGTAGACGCTTTTATCCAAAGCGACTTACAATTGAGGACTAAACCAAGCGAGTCATCGTGAAGAGGCAAAAACAACGCAAGAAGTGCTCAAAATACAAAGTTCAGACATTGCTCGGAGTAGCATAAGCCTTTTTTTTTTTTATGTTAAGTGCTCCCGGAAGAGATGAGTTTTCAGTTTGTCTTTTGAATGCTGTCAGGGAGTCTGCATTCCGGATGACGGTGGGCAGATCATTCCACCAGCATGGTACCGTGAATGAGAATGTTCTGGAGAGTGATTTTGTGCCCCGCTGTGATGGTACCACGAGCCGTCGCTCATTGACCGATCGTAGCCTTCTGGTAGGGATGTACACTTGTAGTAGTGAGTGGAAGTAGGAGGGGGCTGAACCTGTGGTCAATCTGTAAGCAAGCGTCAAAGCCTTGAACTTGATGCGAGCAGCGAGTGGTAGCCAGTGCAGAGAGATGAACAGAGGAGTGACGTGGGCCCTTTTGGGCTCGTTGAAGACCAGACGAGCTGCAGCATTCTGGATCATTTGTAGAGGTTTAGTTGCACATGATGGAAGTCCAGCCAGAAGAGCATTGCAGTAATCAAGCCTAGAAATGACCAGGGCCTGGACGAGAAGTTGTGTTGCATGCTCAGTTAGGAAAGGCCTGATCTTCCTGATGTTGTGCATAGCAAACCTGCATGATCGAGTTGTCTTTGTAATGTGGTCAGTGAAGGTCAGCTGATCATCAAAGATTACTCCAAGATTTCTGACCGACCTTGATGGGGTGATTGAGGATGAATCTAGCTGGATAGTGAGGCCGTGCTGTAGAGACTGATTGGCAGGGAGGACGAGAAGCTCAGTCTTTGCCAGGTTGAGCTGCAGGTGATGTTCCTTCATCCATGCCGAGATGTCTGCCAGACAGCTTGAGATCCGTACAGCTACTCTGGGATCATCTGGTTGAAATGAGAGGTAGAGCTGGGTGTCATCAGCATAGCAATGGTAAGAGAAGTAAAGGAATGCAAGGGGAAAATAAACGATTTGGAAAGGTGCAGCGAACGTCTGTCCAAAGAAAACGATGAGCTTAAAGAAAGAATCCGGGAACAAGAGAGATACAAGATGAGATGGTGTCTGAAACTGAGAGGTTTATCGGAAATAAAAGACGAGAACGTAAGAGCAGACGCTAGGGCTGCACGATTAATCGAATTTTAATCACGATCACGATTTTGGCCTCCCAAGATCAAATTCGCGTGATCGAGCGATATTTAAAAAGCGTCATTCCGTTCACAGAACGCTCCGTTTTTTTTTGCAAAGCCAATCTAAAGGCTGATTTATACTTCTGCGTCAGACCTACGCTGGAGCCTCTACGCTATAGACTATGCGTTGGTTTTCATTTATACTTCTGCGTCGTTAACTTGTCCGCGTTGACGCGCAATTACACATGAGGGACCATGTGAAACCCGGGGAGCGGTTCTAGCAGACCAATCACAGCGCTTGCGTCCGCGTAGAATTGACGCGTTGTTACATTTTTGGAGAGGTGCACGTCAGGGTACGCCGAAGGGTACGCGCGCTACACACAGCCTACGGCGTAGCTACGGCGTGAGTTCGACGCAGAAGTATTTATTGGGCTTTACGTTAGCGCTCCGTAAACCACTGGCTGATCACGTGCCTCCATGAGCCCCAGACCAGTGCGCGCGAGCGACAGTGCACGAAAGAGACAAAGAGAGCGCTCGGAAGTGCGCAAGAGATACCGAGTGTGTCTATGCGCGAGAGAGAACGAGTGACAGTGTGCGTGAGAGACCGAGTGTGAGCATTAGTAAATTGCATTAGTGAATTTGTACATACTACACATAGTAATATATAATTACTATATAAGAGGCATGAAAGTTCGATTAATGGACTCCAATAATCAGTACAACAAACGTCTTGTTTTTAACTATTTTAATAAATAGAAATAAAGCAAACTTTCATATAGAGGATTAAATAGATGAAATGTATGCAGTACGATTTCACAACTAATCACTGACACTGTACCACAACATTTTACATTTCTTAAGTGTCAAATAACAATGACTCTCTCTGAATTTCATCCATTAATCGAACTTCCATAGTGCATAGTTCTGCCTTGACATGTTCTCATTTGGTTACATTCTGTTATGGAATATTTGTTTTTTATTGATTGTATATTTTGCGCGTTTTATTCACATCCATTATGCAGGTGCAATGCAAGTTTATATTTTGCTTCCTAAAATATATTTACACAATGTAAATGTAAAATAGTGCCCTGTTGAAGTTTTGCTACATTTTATTTATTGTTTTCTTTATTTGTATTTATTCTCTAAGGAGATGCACTGAATTTTGGTGAATAAGAGGACCTATTTTATTTTGATGCACATAGTTGTACATTAGCAGGAATGTAGCACAATATGGATGTGAAAGCAGATATAATTAGCCTATGTGACAATAAAATTTGTTTTGGTTAAAATCAACAAATAATCGTGATAATTAATCGTGATCTCAATATTGATCAAAATAATCGTGATAATCATTTTGGCCCAAATCGTGCAGCCCGAAGTTTTGGTCTAACCAATGGGGTGATCAAATACTGTTTAGTCATGGGACCAACAAGTCTGCTGGTGTTGCAGTTTTCTTTAAAGGGACACTAAGTAAGAATTACTCCCATCTAGCGGTGAAATTGTATTTTGCATTCAAACGAATTGTGCTCTCCAGCGCCTCGCGTTTTCAAATGCGTGTTGCATCTACGGTAGCCGTTATGTACCAAAAAGCTATGACAGGATGTCTTCTAATAGCACTTCGTCGAGTTTTCCTTCGGGTGAACAGGTTTGTTATTTCAAACAAACTTCAAATTGACACAACGAACAAATGAATGTTACAGTATGAAATAATGAGTGTCAAAAATATGAACTATTGTAATTAGTAGTTATGCCTTCTTTATTCGTTATATTTTCTGAAGTAGCCTACGTGCATTGTTAGATATCATCATCAACTTTTAACTATACATGTTCATCTGTCTATAAAATAAAGTACACAAGCAAACAATGAAAAAAGCTTGTAATTAAGACTGTAACACTGACTTGCCTGTCGAGAAGAAAGCAGGACTTCAGCGTCTCTTTTGAAATCTTTCTCCTGCATTAGCTCTATCCACCTGGAAAAAGCTATCCCGACATTAACTTGTGTTTTTTGTAATCTCCGGTCACGTTTCCTTTTACGATCTATTTTGGACTTTTCTGGCGACGAGGATTTGCAATGCAGCCTTTTAAACTTGCCGGGGCAGTGACAAGCGCCTCTCACTGCTCTGCTCCTCCGCTTCTGCTGCGTTCAGTCACGTCACGCCGGCTCTGAATGAAAACGTGTTGTGGAAACGCGTTGGCCTAGTACTTTTTGTCCCTCTCTGCTATTATAGTTTTTCAAGATGGCGGAACTACATGGAAGCCTCCGTGGACTTACCCGTCCCATGTATATAAATATAATAAATTCTTTGTTTACGAGGATAAATCAGATAATTGGCAGAGGTATTTGTGCACCATTGAGGACATATTTATGAATAAAAATATTGATTTTAGATTATAAATTAACTAAAAGGTTACTTAGTGTCCCTTTAATAGGTTTCCAGGTGATATAATTGCACACAGGACAGATAGTCAAGGGCATTGGCTGATGGTGGTTTTAAAAATTGATGGTTATTTTTTCATGTTAGCTAACGTATATGGTCATAGAACCATTGCTCAAAATAAACAGATGCTTGAAAATGTTACACACTTTATCAGAGCTCAAAACATTTTATCCAACAGACTTCATTCTGATGGGAGGTGACTGGAATATGTCACCTGATGAATGGGAAGATAGATGGCCCAATAAATTTGACAGTCACCACTTTAATCATAAAATTGGGGATTTTATGATTAATAACCACCTGATAGATATTTGGAGAAGTTTAAATGTAGGAGTTAAACAATACTCCAGGGGCCTGTACCATGAAGGTAGCTGAACAAACTCGAGGTTACAGGATTAGTTTTGAGTTGACAAAACCGAACCGATGCAATCAGGCTTTATTGGTACCATGACGCAGCTCATCAACTTTCTCTGTCAACTCAGGCTTTGATCTTAACTTATGATTAATCCACGAGCGCGTGCACATAAAAGAGTGACGTCGGCACTGAACAACCAATCACGTTCGAAATGGATAGAGCGAGAGCTATATATTTTTCCGCGCAGGAGCAAGAGATAATTATTCAAAAATATCAAGAATATAAAAGTGTTTTTCAAGCACGCAGTAACACTGTATCTGCTGCCAAAGCAAGAGAAGATTCTTGGAGGAAGATCGCTGAATGCGTTAATGCGTAAGTTAAACAATTAATGTAAAATTATGTAATCATATTAAAAATGTATTAAATGCTAAAATAAACATGTGTGTATTCGTGTTGATATACATGCATGCATGCATACTGTACATACGTGTGTGTAGATGTATGTAAAATGTGAATGTATAGGCTATTCCTAAGAAAGATTGATATTCATATATTTTTAGATGCAACCCCAACTCCAAACGTTCTTGGCAGCAGATCAAGACAAAATATAAAAATATAATTCAAAGTGGTGAGTATTTACCACAACCTTTTATTATTTTTGTGAACATTTATTCATAAAAACGTGTTTGCAGCAAACAGAAAAAAATGTGAAATCAGGAAAACTGGGGGAGGGCCACCTCCTCAAAATTACACTGTGGCCGAGGAGTTGGCGCTGAGTAATAATAAGGGACGGCCGATTATGGATGGCATTGCAAGTGCTGTACAGTCTGACCCTGGTGCTGGCTCCTCGAAGCAAGTGACACTGGGTATGTGAGTGCAATGCATTACTAATGTTTTAAAAAGGGTTAAATTTGGCTGACTCTGTTCTGCAGTAGAGGGAAATACAGTGTCCCTGTTGAAGCCAGCACACATGCACACAGTCTCCCACACAGAGGTCAGTATATGCAGCAGACAGAACACCATGAACATAGCCTGCTTTATAACAGTTATGCTTTATATTTGCCTTTTATTTATTAGGGTGAACCAAATGATGAAGACACTCTGTCTGTGTGTTCTGAGACAGTTGCTGAGGTGAATGCACTGGGCTTTTTATTATGGCACACATTTGAATGTCATAATTAAGTGACTGGCCCTTACACATCTCTTTTATTGTAGGATTTTTCACAACCTGCCCCAGAAACTGAAGCCTCTACCTCAATGGGCTACAGAAGGAATGTGAACAAGGTAATGCTTTAAACCCTTGACATAAATTACAGTCAGTCCTATGTTTGTAGATATGCCACTTTTTGTGATTTGATCAACCTCCAGAAAACTTGTAATGATCATGTTTGTGGTGGAATTGTTTCAGGTGGAAAAAGACTCAGTCAGGGCCCTTTATAAAAGGAGCCTAGAACTAGACTGTGAGCTAAAGGAGCTAGACTGTGAGCTGAGGAGGCTCCAAATTAAAAAAATTAAATTGGAGATCAAACAGCTGGAAAAAACAGATCTCAGTATGTGAACTTTTTTTTAAACAAGTAACGCTTTAGTATGAACACTATGAATGTCTATTAATGTAATTTTTCTTGCTCTCTTTCTTCCTCTCTAGCCACATGACCAATAAAACAGTTTGAGTCCTATCTGCAGTGTCAGTGTGCTTTTATTAAGTAAAATATTGTGTTGTGATTGCATCTCTGACAGCTGCCCCAGCTGGGTGGTCAAGTGTGATGGGGTCAATTTCATCAGGGAGAAGCTGGTTTTGTGGTGGTTCTCGCTCCTTTCTGATAGTGGATATTATGCAGAATGGCACATGCAGCCACTATCTGTGATGCCCGCTCTGGTGACACTCTTAAACGCCTAAGACAGTTGAAACGTGCCTTTAGGATGCCAAAGGTCATCTCGATCTTGACCCTGGTTTTACTGAGGGCCACATCGAAGCGGTTTTGTGGCCCTGTCTGGGGGTCAGGATAGGGGGTTAGCAAAAACCTCTGGCATGCATAACCTCTATCTCCTACCAACAGGCCATCAAAAAGCCCTGTCATAGAACAGAAAAGGGGAAAAATTTGTGAGTTTTGCAATTAAAATAAAAAATGTAAAGTGTAGGCTACTGTACCAAATTTAACTTGCCTTCCTCAAAGCGCTGACACAAAATAGACTCACGGAAAATGCGTGAGTCATGCACTGAGCCAGGCCATTTGGAATCCAAGCTTGTGATCATGCATTCATGATCACAAGTCATCTGCAGATGAAATGTACAGTAAATCATTGTCCTATCTGTTAGTTACTATTTATTTAAAGATTGATCTCAATGCAAATAAAAATAATTTCACATATGGGTATAGTAGCCCTACCTGAATAGTAAGGCTGTGAAAGGACTTTCTGTTCACATAATCTGCCTCATGTTCTCCTAGAGCTGTGGAGATTGCAACATGTGTGCAGTCTATTGCTCCTATGACTCTAGGGAATCCTATCATAGGAATTAAACATATATATTTAAAACATTTCCTAACAGGTAGCTACTGCAGACTATTGTATAATAGATTTCTAAGTGTGAAATATTTTTTTTTGAAGAAAAAAAAAAATTAGTGTGAAAGGTTACATTTGTTCATGTGATGTCACCCTATCAATATATCTTACCGGCAATTTTATAAAAGCCCTCTTTTATGGACATGGTGGATAAATGTCCAGGGAACACAATGAAGCTATTTATGTACCCCTGCAGAGCGAGGACCACCTTGCGAATTGTTCGACAGACCGTGTTTTTCCCTAGATTCTCTGCATCACCGACCGCATACAAGTATGTACCACTTGCAAAAAACCGCAACGCAATACATACCATTTGCGGTACAGTAAGTGCATGGCTTCGACGAGTCACATTTGTTATGTGCGGCTCAAGAAGTTCGCAAAGATAAGACATTCCTTCCGCGGAAAATCTGTATCTTTCATACAAGTAACTATCAGGAAAGTCAAAGGGATTTTGTCTGTCCCTAAAAACTCTTTCTCTACGAAGTGCTCGTCTAACAATTTGCGCGGAGATGTCCACGGGATTTGGGAGAAAAGGTGAAGCCATTGCAACAGAGAACAGACGCTGGGAATCAGTTACGTCACCTATATGTTTCTTTGCTCACAGCTGATTGGTCAAACTTCAGTCTGAGCTCTCGAATCCAGAACTTAACCTGCCCCGGAGCAGGTTAGCCGTGCAGCGTAAGATACCATGGCAACGAACACCGATTAAAGCCGAGCTGCTTTCATAGTACCTAAAACCCAGAGTTGGCGGAAACTAAGCTGAAACATAGCTGGCTAGACACCTAAACCGGCTTCATGGTATAGGCCCCTGGTTTAAACCTAATAACACCTGTAAATCCAGGATTGACTGGCTCGTTGATCATTCGCTTACAGAATTTGTCTCAGACACAGGGGCGTCACTAGGCCCTTTTTAGGGGGGCTTCAGCCCCCCTAAATTTATGCCTAGCCCCCCTAAAAATTTGTGATTAATATGCTACACAAATTCGTGTTCGCTTCAGTCTTGTTTTAATCAGATTCAGCGCGTTCTTCATCTTAAATCCGCAGTGGCGCCGAGCAGAGAGCGCGTCAAAAAGAGAGGAAAGTGTGTGTGTGTGTGTTCATCTGAGCCCATTGGTCTGTCACTGCTCGTCAATGTCAGAATTTTTGAGATGACCAATCAAATCAAAGTAGGCGGGCTTTACATTCACAGACGCTGAGCGCGAATTTTAGCAGCACAACTCGACGCTTTAGTGCACGGGCAAATGCGAGATAAGATGTAAGTAGCTAAACTTATAACGTTATATATTTGACAGTTTTTTGAGGTCATTAAAGTTAAACGAATGACAAAAAATAATCAGGAAAACTAATATAGTTTTGTTTTGTCTAATTTTGCCCTTTTGAACTGAAATTAGGCATGTAACGTCAGCCTAATGTAATCATTCGTTTACTGTCATTGTGAGTGGACAAAAAAACATTAACAAAGACGTTTTCCTCCTGTTAGGTACAGGATTAATAATGAATGTGTACATATTGAAAATATACCTAATACAAATTGTAGCCTTTAGTAAATTAAAAAAAAAGCTCCGCTTTAGGAGGGGAAGAGAAAGGGCACGATGAGGAGACTGGAAAAAAAAGAAAGGAAGATGGAGATGAGGAGAGAGCAGGTATTGACAAATAGTCTACTGACATAGTTTTAACGCTATTTCTTATCCTTTTTTTGATCTTCAAACGTCTTGAAATGCACATTTCAGAGATTAAAAAATTTAACCCCAAACCTCCCCCTCAAATGCAGGACCTCTTTGATTATAAAGCCCTGTCTACAGCCCTGTATCAGAAAGAGCTTTATCCCAAGTGTGCTTGCACACACAAGGAATTGGTTTTGGTGCTGATGCTTCCAGTGCACATATACAAATATGTGATAAGGCATAGGATCAATAATGAATGTGTAGCCTTTAATGTGAATTAATTGTATAAACTTAGTTACCTTTCCTAGTAGTTTTCAGTAAATGAACACGTCTGAGAAAATGATTCATAGGCAAAATCAACCAATTGACCCCCAAAGAGAAAAAGAGTGTGATGCTGATGAGGAGAGAAAAATAATCAGCTGCCAACTGAAATGGTTTTATCCCAAAAAAATTTGCCTTCAAAACATCTTAAAATGCACATAATAGTTCAGAGAATTAAAAATTTTCTCAGGGAAACCCCGAACCCCCCTGACTAACACAACTCGAATTCAGGACTATGGTACAGTGATTATAAAACCCTGCAATTGCATGGCAATGAAAGTGAGCATTAGACCCTAAATTAAACTTTTACCTTGTTTTTTTTGGTTTTGTTTTTTAATCATACCCTCATTGGGGGCTTAGCCCACCTAAAAGGAAAATCCTAGAATCGCCCCTGCTCAGACATCTTGATTTCCAAAGCCCCATTAGTATTGTAGAAATTAAATTAAATCCAGTAGATAAAATAAGCAAAAATAAAGGCTACTGGAAATTTAACTCCGGTCTGTTGAAAAATAAAGATTATTGTACAAAGATAAAATAAATAATAAGTGAAACTGAAAATAATGAGGCAATTGATATTTTTGCAATAAATGGGAATTTATAAAATATAGAATTAGAGAATATTCTATTAAGGTTAGCAAGGAGATTGCCAGGGAAAAAAGAAGAGAAGAAATTATTTGTTTCAGGAAATTAGTAAATACTGTGATAAGACAGAATTAAACAGTGAAGAAAGAAGCAAATTATTAATATTGCAAGTCAAATTAGATGACATGTTTAGCAAAAGAGCTCAAGGTGCGTTTTTGAGATCACGAGCAAAGTGGATAGAGGAAGGAGAAAAAAACACCTCATATTTCAGTAATTTAGAAAAGAGAAGACAGGAAAATAAGGCAATATCAAGTTTACTGATAAATGGAGTCAGCGCCGCCGTTCCCACCACGCGCATCACGCGCTGTGCGTAGGGCACCAAGTGCTGAGGGGGCACCAAAAAGCCTAATGAAAAATCAATCATCAAACTTCTTGTTATAATCAGATTCAGCGCGTTCTTCATCTTTCATCTTTAATCCGCAGCGGCGCCGAGCAGAGAGCACGTCAGAAACAGAGGACAGGGTGTGTGTGTGTGTGTGTGTTCTGAGCCTCATTGGTCTGTCACTGCTCGTCAATGTCAGAATATTTGAGATGACCAATCAAATCAAAGTAGGCGGGCTTTATGTTCACAGACGCTGAGCGCGAATTTTAACAGTGCAACTCGACGCTTCAGTGTACGGTCAAGTGCGAGATAAGATGTAAGTAGCTAAACTTAACTTTATATATTTGACAGGTTTTTCTTAGGTCATAAATGTTAAACGAATGACAAAAAATAATTAGGCAAACTAATATAGTTTTGTCTAATTTCGCCAAAATAGGCCTATGTAACATGTAGCCTAGTGTAATAGTTTAGGCTGTCATTGTGAGGGGACAAGAAACATGAACAAAGCCGTTTTCATTATGTTAGGCACAGGATTAATAATGAATGTGTACATATTCAGAATAAAATACAAATTGTAGCCTTTAGTAAATTAAAAAAGCCAACTTTAGGAGGGGAAGAGACAGGGCAAGATAAAAACAAAGAGAAAAAGAGTGAGATGCTGATGAGGAGAGAAAAATAATCAGTTGCCCACTGAAATGGTTTTAAAGCTGTTGCTATCGAATTTTTTTTTTTTTTTTTTTGCCTTCACAACATCTTAAAATGCACATCTGTAGTTCAGAGAAATTCTAAATTTACTCGGGGAAACCCCGAACCCGCTAGCTAACCTGCCTCAAATTCGGGACCATAGTGATTATAAAACCATGCCATTGCATAGTAATGAAACTAGATAATAGTAAGCATAAGTCCCTAAACTAAAGTGTTACTTTTTAATTTGTAAAAAATAAAATGTTATCATACCCCCTAAATGAAAATCCTAAATGAAAAGGAATTATGCTTAGGGCACCAAAATGGCTAGCAGCGGCACTGAATGGAGTAGGCCTAGAGTGAAAGGACAATAAAACCATGGAAAAATTGAGTTTTTACATTTTATAATAATCTTTACACCTCTGTATTCCCAACTAGATTCCTCAAATTTTTTAAATGAAACCATGATTGATGTTTCATCTAAAGAATTTTGTGAGTCCGATTTAAGAGTAGAAGAATTGGATGACGTGAGCTTGAAATTTACATTGAATAAATCTCCGGGTACCGACGGGGTCACTGCCGAGTTTTACAGATTCTTTTGGAAAGAAATCAGAAATTTATTATTTAAGGCAATTCAAGAATGCATATTGAAAAACAAATTAATGACAAGCATGAAACAAGGCCTAATAATACTTATTCCTAAACATGGCAAAGATAAAAGATTGTTAGATATTTAAGACCAATTACACTTCTTAACATTGATTCTAAGTTGTTATCGGGAATTATTGCAGCTAGGATGAAAAAATGCCTAACCCAGATAATAAGTGAAACTCAGTCTGGCTTTCTTGCTGGAAGATCTTGTCATGAATCAGCCTCTTTCTCTATGCCCTTATTGTTTACACACGCACACACGCCCAGCTGTTTTTCATTATCTCAGCCTTCGCGCTGCGCACACACTTAATCGCTCCCATTCATGATTTTCCACTATCTCTCTTCTCGCAGCTGTTTCCCATAGTAATTAACACTTACACTGATCCTGTCTCACCTGTGCTCGCTTCCTCTCTAATTTACTCGGCTACAAATTTCAATTTTATTTGGAAGGGTAAATGCCATTATATCAGTATTGAAGAGGGTGGCATGAATGTCATAGATTTTTCTGTGATGAATGGTGTACTAAAACTAAAATGGTTGAATTCTTTTGTGTCTCATAATGATTCTTTTTGGTTTAGCATCCCGAATGCAATTTTCCAAAAATTGGGGGGAATTGATTTTATATTGCAGTGTGACTATGATTTAAACAAACTTCCTGTAAAATTATCTGATTTCCATCAGCAAGTTCTTTTGTACTGGAACCTAATCTTTAAACACAACTTTACACCACATAATACACCTCTGTGGAACAACAGGTATATTCTGATTAATAGAAAATCCTTGTTTTTAGGAACTTGGATGGAAAAAGGAATATGGGCGTTAACACATTTGATGGATACTTTTGGTGATTTGCTGAATTATAGAGATTTTTGTGATAAATTCCATTTCCAGTGCCCAATGAGAGAGTACAATAAAGTTATTTTAAATAGCAAACAGTTTACAAATAAGTTTATTAGAAATGTGTTATCCAAACAGTATTTCTCTGGTCAACTGAAAAGAAAATATGTTCTAAAAGATTTCAGTGACGAAGAGGCTAAAAAAAATAAGGAAACGGTATTTATCTTACCCAATCTTTCCTAAGGCAAAAGAAGTGACATTTAAAATATTGAATGACACTTATCCATCTAATTACTTTTTACATGAAAGATTCAATTGGGAAAATAATTCATGTGGATTTTGTGAGAAGGAAATTAAGACTGTTGAACATATTTTCTTTAATTGCGAATTGGTACAAGAATTTTGGTTTACATTTCAAAGTTGGCTACAATCTAAGGAGATATCGCTTCTCCCTTTGAATGTGAGCTCAATTAAATTTGGATTTTTTTTTTAATGATAATAACTTAGATTTTTTGATAAACAATCTGATTGTTTTAGGTAAACACTTCATCCACAGATGTAAATATTTAAAAACCAAACCCCATTTCAATGGATGGAAGAATGACTTTAAGTTATTGGTCAAATCTCTTCATTGGATGACAGACAGAAATGCCCTGAAACTTCTTTCCATTTTGGAATTGACCCTCACCCCCTTTTGTTGCTTTTCTTTTCTTTTTTTTTCTTTTCTTCTTATATGTTCGTTTTTCTAAGTGATCTATCAACACGAATACAACTGTATGATCGTTGATTTATGCCTTAATTGTTTGTACTTGAATTCTCTATATTAATTAAAAAAAGAAAATAGACCAAAAAGAATCCAATGGCGCGGGCGCGTGTAATGACGTAGGGCTAGCCTAGCTCATTGGTTGCACGTCAGAGCCTGCCAAGGGGGCGTGGCCTTAGCCTATAATGGTCCCCTGAATTCGCCATTATAGCAGGTTTAACCTATGGGTTTAACGACTAAAGCGACAACTCGCCAGGTTACTATAGTGCGGCCGGCTACGCAATACTCGTTCCCTCTCTCCTTTCGTACGGCCACAATAAAGTTCACAATCAAAGTTCTAACCGCTTGCTTTAAAAAAAAAAAAAACTTTTTACTTTTACTTCAAATACTTAAGTACATTAAATATCAGAAAATTACTTTTGATACTTAAGTACAGTAGCTATATATCAGATACTTTAAGACTTTTACTTAAGTAATATTCTAAAAGGTAACTTTCACTTCTACCAAAGTCTTTTTCTATGACGGTACTTGTACTTTTACTCAAGTATTGCTTTCTAGTATTTTATACAACACTGAGTAGATCTAAATGCCACATCAAGACCTGCAACTTCTCTTGTCTGTCACCAGAGGTCATGCTTTCCACAATATGATTAGTCATTTTCATCAGGACTGGCTCACATGGACTATAGTATCCAGCTGCAGACCCGCAGCACCACCAGTTTCAGAACCCCAGCGCCAGAACCGGAAGTAAGAGGCCGAGTTACACGCCTGGTGTGGCTGCAGGGTTGGGTAAATAAAGGCCGGTCTCAAATAGAGGTCGGGTCTGTTTTTTAGTTTCAGGTTGTATTTAATCTTCTAAGACCCGTCAGATCGTCCGCTTTTTGGCGGCCGCTAAAGCAAATTTGTGTCCCGCCAAAGCCTATTTTGATCGGTGAGTGATATTATGACTAGTGATGGCAAGATGAGGCTTCCTGAACCACTGAGACCTCGCAGGCCATTGCTACAACCAAAGGTTCATTACTCGAAGCTTCATTCAGCATTGCTCACTAGTGACACCTAGCTATTGTGCAAAGAAATTGCAGGCAAATTAATTCATTCTGAACCAATGACCCGCCCCCCTCCCGCAATGTTTTATTTATTTATCTTCTTCTAAATATGAGTTAATGTCTCTGTAACCTTTCATTTGCAATAATAAAGAGATCTGTGCAGACATTTGTCCATTGCCTGGGTATGAAATAAAACGTGTATATTTCTCTGTCTGCGTTGTACAGAGACTGTCACACACACAGTTAATTAATTATTCCAAAAAATATTGGATAGGGACAGTATGAACAACAAAAGTGACTGTGTTGAGTGCAGTGCTTATGGTGGAGGGACTCGAGGAAGTGTAATAAAGTAAACTGCAGTAAACACTGCAGTAAACACTGCAGTTTGGGGTGGATGGAGGAAGGATTGCAATAGATTTTTATTGAGAAAATGAATTTTTTGAAGTGTTGGGGTCTAGACAATTCCTCTTCTTGGACAAAACCTCACCAGCCTTGGAAAAATATCCTTTCACAAGGAACAGAGGATGCAGGGGAACATAAAATGTCAGTGCCAGCGGGTATAAATGAAGATACTGATGCTTCTGTTTAGCCCAGACAGGGGAGGATTTCCTCTTTCTTGCTGGCTCCATTACCATGAAAAAGGAAGATGTCATAAAAAGCAAACAAATCCAAAAGGGCAATCCAAATTAAAAAGCAGTCCAGTCCAGATACAAGAATCTAAGCTACCAAAAATCCAAAGCAATCCAAATAATCGTATCTAATTAATATAACAAGACTATAATATAGCTACAATAATTAATAATAACAATTATTCATTATTATTAATAATTATTCTAACCTGATAAAGTGTAATAATATACAGCCCTAACACATATATGACACAATAACGACAATGAGATTTCTCTAACTCTGACTCAGACACACTACACCTGCTTCTACTACTCCTGCAACAGCCACGAGGTGGCGCGAGTTTCGAAGCCCCTTTATCCAGAAGCGACACTCAGAGCGAACCGATGACGTATCCACACAAACCGAGGCCTCGTTTGTCATTAGTCACGTGATTTTCACGTTAACAACACAAGCCTCGAATCGCGGCTTCATCTGGCACGCCCATTTTTTCTCGACACAAGCTCCGATGCCTCGGTTCAAATGTCACATCACTAATTATGACTGCTGCCTGCGCATGACAGGGCGCTTAACGAGCAGAGAGAGAGAGAGCCCCGGCCGCGCGCGCGCACTCTCACGTCTTCAAACAACACGAGCGCTGTCTTGCTCTTTATTTGTCACATACCAGTTATAGTTCATACAACGAGCAGTGAAATGTAAGTCTGGTATTCCCATAGACTCACTGTGTAATAAAAACATACCCTAAATATTATTTAAAAGATGCAACAATTTTAAATATTTTTAAATACTTGCAAAAATAACCATGCTTGTGTCATTGTCAATACCGCTAATTCCCCCCCCCCCCCCCCCCCCCCCCCCCCCCCCCTCCCCTCACTTCCGGTTCTGGCGCTGGGGTTCTGAAACTGGTGGTGCTGCGGGTCTGCAGCATATCCACATGGAAGCTCATCTGTCTGAAGGTTTGGGTGTCAGCGAGGGAATGTTGTGAGGCAGATATGCCACAGCAGTCTGTCCATATTCCACAGCACAACCTCTGACATGAGTGTGACACATTTCTCGTTGCCTTTCCCCTATTGAAATGTCCTCTGGATGACCGCAGTGATTTTAGGTCATGTCATGGTGAGTGAATTATGAGAATTATGGATGAGAACAAAATCTGCTTTGATTGTGAGCACATAAAACAGAGAAAAATGGCACAAGGGAAGTTTCTAAGACAAGGCTTTACTAAAACATTCTGATTGGTCAAGGATTTCATCTCGGTCACTCACTGCATCAGAAAGCAATTAACTGGAAAGGGAAGTATTTGTTTAGGATTGCAGAGAGGGAGAAGGGGACATATGGAGTAGATAATGAAAGTGAACCGCAATTACAGTATCACTTTTGTTCCTATAAAACTTGGCAAACTTTACCAAAATTGTCGATAACAAAATATACAGCACAAGCTAATCTCACAGAGCTCTTGGTCACAATAATATCCGTTAGGAACAACTGCTGGGAAAACATAGGCTACTTATTGGTTTAGCGGTCATGAAAAAAATTACTTATTCAAAATAAGTACAAAGACAGTATGCGATTTCATACGAGGCCTTTCTCCTTTGACGGTGTCCTGACATTTCATCCTATTCCTACCATAGACCATAAATAAATGATTCCTACCTGTCAAATTGTCCTACCAGGGCTTACTATTACAGGGCGCACATCAATATTTGATATTTATTTAAAAAATATTTGAATTGTTTTAAGAGTAGGTTTAGGGAGGTATGGATGTTAATAAAGCCTCAAACCGCAGAAATATGACGCTGGAAGCTCAGCCTGATAAGTAGCATTTTTTTTTTTTTTGTCGAATTGTGCTACCTAAATTACTGTTTTATGGGAGGTTGCCAAATCTGACAAGGTAGGACAAGTCCATTGAACACCTGCTTGCAGAACTTTGGAGTCCCACAATTACACAAGGATAATGAAGTGATATTGCATTTTTCTAAATCTATCCTATTCATTATATCGACACTTTGTGTAGTAATAATAATATGGTTTTTTTTTTTTTTTTTAGCAACAATTACCAGGAACTGCTATATTTGGAAGTGCATGCACAACACTACAATGTGTCCATCACACAGGCTGAAAATTGGATTGATATAATCTTCAGGTCATTTACTGAGGTCAGCATGTGGCATGGTGCACAGGAGAAGAGAAGATTATAACTGTAATTCAGTCCTGGGTAGGCCGTGATGATCGTAGTTCTGACCACATTTGGATTTATTTCTTGGCAGATTTGCAAATAACAAGAAATAATTGATCACACTGATTTTTGCATATGGTTTAGTGTTTCCATCGAGAGGACTTGAGAGGAGTTATGGAAATGAGCAATCAGACATCACTTTGCCAGTTAGAGTAGGTAAGTCAAATACTAGACTAGTAATGCTAGACTGCGGTTTTTTAACACTGACAGCAATAACACTAAAATGAATCGTGCATTACAGATACGTTTAAAAAGAGTAGCAAATCTAGATAACGAATGTCATTGATTGTTTGTACTACTGTCAGCTTTTTTTTTTTACTTTTTCACAATTAAATTGGTTTACTTGTTCATTTCTGTATTTCAGCTGTGATGGTCACAGTAAAATCAAGTAGCAGCACAGACATACTTGGATAATCACATTTAAAGTCCCGTAAGTTTCATATGGACTCTGTTTTGATTAAGATACCCAGTAGGCCTATAATGTAGGACATACAGTAATGGTTGTATTTTTGGGTGAACATGATAATAGTAATGTTTTATTTGGATAATGCTGAGGTGACCAGCCTAAGCATTACTGAATTATACCGTAGGCTACTCTTAACAGGATTTCAGCAATCCTCTCCCTTCACCACTAATAACCAGCACAAATGCATACATTTAATCTAATGCACTTTCTTCATTAATGTATTTTTGCTGTTCTGCAAGCATTTTTACCACATACAATGCTAATTACTGCATATAATTTGTATTTGCAAACAGATTTAGCAATTCAAAGGGCAAAGGGCTGTTCTCATGTGACAGTGAAGGAGCTCCACTGTGTGCCAACCTACCAGCTGCGTGGCTGACCCGTTACTTTGCAATGCGACGGTCATCCAGTGCCTTTCACAGCTTACTTCCAGCATTGGCCACCAGAGGACTCCAGACCCCTGACCAAAGCCCCCATTTCTCTAATAATCATAAACATACCTATTTATGTTTCTGGCTACTGTGGTCCACTGTAAGATTTCTGTGCCTCTTCCCTGCCACCTCTGCTGCCACTGTAAGGATTGGGGTGGTGGGGCCTTGGTCATGTGACCCCCTCTTCACCAAAGCCCAGCCCGGCGTGGCTGCGCGGTTAGCTGTGGAGCACATCAACAAGGACCCCTTCCTCTCACAGGGCATCACGTTCGATTATGTCATCCTAGAGGAGGACTGTGAGACATCTCAGTCTTTTGCCCGTTTTCTTGGTTACTATAAACGTGCATCTGGGTTTATAGGTCCAGTTAACCCAGGCTACTGTGAAGCTGCCTCTCTCTTAGGTAAGAGTTGGAATAAGGCAGTGTTTTCCTGGTCTTGTATTGGAAATGAGCTGGATGATGCCCGCAGTCACCCTACGTTCGCCCGAACCATGCCCCTCCCCTCCCTTGTGCTGCTGAGCTTAATGCGCCACTTTAGTTGGGCACATGTTGGCATCATTTCATCAGCTGAGGATGTCTGGGTGGAGGCGGGTTTAAGGCTGGCCAATGCCCTGCGTGGTCATGGAATGCCTGTTGGCATTGTGGCATCTGTTCGTAATGACCACACCAGCGTGCGTAATACCCTGGTCAAGGTCAAGAAAGTGGCGGAGCTTCGTTGTGAGTTTAAAACACTGCTAATGGCAGATGAAATTATGAACTGATAATGTATCTGCTCTCATGTTAAACTGTAACATTTACTATTGTTTTGGACACACTAGTTCCATGTTATTTCGTAATTTACACTCCAAATGAGTTTACTTCAAAACTTTGCTTTGATACTGATACTTTCTCAGTATTTACACTACTTTTCAAAAGGCAAGTCGGTAAAATTCTTTTTATGTGTTTGGAAGAATTCTCTTATGTTCACCAAGGCGGCATTTATTTGATCAGAAAAACAGTAAAAACATTAATACTGTGAAACACTGTAATAAAAAAAGCTTTCTATTTTTACATATTTTAAAATGTAATATATTCCAGTAATGGTAAAGCTGAATTTATTTTTCAGCATCATTTCTCCAGTCTTCAGTGCCACATTATCCTTCAGAAATCATTCCAATATGCTAATTTGCTGTTCAAGACACATTGAAAACATTTTTTTCAGGATTCTTTGATGAATAGAAAGTTCAAAAGAACAACGTTTTATACATTTGAAATAGAAATCTGTAACATTCTAAATCTATATAATGTCACTTTTGATCAATTTAATGCGTCTTTGCTGAATAAAAGTATACATTTCTTTAAAAAAAAAAAGAATCTTCCTGACCCTAAACTTTTGAATGGTTGTGGTGGTGAGGTCCAAATGTCTAAGACCACTAGTGATATGCTTCTATTTATTAATTAATTAATTAAATATAATTTTTTTGACTACAAATTATATTTGAATTTGATTTAATCAATTATAGATTATATAATTATAAAAATAAAAAAAATTTTTTGGTCAGCAGTTTAACTGAAAAGAAGTTCACATGAAAATAAATTTTGCTTCTGTCTTGGTTAGCATTACCCTAAAAACAGTTTATCATAAAATTCTTTGGAGGAAAAACATAATGTTCAGTGTCATCTCAGACAGTTGGATCCCACTGTATTTAATATAATGATATCAAATAAGATATTACAAATGATTGCTGATATTACTGTGTGATTTGCTGATTTGCCACTGTGCTTTCTACCTGTCCTCTCTTCTGCTCAATGCTTTTGTTTGCAGTGGTCATCCTCGTTATGCACTCGGTGTTGATTGGTGGAGGAGCCCAGAAGATGCTATTGGAGACAGCTCATGACATGCGGATGACCGATGGCTCGCTGGTGTTTATATCTTACGATACTCTCTTTTACAGTCTGCCCTACAATCACATTAACCATCCAGCCCTGCGCTACAACAGCAAGCTGCTACGAGCCTACGATGCCGTGCTCACCATCACTATTGAGTCTCCAAAGGAACAGTCTTTCTACCAAGCTTTTGAAAAGGCACAGGAGCAAGGAGAGCTGCCCAGGCACCTTAAACCACAGCAGGTACTAAAGATGCTTTACAATGGGGCGTTAAATGGTTTCAAAACTATGCTAATAGCTAATGCAAAACCTTCACATTCTACAGGTGTCCCCATTGTTTGGCACCATCTACTCCTCCATCGTGTTCATGGCTCATGCTGTGCAAAGTGTCAGGGCTTCCGGTCAATGGATGTCTGGGGGGAACATCGCCCAAAATGCCCGAAACCTGCTATTCAAAGGTGTTAACCTACAAGCAAACTCTTCTGACTTTGGCATGCTGGACTATGTGGTGCTGGACACAGATGGCTTTTCTTGGGAGTTGAAGCCTACATATCGTATAGAGATGCTGACAGATATGGTGCGCTTTCTGGGTCGGCCGATTCATTTTCCTAATGCGGGTCCACCGAAAACTGATTCCAGCTGCTGGTTTACACGTGGGATCATCTGCCGTGGAGGTGAGTGTGTACATGATACCGTGTTCACTAACACATCAAAATGCATGCATTCTATGTCATATGTAACAATCACCCTTTGTGTTACAGGTGTGAATCTTTTCAATATAGTTTTAATCTTCCTGTCTGGTTTTCTGTTCTTCTTCTTCTCGATTGGCTGTTCTTACTGCATCAGGTAGGCCTATTAATCAACGAATTATAACCTACATTTATCATAAAGTTTGTTTTCAGAGTGTGTAGACTGTTTAGAATATTTCTAAACTTTCTCTATAGGCGTAAAATTAATAAGATCCGACTGATGCGGGGGCCGAACAAAATTTTACTGACTTTAAATGACGTCACTTTCATCAACCCCTCCCTGAGCAATAAGGTCAGTAACACACACGTGCACACAAACAAACAAACATTCACATGCTCTGATAATTAATACTTTAACCCCCCCCCCCCCCCCCCCCCCCCCCCCAAAAAAACAGAAGCTGAGCTTGGATGACAGCAAGGCCAGCGACACGAGAATGAGCACTTCAGAGCGAAGCCTCAAGTCTCCGTTCTCTAGCCAATCGCCAGCCACCCATGAAAATTCAAATATCGTCATTTATGAGGTAAAAGAACAACTCAATAAGTTATCCAAAATGGCTGATTTTCCTTCTTACTTTAAAATGAGTTCAAGATAGAGTGTTGATTTTACATTCTCAACTGAAATATCCCTCCCCAGTCCACATAGACCATTTATGAAAACAAAGCTACAAATACGAGTCGACATCATTAGAAATTGTCATGGTCACAATCGATGTTGTGACCATTAACCGTGACCGCCCACATTTACATATCAATGTGATTTCAGTATTCAGCTGCTTGAACAACCTTGTTGAACAACAGTGTGAACTACACTACTGTTTAAAAGTTAGTGGTCAGTAAAATTATTTAAAAATAGATGAATGGTGAAAAATGGTCATGTAAAACGATACTCGGTTACTGACGTAACCTCGGTTCTCTCTAGAGAGGGAACGAGTATTGCGTAAGTTTAGCTTACGCTACGGGAAAGATTCATCTTCTCGAGATATTGAAGCCAAAAAATTATCCTTAATTTTGTATTCATTGTCAACGCAGTGCAGCAGCTAGCAGACCTAGAGCAGGCCATCTCGCGTGCTTATTGGCTGCCCTGCATGCATCTGCTGCAGCCTACCAGTGAGCCTCGCGTGACGTCACGCCCAATTGGAGGCGCTCGCGCCTTCATAGCGTCATAGCCCGCTAGGATGGGCGTGGCTTAGCGTATATAAGAAGGGGCTCGTAGGCTGAATCCCTGGTTTTTCGACCACTGAAGCGAAGTCGCTCGTGGCGCGAGCACGGCCGGTTACGCAATACTCGTTCCCTCTCTAGAGAGAACCGAGGTTACGTCAGTAACCGAGTATCGTTCTCTTACGAGAGGTTCTCTCGTATTGCGTAAGTTTAGCTTACGCTACGGGAACACTTTGTCAACGCCGTGCGCGCCCAGCATCCACCATGAAGCCCCGAACTTTCAGGGAACCCATATAAGGTGGAGAATAAGGTGGCCAGCCAAGCGGGCCATCACTTGTACATAAGCACACATAGGGAATACAGAGCAGCGCGCCGGTCTGTATAAGCACATGGCACATACCCTACTTAGTGCAGCTCAACCAGGAGAGCTTGGGTCGTGTAAGAGTGATCTGAGCAGGAAGCCTGGGCAGAATACACCTCTCTATTAAACCGACAACAGTTTAGCCTGCAAGGCAGGAACTTCCAGGTTATAAAACCTGATAAAGGTAGACGGGGAGCTCCAGCCCGCCGCCACACATATGTCATGGATAGAAATTCCACTGGACCATGCCCACGAAGAGGCCACGCCTCTCGTGGAATGAGCCCTGATGCCCAGCGGGCATTGCAGACCTTTTGACGCATAAGCGGCTGCTATAGCGTCCACTATCCATCTGGACAGACTCTGTTTCGAGAAGGCGAGACCTTTGGCGCGCCCACCGAACGAAACAAACAGCTGATCCGAACGCCTGAATGAGGCGGAGCGCGTAATGTAAGACCTCAGCGCTCTGACAGGGCAGAGGCGGCTCCCATCACTTTCGCTGTCAGATGCTGGGAGCGCTGACAGCGAGATAACTTGCGCTCTGAACGGAGTGCCCATCACTTTCGGAACATAGCCATGTCTAGGTCTGAGGATGACTTTCGAGTCATTCGGCCCGAACTCAAGACACGACGCGCTGACAGACAGCGCATGTAGGTCCCCCCACCCGCTTTACTGACGACAGTGCGGTCAGAAAGACGGTTTTCAGTGATAGATATTTCAACTCCACGGAATCCAGTGGTTCAAAAGGGAAGGCTTTCAGGGCCTCTAGGACCAGAGATAGATCCCACATGGGAACCGACGGGGGGCGCGGCGGGTTCAACCTCCTAGCTCCCCTAAGGAAGCGGATGACCAGCTCATGTCTTCCCAATGACTGGCCGTGCGTCGACTCTGCGAACGCTGCCACGGCCGCCACATATACTTTGAGCGTGGATGGGGACCTCCCCTTTTCCAACAGCTCTTGTAGGAAGGAGAGCAGTTGCGCCACCCCGCATGTCCGCGGGTCCAGACCTCTGTCAGTGCACCATTCCGAGAACACCGACCATTTAGACGCGTAGAGCCTTCTCGTGGAAGGGGCTCTAGACTGCGTGATCGTGTTCATTACTCCTTCTGGCAGGGCAACGAGTACCCGTTGATCACCCATGCGTGCAGAGACCAGCGCTCTGGATGGGGATGCCAGATCGTGCCGCGAGCCTGAGAGAGGAGATCTGCCCGCACCGGAATCGGCCACGGAGCTGTGTGTGACAGCCGTGCCAGCTCCGGGAACCAAATCTGATTCTCCCAACGCGGGGCTATGAGGAGCACCGAGTGGCGCGTTTCCCTGATTCTCTTGATTACCTGTGGTAACAGAGAGACCGGAGGGAAAGCATATAGCCGGAGGCTGGGCCAGACTTGGGCCAGCGCGTCCTCGTCCTTCGAGAAGAACGTCGGGCATTGAGCGTTGTCTTTTGACGCAAATAGGTCGACTTCCGCCCTGCCGAACAGGCGCCACAGTTTCTGGACCGTTTGGGGGTGCAGGGACCATTCCCCTGGGGGAACGTTGCCCCTGGACAGTTTGTCTGGACCGTCGTTCAAATGGCCCGGCACATGCGCTGCCCTCAGCGAGCGCAGGTGCAACTGGGACCAAATAAGGAGGCGCTCCGCCAGATTGCAGAGATTTCTGGATCTGACACCGCCCTGACGGTTTACATAGGATACCACAGACATGTTGTCCGAGCGGACGAGAACATGTTGGTCCTGTATGAACGGGAGAAAGCACTTCAGCGCATTCTCGACCGCTATCATCTCCAGACAGTTTATGTGAAACCCCCTCTCTTGGTCTGACCACTGGCCGAAGACCGGTCTGCCCTCGAACAGCGCGCCCCAACCCCAGTTGGACGCGTCTGTCGAAACGACTTTCCGGTAAGAGACGGTTCCCATCGTCACTCCCATCTGGTACCAGTCGGTCACTAACCAGGGCTGCAGAGCCGCTATGCAGGTCTGAGTCACTCTGATTTTCTGACCGCCAGAAACCCAAGCTCGGCGGGGCACGCGAGCATTCAGCCAGCGCTGGAGCGGGCGCATGCGCAGTAGGCCCAGCTGAAGCACCGCTGCAGCTGAAGCCATACAGCCCAACATCCTCTGAAAAGTTTTCAAAGGGAGAACGCTGCCCTTCTGGAAACCCGCGGCTAAGTGGCGAACCCGGAGCGCGCGCTGCGCCGATAGACGGGCCGACATGGTCACCGAGTCCAGTTCTATTCCTAAAAAGGAGATTGACTGGCTGGGTAGTAATGAGCTCTTGGTCCAGTTGACCGTGAGACCCAAACTTTCCAGGTGACTGAGAAGCACTGTTCTGTGAGACAGCAGCTCCGCCTCTGACTGTGCCAAAATCAGCCAATCGTCCAGATAGTTCATTATCCGCAGCCCCTGACTTCTCAGGGGGGCGAGCGCTGCGTCCATGCACTTCGTAAATGTACGGGGTGCCAGAGACAGGCCGAACGGCAGGACGGTGTATTGATATGCCTGACCGTCGAAGGCGAATCTCAAAAATCGCCTGTGACGGGGTATTATCTGTATCTGGAAATAGGCATCCTTCAGATCTAGAGAAATAAACCAGTCCCTCGGGCGAACGTGCGCGAGGATTTTCCTGGTCGTCAGCATTTTGAACGGTCTTTTCGCAAGCACCTTGTTCAAATGTCTCAGATCTAGGATCGGTCTGAAGGCTCCGTCCTTCTTGGGCACGAGAAAATAACGGCTGTAAAAGCCTGACTCGCTCAGAGAAGGCGGCACCTTTTCTATAGCCCCTTTGCACAGCAGCTTTGCTATTTCTGCGTGAAGTAGGTGTGCTACTTCCGCATTCACTATCGTCGCGGTCCGGGCTTGAAAGCGCGGGGGACGGCGAATGAATTGAAGTGTATAGCCCTGCTTTACTGTGCTCAGCACCCATTCTGAAACCCCCGGGATAGATTCCCACGCAGTTATGTGAGCCGCTAGGGGGCGAATGGCCTCCGGGTTCAGATCGCCGCCATTCGCGGGCATGTGAAACTGAACCGGAGCTGAGAGCGCGGCGCGCGCGCTCTCTGTTCTGGGCAACGGCTGCTCGCTGAAAGCCGAAACCGGCTGCTTTGTGTGAGATGTCCCAATCATAAGGGATGGGGAACCCTTTTTCCTCACTTTCTGAAGCGCGAGCGGCGCTTTGGGCAGAAAAGCGTTCTGTAAGCGTGAGCGCGTTTGCGCGGGCACGAGACTTACACATGCATGTGACGCCCTGATCAAAATAGATGGGGAGCGTTTTATAATCGCCCTGTGTTTCATGATAACACTTAAACTTGCGGGCGGCGCCCGGGGGGGGGGTTTGTGATAGCAAGCGTGAACGCTCTCTGGCGGGCACGGGACTTACAATCATAACCTGCTGTTTTGACCGTGCAACAGAGCGGGCAGATAGTGGGCACAACACTGTGGACACATTTCTTACATTCAACACTCGAGCGGCTTTTCTGCGCTTTATGAGAGTGTGCTCTGTGGGTGACACGATATTTGATGTGCTTGTGTGTAGGGGTGAACACTGGGGCGTGGGCACTTTCACTACACTTAAAACACTGACGGCGGGAGCCGGACCAGACATAATGCTCTTTTTGAGATTTCTCTGGGTCGCCGTAAAAACGGCGTTTGTGTGCAGGCGAGAGGGTGAACAAACCGGCTCGTTGGCTGCTAAATGAACCACTGCAGTAGCCTGACTGAAGGGGACTGACAGGGAAATGAGCTTTGACGGCGGTCCGGCCGTGGCGGGACACGCGCGTCTTTTTTCTCTCTTTGTTAGGAGGATTTCGCATGCTCATGCTCAGATAATCTTCTGCCGAGGCCCCCTGGGGGGCGGCGGTCTGTGACGGCTGTCCGAGCGCGACCTAGGGCGGCCGCCCTGACGTCGCTGCGAAGGCTGCGGTTGTGCTGGACGCTGGGTGTTAGCTCGTACAGGAGGCTGGCTTTGTTTCTCGCGAGAGCGGCCTGTAGCGGAGCTCGAGCGTCGCGGCAGGAAGAGATTCATGGCCTGCGTGGTCTTTTGTACCTCCGAGAAACGGTCAACGATCCCGTTAACCGCTGGGCCGAAGAGACCAGTGGGGGAGAGCGGCGCGTTCAGAAAGGTGGCCCGCTCAGCTTCCCTCATATCCGCGAGCGTCAACCAGAGATGCCTCTCTGTCACGGTTAACGCGGCCATGGCTCGTCCGATAGCCTGAGCTGCGGTCTTGGTGGCACGGAGAGAGAGATCCGTCGCACTTCTCAGATCTGTAACCGCAGCCGGATCCCGGCCCTTCTCGTCCCATTCACGGAGGAGGTCGGCCTGCAAGATCTGCAACACAGCCATGGAGTGGAGAGCAGACGCGGCCTGGCCGGAAGGCGGCATATGCGCGGCCGACCAAGGCGGACGTGGCTCTGCAGGCTTTAGACGGGAGGGCTGACCGAGACCGCCATCTCGCGGAGGGCGGGCAAAGGTGCGCTGCGACCGTCTCTTCCACGGGGGGAATAGCCGTGTATCCCTTCTCGGCGGCGCCGTCCACCTGGGAGAGCGACGCGGAGGCCTGGGACTGAAGTCTCGAGGAGAATGGTGCATTCCAGGACTTCGTCAGCTCCGCGTGAAGTTCCGGCAGGAATGGAGCGGGCCTGCTCGCTAAAGCTGCACGGCGGCGACTCTGAAGGAAACAGCCGTCGAGCCTGTTCGGCGCGGGTTCCTTCGGTAGCGACCACTCGAGCCCGAGGCGGTCGACGGCCTGCGTCAGCAGGCGCATAAGTTCCGCGTCAGCTCCAGCGCGGGAACGGCTGGATTCCTGGATCGACGAGGAGCCGGAATGAAGCGACCATTCCTCGCTGTCTGATGCCAGGATAGAGCAGCAATCTCTCGTGGCGTGTTCCTCTGCCTCCCCCTCCGATGCGACGGCAGTGAGGCTCGTGAGCGGCAGCTGCGCGTCGGGGAGGGGAGGCGGGGAGGGCGAAAGCGAGGCTCGAGGGAGATCCTCCGGCGAGCGCGTCGCTGTGGCCACGGGCTCCGGCTGCCTCAGGGAACGGCGCTTCTTCTTGCGCGGTGCCCCGGGGGGCGGAGCGGCTGCATCCGGATTGAAAGCCTCGAGTCGAGCCCGTAGGGTCGACAGCGGAAGCGCTTCGCAGACCTCGCAGCCGCCGGACGCGAGGGCGAGCTCTGCATGTTCCAGGCCCAGGCAGAGAGCGCAGATCACGTGGCGGTCTCCAACGCTGAGCGGGGCTCTGCACGAGCCACAGGAAGTGCGAGGCATCTTTAGAAAGACGCTCGCGCTCTTTTAGAAATTCCTGTGGAAGCAATGTAAAAAGGATACGTCGCCGGATAGCGTAGCTTGCACGGCGGCTGAAGGTGGCGAAGACGGCCGGCTTCCTCAGCGCTGTCCTGAGCTGGCTGTTCGCTGTTCGACGGCGGCGGTGGCTTCTCTCTGATTCAGCGATGCGGAGAGCTCGCTGAAGAGTCGAAAAATCAGGGATTCAGCCTACGAGCCCCTTCTTATATACGCTAAGCCACGCCCATCCTAGCGGGCTATGACGCTATGAAGGCGCGAGCGCCTCCAATTGGGCGTGACGTCACGCGAGGCTCACTGGTAGGCTGCAGCAGATGCATGCAGGGCAGCCAATAAGCACGCGAGATGGCCTGCTCTAGGTCTGCTAGCTGCTGCACTGCGTTGACAATGAATACAAAATTAAGGATAATTTTTTGGCTTCAATATCTCGAGAAGATGAATCTTTCCCGTAGCGTAAGCTAAACTTACGCAATACGAGAGAACCTCTCGTAAGAGAACTAGATTATGACTTCATGTTTAAGTAGACTTCATAGAAAAATTTGTGGAAAACTTGCAAGTCTTCTTTAATGTATACTACTTTGAAAATGTACAATGTTTGTCATTTGGCAGGGTGATTGGGCATGGCTGAAACGGCTTCCGTATGGAAACTTCCGGAGCATCACTCCTAGTACCAGCGATGTTTTTGAACTGGTTGGTTTTGCCACTGATTTTACATAGTCAAACTTTAGGTGTAGTAATCCTTCTTTTGGTAGAACCACATTCTGTGTTCTCTGTTATTGATTATTACAAATAATCATACAATTGTTCTTTATACTCCAGATGAAAGATTTGAGGCACGAGAATATTAACACCTTTCTAGGCTTCTTCCACGACTGCGGAGTCTTTGCCATAGTAACAGAGTACTGTTCGCGTGGCAGCTTGGAAGATCTGTTGGTCAACGACGATGTCAAACTGGACTGGATGTTCAAGTCCTCTCTCATTCTGGACCTCATTAAGGTAGTCTTACTAAAAATGTGATTAGTTGAATTTTTTCATTAAGATTGCCTTGTAAAATAAATCAACATCGAAATAAAGCAAGCACACATTTATAATGTCTTCTGAATTTATTCCTAAATCATGTCACAAAAAGAGACAATGAATTATAATATGAATATATATATATATATATATATATATATATATATATATATATATATATAACGTATACATAATTATATGTATTTTTTATATACACTTTTTGTCTACTGAAATCTTTTGGAAAGATATTTTTGCAGTGTTTCGTCAGCAGAACAATCCAAAAACACTCTGTCTATAGAATGTCTATCCCTCACAGCCTCACTTTCATTCCCGTTGAAATCAAACATGGCACTTCTGTGAATAAGGTCTAAACATCTGACAGGAGAGGAAAGTTCGTTTTTCTGAGATGAGAGAATTTTTATTTCGTAACAAGTTACGAAAATAACATTAGAATAATGACACTGACATATAGCCTGACAACATCTCATCTGACCGCAGATACTGAATCAGGACAATGTGTTTTTCTCAGGCACACTTTACTTAAACTGAGTATGACAGAAGAGTCAACAGCTTTCATGCACGTCTTTCAAAATAAAAGATATGTTGTTTCTTGGACTGGACACTCCACGACGCACTTTTAGCTCAAGACCCACCAGTTGAGATACACTGCTCTAGTGTGTACATTTTTGTTACATAAATTAATTCGCAGTTACATAACATGCATGCTTGTGTGTGTGTTTATCATGACTGGCATGCAGGGTATGAAATACCTACACCATAGGAACATTTGTCATGGAAGGCTTAAATCCAGGAACTGTGTGGTTGATGGGCGTTTTGTGCTCAAAATCACAGACTATGGCTACAATGAGGTGTTGGAATCTCAAAAGTTTCCTTATGTTGAACCGCCAGCTGAAGGTAAGGTTTATTGTGAGTCTTTTCTTATTATTTCTATGCATTTCCATATTCTTTTTCTTCTACATTGCATGTAAATGTATTTTTTTAACCCCAATAGACCTGCTGTGGACCTCTCCTGAGATACTGAGAGGCTCCCACCCTGGTTTGTATGGCACTCACCATGGTGATGTGTACAGTTTCTCAATCATCATGCAAGAGGTGGTTATGCGAGGGCCTCCGTTCTGTATGCTGGAGCAGTCTTGTGATGGTAAAGTCACATGACCCCACCATCTATACCAGGGTTTTTTTTTTTTCTCAAACTTTTTGATGACTCAGACACAAATATGATGGTCCCCTTTCAAGGGCCCCTTTCCTTAAATATAAAAGCTGCTGTATGTTATCATGCATAAATATATTAGAAATGTTTGTAAAATATCTGGAAAATATTTGCTTTCAAATGATTTAACACTGTATTAATGTACAAGTTATAGTAATACTGTATCTGTACTGTAACTATTATTTGACTATATTGATAGGTTGTTGCGTAAACAAGTTATTATATTTATTTTACAATGTGTAAGTCTTTAATATATCTGGATAATTTAGAAATCATCCAGAAGGTCCGGAAGCCTCCTCCAATATGCCGGCCCATCGTGTCTGCAGACCATGCTCCGATGGAGTGTATTCAGCTTATGAAGAATTGCTGGAACGAACAGCCAGAGAAAAGACCACCATTTGAAGAAATCTTTGACCAGGTGAACATCAGCAACTCTGCCAAACCATCACCGTAAAGTCACATGATATTATTCCTATTCTCTCATAGAAATCAATAGTTCTGTAAAAAAATAAATCCAGCTAAAAACCAGCAACGGTAGTTGCCAGAAATTCAATGTATAAAAAATGCTTTGACAGTACTTCTAGTATGGCCTGTATATTTTACAACTAATCATATATTTCATTAAGTGAAATAATGTCAAGACTAACCTACTTACCATAATCTCTTTTTGTTTTATTTACCTTAACAAATTTACTGATAACCACCATAGGTATGCGGGTGGCAAAATAGAATCAGAGTTCATCATAAGTGGTCTGTCAATAAAATACTCATACAACAGGGTAACACACAACACTAAAAGAAGGCCATAAACATTAACTAAACAACATAAAATATTACACAAATCACCCTATAATGTACATTATTCATAACAAAAATGAGAAAAAACATCATTACTTAAATACAATGTAATAATATATGTAATGTCACGTAGGAACTTCTGGGAATATCCTTTTGATTTTCACTGAAAAATGACATGGTAATTCATAGTTTTTACTTCCAAAAACGATACATTTGACAGTATTTTACAGTAAAATCACATATGATGCAATGTTCAACATTTTACATTTTTCATATGGTAAGTTAACTTCCAGTAACAGGTTTTTACTGTAGAACTTTTTTTCTGTAAAATTACAAACATTTTTACAGAGCAATTATTAAAGGTTATAAGATTTAAACAGAGATTACTGACATTGGTCCCTGAATAACTACAATGCAATGGAGACAAATAGCAGAATGCTTTGGTAAGCTGTTGGGATCACTTTAGAGCTCAGTATTCTTATATTCTCTTTCTCTGTAACCCTCTTATCTCTCTACAGTTCAAGAATGTCAATAAAGGGAAAAAGACCAACATCATAGACTCAATGTTGCGAATGTTGGAGCAGTATTCCTCCAACCTGGAGGAGTTGATCAGGGAAAGGACAGAGGAGCTGGAAATAGAGAAACAAAAGACTGAGAAACTCCTCACACAAATGTTGCCCCCGTAAGCGACCCATACACAGTCACAGTAATGACTTTACCATCACACTAAGAAATAATTAGGGAACCACTTTCATTCCCTTAGTTGAGTAAAACTTCTGCAGTTTTAAAGTGTCTTTTGTTCTCGTTACCTAATCCTCTGTAGGTCAGTGGCAGAGGCTCTGAAGCTGGGCACTACAGTTGAACCCGAGCATTTTGACAGTGTCAGTCTCTATTTCAGTGATATTGTTGGCTTCACCACAATCTCAGCCAACAGTGAGCCTATTGAGGTGGTTGACCTCCTCAATGACCTTTACACAACATTTGACGCTGTAATCGGCAATCATGATGTCTATAAGGTAACTTGCATTTATTAAATAGCTTTTTTTATTGTTTAATCACTGTATAAGCAAATGTGTTTGCTTCCACAGAGATTTCCTTTGTTTTGTTGTAACCATGTAACATTGTTGTCATGAATATCATAATCTTTCAATTTACTATGTCTCTGTCTCCATTGCGTGCAGGTGGAGACCATCGGTGATGCATACATGGTGGCATCAGGTGTGCCCGTGCCCAATGGAAACCGACATGCAGCCGAGATTGCAAACATGGCCCTGGACATCCTGAGTGCTGTTGGTACCTTCAAAATGAGGCATATGCCTGATGTACCGGTCCGCATCCGAATAGGACTTCACTCAGGTCAGGCGGATCCATGCCATTTGGTTTAAGATGAAATGCAAAAAAAATGTTGAACATTTCATTTACGTTATGTATGCTTTCTTATTAGGTCCCTGTGTGGCTGGTGTAGTGGGTTTGACCATGCCGCGGTACTGTCTGTTCGGGGACACGGTTACCACTGCTTCTAGAATGGAGTCTACTGGGTTGCGTAAGCATGTGACACTTAGACTGTTTCTAATTTCTAAGAAGGCAAAGATCGGACTTGCGTTCTCGTGGAGACCAGTCTTTCCAGGCTACCTTAAAAGAACGAGCTCGGAAGGACACAAGGACACAGAACGCATCTTTGTGAGAATTGAGATGCGCTGTGATCTTGTTGCTCATCTGACCGTTCAGCACATATTGGGCAGTGGGACAGCACCATCCAATGCAAAATGGATAAAACATAACATCACAGATGTCATAACCTATTAAAATATGTACTTACATTATTGTTATTGTTGGACATCTTTTTATTTTACATTAGTATGTGTAAATGAGTATGTATATTTAATGTTACGCTTTGTCAACTTTAAGATTCTTTTAAATGTGCCAATTAAAAAGTACTACAGGCTTTCTCTAGGTATTTATAACTTTATTAAAGTGATGCCAGATAAAACGACAAATGTTTACTTTCATGAGCCATCACGTATTTGCGAGCTTTCAGCGGGAATCTCTTAAGTGAGAACCATAAGAACAACCTTACCCGCTTCCGTACGTCGTCCGCCCACAATAACTTCTTGGATTTTTAACTGTTCGATTCTCTTAAGTCTGCACTCAATGCATCCTCGATATCAAGAACACATCTGGGTACTTGCATGCATTCTCTGTTCTTGAGTATTGGAATTGAACTTCGACGGTTGATGATGATGTAGTACAAGAACACAAGGACGCAAGATTGCTTATAGGGTTAGTTCACCCAAAAATCTAATTTCTGTAATTAATAACTCGCCGTTTAGATTCAAGATGAATGGCGTGCTCAATTCCTTTTTGAGTTTGATTTGGGAGCTCTTCGGTCCAAGGTAGAACATATAAGAGACAGTATAGAGAAAGAATTCTCTGATAACCGAGGCACTCCTTAGTAAAATGTCTTTATTACAAAAATGACATGTCCTAAACGGACAAATTTAAAACGCCCACGCGTAGCGGCATGGAGCCTTCTTCAGGGCAGAGTGAAGCAGATAGAAAACTGATCTTATAATGACAAAGACACACAAGTAGAAGCAAACACACAGGTGCTGGCAATCAGTGTTAAAGGTCTACAGGTAATTGCTAAGACACCCCTCTCACACGGTTTCCAGCACTAAAAATATAAATCACAATAATAAACAGAAACACAGGCAACAAATAGCATGCATATATACTCATGCATATATTGATAGAACACGCCTCTCACATGACTATATACATTCAGGCATACTACACATAGATAGATTATAGACCTTTTTTGTGACTTTGTAATATTGTTTTTTCTTGTGATTACCTATTTCTCATGTGTATTGTATATGTGTAGTATGCATGAATGTATATGCATGTGTATGCATAAATATATGTGTGCTACCTGTTGCTTGTGCTTTTACTTACAACAGCTTTAGTGCTGTGAGTCATGTGAGAGGCGTGTTCTATCAATATATGCATGAGTATATATGCATGCTATTTTGTTGCTTGTATGTTTTTCGTTTAACATTGTGATCAACAGATTCGTTGCTGAGAACCATGTGAGAGACGTGCCCTGGCAATGTATGCATGAGTATATATGCATGCTATTTGTTGCCTGTGTTTCTGTTTATTATTGTGATTTATATTTTTAGTGCTGGAAACCGTGTGAGAGGGGTGTCTTAGCAATTACCTGTAGACCTTTAACACTGATTGCCAGCACCTGTGTGTTTGCTTCTACTTGTGTGTCTTTGTCATTATAAGATCAGTTTTCTATCTGCTTCACTCTGCCCTGAAGAAGGCTCCATGCCGCTACGCGTGGGCGTTTTGAATTTGTCCGTTTAGTACATGTCATTTTTGTAATAAAGACATTTTAACTAAGGAGTGCCTCGGTTATCAGAGAATTCTTTCTCTATACTGTCCATTTAATAACTCGTCCTCATGTCGTTTCAAACCCTTAAGACCTTTGTTCATCTTCGGAACACAAATTAAGATATTTTTTTATGAAATCCGAGAGCTTTCTGAAATTACATTAGGCAGCAACTTTCAAGGCCCAGAAAGGTAGTAAAGACATCGTCAAAATAGTCCATGTGACTACAGTGATTCAACCTTAATGTTATGAAGCGACGTCAGAACGGCGGCTCATTACACGCATGTGTCGTGGTGCTCACGTGAACAGCGTCAGCCAAAATTGAACCGGTGTTCTGACGTAGAACCTGGAAGCGCTGAACTGTGTTTACAACGTGATCAGCGTAGCAGACTGACATGGAGGAGAAGAGATTGTTGAATAGAGTCGTTATTTTTGTTTGTTTTTTACGCACAAAAAGTATTCTCGTCACTTTATAACATTAAAGAACCACTGTAGTCACATGGACTATTTTAACAATGTCATAACTACCTTTCTGGGCCTTGAAAGTTGCAATGACGTTGATGCCTATGGCTGGTTCAGAAACCTCCCGGATTTAAAAAAAAAAAATCTTTATTTGTGTTCTTACAGGTCTTACAGGTTTGGAATATTAATTTTTGGGTGAACTAACCTTTCAAAGACGCATATTGAGAAACAGCCTTAGTTTCACCACAAACAATTCTGTTTTTGTATTTCAAAGATCAATCATGTATGTCTCATTACATTAAATTGATTAAAATTATTGACATCTCTATAGTCAATGAAATTCAGTGACTGTCATCAATTGTATAGTTTGCTTTTGCCGGGCAAGGAAATTGTTCTTAAAGTTCTTAATTAAAAAAAAAAAAAAAAGACACTTAAAGTTTGTGTGTTTGCAGCGTACAGAATCCATGTCCATTCCAGTACAGTGAATATCCTGATGGAGCTGAAATTGGGGTACCAAGTAGAGCTGAGAGCCAGAACAGAACTCAAGGTGAATTCATCTGTAGGACAAACCAAAACATTTCATATAATTTGTCTCACAATTACTTGTTTATACACTACTTCAAAAGTTTGGGGTCAGTTTTTTTAAAAAGAAATTAATATTTTTATTTTGCAAGGACACATTAAATTGATCAATTGACAGTAAAGACATTTACAATGTTACAAAAGATTTTTATTTTAAATAAATGCTGTTCTTTTGAATGTTCTATTTATCAAAGAGGCCTGAAATTTTTTTCTCGCAGCACCACAACTGTTTTTAACATTGATTAGAAATGTTTCTTGAGCATCAAATCAGCATATTAGAATGATTTCTGAAGAGTCATGTAACAAAGACTGGAGTAATGATGCTGAAAATGCAGCTTTGCCATCACAAGAATAAATTACATTTGAAAATATATTGAAATAGAAAATAGCTCTTTTAAATTGAAATAATATTTCACAGTATTACTGTTTTTACTGTGCTTTTAATCAAATAACTGCAGCCTTAGTGAGCATAAGAGACTTCTTTAAAGAACATTTAAAAAATCTTATTAACCTAAAACTTTTGAATTGTAATGTGTTATGGTGCATTATATGCTACAATGGTTCGGTGATGGTAAAACCATGTAAATATTAAGTGTAGTGTCAGTTCTGGCAGGTCACGTTAGTCAAGCTCTCAGCTGATCCACGTCTACCTCAAGGAATACGACGCCTATCACTATATACATATATAAGCTCCTTCAGTATTATCAGCAGTTATTGCGTTTCTCATGAGCTAATTACCCTCCTCCATCCCCAGCTCCTACTCTCGTCAGTCAGCATTTGGCATTTTGATTTCCCTTGAATCAGAATAAATTCTCGAATTTTGTTGTATTTTAAAATCTTGAATTAATGATATCTGCAATACATTCATGTTGGTTCTGTTCTGTTTACCCTAAGGGGGGTTATTGCTGCTCTCCCTGCTCTTATCCATGCTAGGCTGCATTGATGACTAGGGAGTTCTCGCCCAGAACGGAACCATACTGCCAATCCAGACTGTATGCTAATTGGCAATCGTATTTGACGATAGTGGTCCTGACAGAAATGTAGTTGTTGTAAATCAGGCATGAATTAAATTATGCATTTTTCCCAAAATGGCAGCTGTATGGTATAATGTGCCAGTAACTAATAGTGATATTAAGGTTTGTCTCCAAATGCAGTAAATTCTCTCACTTTATTTTACTAGTGCCATCCAACAAGTAAAAATAATTCTTGAATGATCCAGTTGATGGGTTTAGATCGACAGGTCATCTGAATGGATTGGATTTGCTCTGTTTTCCACAGGGCAAGGGCATAGAAGAAACCTACTGGCTCACCGGGAGGGACAGCTTCACCAAACCGCTCCCTACGCCGCCCGTACTCAAGTCAGGGTAAGCGGAGGCCTTTCCGTGGCCTGTGTCCTGCAGTCTGTGTGTGTGTGTCTTCTGTTTATTTTCTCCAATGTATTTTTCAGGCAAATGGCTCATGGCTTGCAGATGGAGGAGATAGCCGCATACAAGAAGCGGAAAGCAGAAGCACAGCTTGCAAAGAAGAAAAACTGAGGTAATGTTATGCATGGAGAATGTATAACATTACTCAATGTGGCACAGGGAGTTGAGGGAGGTGGGGAGGATGAAAAGACAGGGGGTAAAGAGTCACTGTGGGAAGCTATTGCAAATTTTCCCATTTTGGTTGGGTTCATTCTCCAATCATACACAAGACTCAGTTCTTCTACTTTCAAGTAATGTTTCTCAGATGATACTACATTATGCTTTATCTTTCCACTATTTAATTTTTTTCTGTTCAGTTCTGCAATTGTCAGTTTATACATTTGTACATGAAGTTTTTTAATGTAAAATTTACTTTTAATGTAGTAGATTTGACCAAAGTAACCCTTAAATCAAAATGAAATTGTCTCTGATTTGGTGATGTCATCATTTCTGGTAACGTTGTACAACCTCATAGATATTTTTGGTGTTAAAGATTTGTGACTAGCCTAAGATAGTGGTTATTAAAGCTCTCTCCTTCCAGATTGGATGGCACTCTTCAGATATGGATAGCCGGCTTTTCAAAATGGATCGTTGGCTATGTTTGGCATGCTGTTATGTTTCTGTTTGTGTGTTCTGTCATGCTCTGAATGTCTTGTGTGTTCTCAGTGTTTCATGTTTTAACATAGACCAAAACAAAGTATATATATATATATATATATATATATATATATATATATATATATATATATATATATATATATATATATATATATATATTCACAAGTTTACAGTGCTTTTCCAAGTGATAAATTGTAATCTTTTTTTTGTTACATTATTGTTAGTTTGTTAACTAATGTAGATAATCAAAGTCCCCCTGTAGTCAATAAATGTATCACTTATATATATATATATATATATATAACAGATATATAACAGTTAAATGAAGTTGATATTAATGTACTTTTCTCTTTCTGATGTTTTGTGGAACAAATGTTTTTGACGGACAGTCAAAAACATGTGATGTCATTTGGTGATGTATTAGATACACTAAGGTGTGATCCTTCTTTGTTTTTCTGTTACAGAATTGAATCCAGAGATTTTAAGGTGATGCTTAAGAAGGCGGTGAAGAAGATCTCCACTGTGCGTCAGGTTGCTCAGCTCACCCTGGCCGATGAGGGCAATGTCTTGATCCACCATCACTGATGACCTTTTAACCTTTGCCTTTTTGAACCCACACCTGTACTCAGAATGAAATGGAATGTGAAGAAATGGAGAACAAGTTAAAAGAGCACCAAAACATTCTTTGCCTGTTTTCAGTCTGTTTTTCATTTAAAAGCACCTAATGAAGCAAGCTTAAGTGTACAGTTTACCGAACAGGGACTTCTCTTAGTTATGGTAGAAAGTCAGACTTTTTGGTAAATCCAGAGCCCAAAGTGGGCCGGGTCGCATATTATATTTTATTATACTATACTATATCTGTAGCGTACCCTCACTTTTTCTTGCGTACCGGCACTTCTCCTTTGTTGCCGTTACTGTGACCGCAATTCCAACCGTCGGGAGTACCTGCACTTTTTTTTCTCTCACTAGAACATTAGAATATTTGCTTTGAAGAAGCTTTCAACATATCGAACCATATTGAACCTATATTGCTGTTCACCGTCTCATAAGATAAACCTTTCATTTGGAGTCTTGGTGGTTCACCTGACTTAACATGTACACCTGTAGGAAATACAAGATACATTTCTGTCCCATTTCTCTATTCTCTACCTGAACAACCTTTTTGAAATGAACCAAAGTCTCACAAGAAGCTAAATTTAACCTGTGGGAATCCACCACTCAGCGAGAGAATGGCGTCAGGTCCAGCTCAAAGACTTAACACATAACAAATCAATTCACACCATTCACTTTGTGGATTATCCCCCCTCTTAGAAAACATGTCTGTGACTGAAGAAAATAGTAAATATAGTATTGAGATATGGTGCGTATGTCCCTGTGATGATTTGAATATTATAATTTTAGATAGTAAGTGTTCATGTGTTCCAGGGAATAACTAGTGGCAATTTAAATGATATGATTTTTATGAGGTGTTTTCTACATAGATGGTCAGTTAGCATAATCTATAATAATAGGATAACCATGAAAACCAGGTGAGACAGAATATCAAAATATGTATTACAATGCATGAATCCATGTTGTGGTTTTAGAAGCAGGATTAGTGTGTTTACCGCTAAAAAGTTTTGTGTTGGTGAGATTTTTTTATGAATAAAAATAGTAATATTAAGAAATATTATTACAATTTAAATAACTGTTTTCTGTTTTAAATAATAGTCTTCAGTGTCACATGATCCTTCAGAAATCATTTTAATATGCTGTTATGCTGCTCAAGGAACACTTATTATTAATGTTGAAACCAGTTCTGATGCTTCATTTTTTTAGAAAATATTTTATTTTCACTTTTCTTTGATCAATGTAATGTTAAAAAACTGCATTTATTTTAAATGGAATAATAGTATACATATTGTTTTAAGAAAAACTTTTCTGACCCCAAACTTTTGAATGGTAGTCTATATATGTGTAGACAAATACTACTATTTCATTTAAAAAAAAAAAAATTGAAATAAATTCCAATATCTGAAAATAATATCAGGTGTCATTTGTTTAAAAATTAGCTATAGTTTAATACTGATTGTGCTAATGTGCATGTGTGTGTATTATAATGTCTTGAAATACTTTGCAGTCACACTGTAGTTAAAGAAATACAGTATAACAGTGCCCTCTTGTTATGATGTCAGTAAACGCAACAGATGGCGACCTACATTATCATGCCATGTGGATTATCCAGTACTGACTCTACATAAGACTGCAGAGCCACCAGGTCACCCCTAACCAGATTACCTTTTTTCAAAACCTGTTCAAAAACTCACAGCAAGATTACCCAATACTTTATAGATAGTGATTTTTAATAATTATTTACTGTTTATTCTTACTCTCTCAATGTAATTGCCATACAGTATGTCTTTGGATGGCTGCTTTTTCAATCAGTCTAAAATTGATATTTTCAATAATACATATTGGTATTTCAGAAGTCACACTGTGCTTGAAGCATCAAGGTCTCTGTAGGGGAAGACAATGACACAAAATACACACTGAAAAAGCTTTCTAATGAAAATGAAATCATCATGCCAGCTGGCCATCAATTAAACAGACAATCAAAATTTATCCTTACATCTATTTCACCAAAACACATTTCAATTTGTGATTGACCTTATAGTAATTCCACATGAGTGAACCAAGTAATTATTTCACAATAATTTCTCAGCAGGTCAAACAAGGTGTCACAAACAGAGTGAAACTTGAATAACAAAAGGTATTAATAATGTAATGTGATTTATAGAATATAAAGTTAATATTAATCATTTAAAGTAAAATAAAAATATAGCCTATATATGTATATATTAAACAGCACTGGGTGACTGAATTGCCATATTATCCTTGTGTTTTGCACATGCATTGTTCCACTAAATTGGCCACATGTGAAAATTTTCATTTAACTTTATTATATATGGTTAGAAGTGTTTGCCACTGCAAGGCCGATCAGCTGTCCTTCCTGTCTCCCTGTAGCACTGTTTTAGGTGTCTTACATAAAAGACATTGCAGTTTATTGCTCTTGCCACATCTACAGTCCTCATACTTCCCAATAGCATGTTCACACAAGTGTGCAGCGACCCTGGCCATCTTTCTTCTGGTGTTTTTCAGAGTCAGTAGAAAGGTGTCTTTAATGTGCTAAGTTATTGGACCTGTGAACTTAATTGTCTACGTCCTGTAGTGTCTTAAGGACTGTTGCAAGGTGCATGTGGATATGGTTCATTGAACAAGCATGAAAAACATTGTTCAAATCCCTTTCAATAAAGATATATAAAGCTTATCTGGATTTCATAAAATTAGCTTGCCTCAAAATTCATAACTTTTCTTATAAACATTACTCCTGGTCATTGTAAAAAGACGTTTTGCTGAGTCTATATACAAAATCATAATTGTAATTGATGGCAATTTTTAAAAGCTAGTAGAAAGTCAGAATATGAATTCTCCAAACAATGTCATTTATACTAAACAATCTTAATGATTAGGTATTGATTTTTACTTGTGAAACTTTGCTATCATGAAACCTTACTATTATTAATCTATCTGCCTCTGACTGACAGTTTTGATATTCAAGATGAAAATGTTATGAGCCTATTACTCAACAGTCAACACACAGACAGTGCAACAGTAGGTAACTTGGTGTAACACGAGTGGCTTGCAAGTTAGTACATTAGAAATCCAGACTTCTTGAGTTGAAAATACCAATCACCGGCAAAATACAATAATAATGGGATAAAGGGATGTATTCATTGGCAAACACGTAACAAAGGTAATTAGACAATCGGCTACAGTAAGTAGGTAGAAAACTAGCAAGTGATACGCATTACGAAAGGGATAAACAACACCGACGACAAGGAACCATGAAAACGCCTGTGATAGGACGGGTGACCCTTCAGCTAAAAGCTACAGCCAATGAACGCTCGATATCCTATGACACAAACTGCTTTGCATCAAATCATTGGACAAAACTCTATCAATCATCAGACGTCACTTTGCCAGTTCAATGAAACTCCGAGTGAAGCCATTGGTCAGTAACATTGACGTATAACCGAAAAGGCCCAGCGTGATTGGTCGTAGCAGCTTTCAATCACACGTTTCGCTCAATCGGGTGCCTCCTGCCACCCACAAGTGAATGACGCACGAGTCATGTGTTGTTTGTGCTGTGCTCCGTAGTGTACACACAGGGCGCGAGGAGCAGATTGGTAGCCCGCTAGGAGGATCTACCGATAATAGATCGGGTAAATGTGGTCATGTTGCAGTTGCTGGCATTGAGTTCTAGGAGCATTGACTGGGATATCTGGTTTTCATGTGGCGGCCGAGAGAAGCTCAACACTGAAAAGACTTCAGCGCGCCGCTTGAGACACGGTTCCCCCCAAACAAACATGGGGTCTCGGTCTATAAGTATGAGGTAAAGTGACCTTTAATCTCCTATCTGATGGCAAATTTCGCGAACTACCAAGAAGGCAAAGCCGCTATGTTGATGCTGGAAACGCAACAGCGGGCTATCGGGACTAGCGGTAAACCTGCAACGGCGAACGGTGACATCTCTGTCGGGGAACCCCCTTCCGTACTGGATGTCGGCGGCGCTGCATTTCATCAACCGAGTGATCAACATCAACAGCACCTGGAATCACCGGCGAGGAAAGGATCCACGACCTCGTTTAACCGGGCGTACGAGGACTCTGCTGCGAGCAACACACACGCTACCTCAGCTTCCCCAGCTGTGAACACCAGCTCTGCTGTGTCTGACGAAATTAGGAAGTGCGGTTATTTGAGAAAGCAGAAACACGGCCATAAGAGGTTTTTCGTCTTGCGGGGGTCGAGTAAACTGGGGCCGAGCAGACTGGAATACTATGACAGCGAGAAGAAATTCCGAAACACCCTGCGCTCGAGCGCTGCTGCCGCCGCCTCTGCTGGCGCCTCTCCCCCCAAAAGAGTGATCTATCTCTACCAGTGTTTCACGGTGAATAAAAGGGCAGATTCAAAGAATAAACATCTCATTGCTCTGTATACTAAGGATGAATACTTTGCTATTGTTGCTGAGAATGAGCAGGAGCAGGAGGAGTGGTACCAGGCGCTCAGCGAGCTTATGAGTGAGGGGAAGAGGGGCCACCTGGACGCGGAAGAGATTGACGATGGATACGGTACTGTGACTCCAGGGACTGACTTTAAGGAAGTGTGGCAGGTGAATGTTAAACCAAAGGGCTTGGGCCAGACGAAGAATCTAACTGGCGTGTATAGGCTCTGTCTCTCTGCTAAGAGCATCCACCTGGTGAAGCTGAACTCCGAGACGCCTTGCGTGAACTTGCAGCTGATGAATATCAGACGCTGTGGCCATTCGGAGAGCTTCTTTTTTATTGAGGTTGGCCGCTCTTCTTCTATAGGACCTGGGGAGGTTTGGATGCAGGTGGATGATTCTGTGGTGGCTCAAAACATGCATGAGACCATTTTAGAGACCATGAAAGCGCTGAAGGCATTTACTGAGTTCAGGCCCAGAAGCAAAAGCCAGTCTTCTGGCACCAACTCGATGGGCTTTATCACTACGCGGCGACATTTGGGCAATCTGCCGCCCAGCCAGACAGGGCTCCAGCGGCGGTCTCGGACAGAGTCTGTGGTGGGCACTCCATCTAGCAGGAAGAGCAGTGGAGCGAACGGATACCGATTCCGCACTTCCAGCGAGGGAGAGAGCACAATGAATCGTCCCTTTCGCTCTGTGACAGGTAGCCTTATTCATCTCAACACAGCCCGTGCTAACCTGAGCCGGCAGGAAAGTAGCAGCGGGGCCGGGGGCCGTTACATTCGTGCCCCACCGGGCTCCACTTATCATGCCCGTTCAGCCTCGCTGCCAGTGTCACACTTCCCTTCAACCACCAGTCCGATCAGCATGTCTAGCAGCAGCGGGCATGGCTCTGTGTCAGACACCATCACACGCCCCTCCAGCGCATCCATTTGTGGATCCCCAAGTGATGGAGGTTTCAACTCATCTGACGAGTATGGCTCCAGCCCTGGAGACTTCCGCTACTTCAGAGTACGCAGCAACACCCCCGACTCCCTGGGAAACACACCACCCATCCGTGAGGAGCACTGCCTCAATGACTACATGGCTATGGGCTGGAATCGTGACGTGTTCGGAACGAGCGCAGCTGAGGCCACCCGAGATGAGAGTGCTGATGAAGATTCACGCCCGGGGTCTTTAAGGAGGCGGACGGCCTCCTTCTCCAGGCACGTTGGGGGTGCTAGTGCTGCTGGAGTAGCTGTTTATCAAAAGATGACCCAGACCACCTTCTCGCTGGACGAGGCTGTGGCTGAAAGTAGCTCTTGGAGCAGCAGTGCCCAGACTGTCTCTACCTCCTCCTCCCTCTGTTCTGACTACAGCTCCAGTTCTGAACACAGCCAGGACCGCCCCCCTAGCCTACGGCCTGCTGACGCTCCTAAGGATGATGGGTACATGCCCATGATGGCAGGTGTGCTGCCCTCCACTAGTGATGGAGACTACATGCCTATGCAACCAAATACCTTCCTCTCTGCCTCTCCACAAATCCAAAGGTCTGCTTTAAATGTTCCCCAGCACACAGACTCTCAAGGCTATATGATGATGCTCCCAGGTAGGAGGGGGGCTGCTGACTCCCCCCTCCCCTCCAGCCCTGACATTAGCAGACGAGCAGAGGCACAGAGAGCCTCTGACTGCCCCAAGAATGCAGAATACATGGATATGTCTCAGAGCAGCTCTACAGCTAATGCTCAAAAGCTTTCCACAGAGAATTATTATGCCTTGACCACTCCTGGTGTCCCCAAGTCCTACAGTCCATATTTCTCTCTCCCTCGCTCATACAAAGCGCCATCCAGAGACCAGGCTGAGCATGATGATTATGTCCCCATGAGTTCCCCAGCGAAACCAGTCTACATCTCGCCCACAGCCACCCCAGAACGCAGTAGCAGGTGCCCACCTTCTGAGTCTTCTCAGCATAATAGCTTCACGGACCGCCGTGCCGTTCGGCCGAACCGTCTGCCCCTAGGAAGGCGAAGTCACTGCTCTCTGAGAGCATGTGAAGTGGCAGTGCGGCCTTCCAGCCCTGGAGAATACATGAATATTGAATTTGGGGATCGGCCCACATATGCTGCCTGCCCGTTGTCTGCTGAAGGTTCTCCATCAACCCTCAGTATCAACCGGGAGCAGCGTAAGTCCCCTCTGCCGCAGGACTACATGACTGTCGAGGTGGCTGGACTTCCACCTAAGAGTCGGTCCCCTCGGCCCTCTCTGGTTGCCCCTTGGAATCCTCCTTCATATATACGGCCCTCCTCATCCTCCCACTGCAGCGGGCTCATGGTGGGTAAGCCTGACGACTACACAGAAATGTCCTTTGGGCCTGAGGACGAGTCGAAGAGCCCCACAGCCATGCTTGAGCACCTATGTGTTCTGGAGCAACAGTTTTTCCCCTTCAGCCCCCCAACTGAGCCCAAAGTTGTCCGTGCTGATCCCCAGGGCAGGCGGAGACACAGTTCAGAGACCTTTGTCACATCTTCGGGAGCGTCAGGTGGAAGTGGCTCGGACACCAATGGCACTGGACCTAGCAACGTTGGGGCTCAGCAGGTGGGCCGCAACAAGGGACACACTTTTGACTGCGTTTGGATTGATAGCATGACATCCAGTAGTGATGTAATGCTGGGAACCACATCAGATAGAGCAAATTCCCCCTCTGTGAGGTCTGCAAGGACTATAACTGTGGAACACCAGAATGGCCTGAATTACATCTCCCTAGACCTGAGAGATGATCTCCGGCCTGGGAACGCTCATGATGCGCTTCCCTTGCCATCCCCCAGCGCTCATCCTCCAGAGAACGGTGCCTATGCCAGCATAGATTTAATGAAATCTGAGGAGTTTACAGCAGTGTCTAAAGGTTAGCAATCTTTGATTTGACTAATTGTTTTTCTTGACAGTCATTTCTCTTAAAACCATGTCTCATTCCTTTATGAACAGACTTTCCATCCATACTGTATTACAATCAATACAAATATTTTTTAGTAAATTAAAAGGGTTAGTTTACCCCAAAATTTTATATGCTTTATTCATTTACTCACCCTTGTGTTGTTCCAAACCTGTATGAGTTTAAAAATATAGTCAAGAAAAGAAAAAAATTCTCCATAAAGTCCAATGTTGTTTGGACCCTGTTGACTTTAATTGAATGGGCAAAACAGTCTTCAAAATATATTTTGTCTAGTGTGTGACAGAAGAAAGTAAGGCGTAGAGGTTTGGAATGACATAAGGGTGAGTAAATGACAGAATTTGTCATTTTTGGACAAACTATTCAAAACAACTTTATTGTAATGGCCCCCCTCCTCTTGCCATCTCCTTCCTTTTGGGTTCTCTAACTCATTTGCCCAAAATGTTTATCTTTTTTTAATATCCACTTTAAGGGACTTCTGTGTACTTGGCTGAGTGTGTGTTGCAGCAGGGGGAGTGAGAGAATGCAGTGTTAGTGAGTCAGTGTTCTCAGCAAGCCCTAGATGACTAATTTGTTTATTGTGGTTGAAGTAGAGATATATGTATGTGTGTGTGAGAGAAAAGGTCGGTTTAAAGCTTCTGATAACTTTCTAGCTTCTCTAACCCTCTCTCTTTTTCTCATACCTTTATTTTTCTTTGGCAAACAGCACTAGATGCATGACTCAGGTGATGATACACAGGAAACTTTATTTTCAGGCAGCATTGCCAGCCAACTAGGGTGGCATGATATCGAAAAAAAAACCCTGACATTGTAATAGTTTGTTTTTCTGCAATATACATTGCGATAGGACATCATTACTTGAATAGCTCTATTTAGGAAGAATTAATCATTCCAGAATGATTGTGAATGTAGAAAATAATTAACAAATTGCAAGCATAGATAAATACAATAGAACAAAGATACAAAGGAAATAACAGTGCTTTGTATTTCAGGTAAGTCTATCAGTATTCAGGTAGGCCTACATAAATTGAAAAAATCAAATGTAAAAATAATTCATCTTTGTTTTAAAGCTACAAATGTGATTTTCTTTGTATTTTGTTGTTTGATTTGTTGAACATTGCCACAGACAGCAGCAGGAATATTAGGCACGAATCCATAATGATACGCATCTGTTTTCTTTCTCAATTGTTTAGTTCACATAAGCCAGGGGCTTATGTGAACTAAACTCAGTCCTTTAGGGCCACTGTCCTGCAGAGTTTAGCTTCAGGTTGCCTCAACAGACACACCTGTCTGGAAGTTTATAATATGCCTAGGAAGAAAGATGGGCATTTTGGCATAATTTTACGTGCGTGTCTATTCAAGCACAAATAGACGAGGAGACCAGAATTCAGTGTTCAGTGCATACTGTCTGTGCTGCTCTGTGTGTGCCCACAGAAAACAGCGTGTGAGTTCCAAATTGAGTTCTCTTTCGTGTCCTCTTACCATCGAAAGATTTAAAATCGTTTGAATATTTAAATGGAAAGTTTATCATTTGCACATTTTTAGGTCCTAACAGTCTGTGATGGTTAAACTTTGCAATTAATCTGAGAAACGGGTGCTTTTCGAATCATGGTGCCTGGTCTGTACGGATAAACTACGATCCCTATACTTGACATCACACATCCTGCGATGTGACTATTGCGGATACACACATTACGATATTGATGTTAAAGCCGGATATCGTGCAGCCCTACCACCAACCATCTACAGATATAGACTGCTGGGTTTTGCTGTAACATTAAGCATAATGCATGGTATGTCATTGGCTGAAGGATTTGAAATACACTGGCATGCTTTTGGGGGCACTGCAGGTAGGCTACTATGCTAATAGTGTCCACTAGTTGTTGCAGGGTAATTTCACACAAACACCAAATAGGTCTCCATCTGCCATAACTTTAAACAAACAGGTTGTCCCCACCTAAACTCACACCATGGAGTCAATGTTGAGTACTTCTCAGATGAAACCGTTAAATGTAATACAGGGAGTTTGACATGCAGATGGTGTACTTGCAGTTGTCTCTGCACATCTTGTTGGTATAAATTAATTTACATTGAAACACTTACGCACGTCATATTTTGAATTGAGCTAATCTTGTTTGATATACACTATTAATACCCATCTATCTATCCCATATATTTATAGCTATAATGTGACCATTTATGTTGTCTTTCAAAAGTTAGCATATCATCTCAAAAGTGAACCTCAGTTTCATATATGGATTGCATCATCTCTGTGTTGCCTGCATGTTCATTGTGTCTGTACATGCCTGCCAGCAAAAGACCAGTAACATAAACTACATAATTCCAAACCTTTTTATCTGTGTCCATACTACATGTTGGTCTGGGTAGTTACTAGACTTTACTGGATTTTTGTTTGATAACAGTATTTGTTGTGATATTGTTTGTGTGAGTGTTAGTTGATTTCGTGTACTTGCTAGTCATGGATACTGTTTATAGGAGTTTATAGGATATTACAAAGTATGACCTCCCCCTCCCCCCATTTTCAACTACTTGCGAGCCCTGCTTTACTGTAAAATTGTTAGTGAACCCCGACTAGTGTGGCATGTTGGCCTTATAAGATTAACGTGGGCGTCCACTATAAAAAGGTGATACAAAAACACTCCAAATGTTTTTGTTTTTATTAAAAAAAGCCGAAAATCCGTTGACTCGTAGGCCGCCATAGTTATTTACGTCTCAATGCATTCTAGGTAGTGACGTGTAAAGATTGTAGTCGGTTGAGCCTAGCCGCTGTAGCCGCTTCGTTTGTTTTTCCAACGTACCGGCTAGCTAGCTAAGTTTTGACAGTAGTGAGATGAACACGTCTGCCGTTCAGCCTTTTCAGTTTGAACCCGAGCGCATCGTACGCTTAAATCAAGAGAATAACGCGGTGTCTGTGCGGCCACTGCTTGCCAATGCCAAGCGAGAACGACCACGTTTGCTGTAAAGAGATCAGTATAGACAGTAACGTTATAGTCTTAGATTTAAGATTTTAAATATGTAGTGCAAGGCAATTCAGTGCAATGGTAATTATTAATATTGTAATTGTAAGATTGAAAATGTACATGAGGTAGATGAGCAGAATAGTGTTGACTTTGTAAAGGGGGTTGCACACCGGGTCCGTACGAGAAGCGCCGCACCGCCTCTATGACAACTCGAGGTATCGCACATCGGACGCCCACTTTGTCAGCTTATGGCCAGCAATATTGTTATGTTTAAGGAAGGACATTATGAAATTAAGATCATGTCTGTATTATGATTGTACTGTACAATTAAATACAATCGTTGCTTATAGTCTGCAGTCTGAATTCACTTTTGATCAGCTCTACCAAACTTGGATGTCTTTTTTTTCCAGTCAAGTCATCTTCATTTATATAGCGCTTTTAACAATGGATTGTTTCAAAGCAGCTTTACAGAGATAAACATATAATTTAAGGTAACAGATTGTTTTGGCATTATAGCGGTTCTTGAATAATGTTATTTCCAGCTAAAGTTAACTTTGATTGATTCACCTCCGTCGAAATGATCAGACTTTTAAACGCGAACCTGTGATTAACGCTGACGGCGTTCACATGCTCATTCAGAATTGATTCTATAGTTATGTGCTTTTTAAAATATGTGCGCAGGTTTATAATTCATACAACCCAGCCTAAACAAACTACTTTTCTTGCCTATAAATTTTGATACAGAATTTTGTTTTATTTTATCACTTCGGGGTACGCGAGCCGAAATTCACAACGCTTTATCTGTAGAGTGGGGAAGGGATCCTCCATAGGGAGAGGATAGTGGACACTTCAGCACTGCATTGTCATCGGATCCAGGCGGATCTCCTTCGTCAGATCTGGATACAGCCTGGATCCGGCAGGCTGCGGGAAAACCTTGGGATAAACAAAGACACTAATATTAGCGTAGATGCCATTCTTCTTATGATGTAGCGAGTACATCAAGATTTAAGGGAAGTGTTCCCAGTTCCGGCTGACCTAATCTATGCAGCCTAACATTGAATTTAGAGAAGTCTATAGTGCGTTATGTGTATGCTAGGTCAAAGAGATGTGTTTTTAGTCTAGCTTTGAACTGACAGAGTGTGTCTGCTTCCCGGACAATGGTAGGAAGACTGTTCCAAAGTTTTGGTGCTAAATAGGAAAAGGATCTACCGCCAGCAGTCGATTTAGATATTCTAGGTATTATCAACTGGCCGGAATTTTGAGATCGCAATAGACGTGAAGGACTATAATACGTTAAGAGCTCGCTCAAGTACTGCGGAGCTAAACCATTTAGTGCTTTGTAGGTAATCAACAATATTTTAAAATGTATACAATGTTTAATAGGGAGCCAATGCAGTGTTGACAGAACCGGGCTAATATGGTCATATTTCCTGGTTCAGGTAAGAACTCGAGCTGCGGCGTTTTGAACTAGCTGTAGTTTATTTATTAAGCGTGCAGGGCAACCACCCAGTAGAGCATTACAATGATCTAGCCTTGAGGTCATGAACGCATGGACTAATTGTTCCGCATTTCCCAATGAGAGCATATGGTGTATTTTAGATATATTTTTAAGATGGAAAAATGCAGTTTTACAGATACTAGACATGTGGCTTTCAAAAGAAAGGTTGGTATCAAAGAGCACACCCAGGTTCCTAACCGACGACGAAGACTTGACAGAGCAGCCATCAAGTGTTAGACAGTATTCTGGGTTATTACGTGTGGAAGTGTCCAATAATTAGAATCTCTGTCTTTTCAGAATTTAGTAGTAGGAAATTACTAGTCATCCAATTTTTTATATCAGCTATGCATTCCGTTAATTTTGTGAATTGGTAAGTTTCGTTGGGTTTTGAAGAAATATACAGCTGAGTATGTATATATATATATATATATATATATATATATATATATATATATATATATATATATATATATATATATATATATATATACAGTAATAAACAAACATTGTTAAGTTGTTTTGATTGATACTGTGAAGCAGCTTTGATACAATCTGTATTGTGAAAAGCGCTATATAAATATATTTGACTTGACTTGACTTTACCTCAGAGCATCCGTTAACTGAATGAATTGAGAATATCACCTGAAAATCCGGTAACATCAGCAATCTTCATTCAACCAGCTGATTTCTGTAAATAAATGTAAAACTAAATGTATATTGCTGCGCAGGGTGAAGTCAGTATATACATTAACAACGATTTGAAACAAATAAATGTAAATTTAATATAAAACTATGTAAATGGTTCTCTGTGGCGCGGCAGGGTTTTGAACAAGGTCCGAGAGGGTATTTCTATGCGTTCAACATAGTGACTGCTTAGGGAAAATAAAGCAAACGACGGCGGTAGATGACTTATTAAAGGGTTAGTTCACCCAAAAATGAAAATTAAGTCATTAATTACTCACCCCCATGCTGTACCAACCCGTAAGGCCTTCGTTCGTCTTCGGAACACAAATGAAGATATTTATGATTAAATCTGAGAGGTGAATGACTGCTACATAGGCTCCCTAAGGGAATGAAACTTGACGGCCCAGAAAGTCATTAAAGACTTCAAGAGATTTCTACGACGCGCACGCGCGAGAACTTAACTGAAGTAGTTGAAGGAGATCGCAATTCTCGCGCATGCGCGTCGTGGAAATCTCTTGAAGTCTTGTTTCAGGCCTACAAGGAAGAAAAGGAATAGTCGAATAAAGTTGTTATTTTTGTTTGTTTTTTCGCACAAAAAGTATTCTCGTCGCTTGATAAACTTATAGTTGAGCCACTGTTGCGACATGGAATATTTAAACATTTTCTTTAATGACTTTCTGGGCCGTCAAGTTTCATTCCCTTAGGCAGCCTATGTAGCAGTCATCCACCTCTCAGATTTAATCATAAATATCTTCATTTGTGTTGCGAAGACGAACGAAGGCCTTACGGGGTTGGTACAGCATGGGGGTGAGTAATTAATGACTTAATTTTCATTTTTGGGTGAACTAACCCTTTAAATTATTTAGACCGATAGTACGATCGTCTGATCTATACAGCCTACCCTGGACAGCTGCTGACAAAAAGTGGAGCTCTTTACAGCAAACGCTTTCGTTCTCGCTTGGCATTGGCCGCAGACACCATCTATTTCTCGCTTCTTCAACTCTCTGATAATCTTCATTTTCATGTAACTCTTGAGTAGGCCTATCGTTCTCCGCGTTATTCTCTTGATTTAAGCTCTGGTTCAAACTGAAAAGGCTGAACGGCAGACGTGTTCATCTCGCTACTGTCAAAACTTGGCAAGCTACAACCTCTACACGTCACTACCCAGAATGCATTGAGACGTAAATAACTATGGCGGCCTACGAGTGAACGGATTTTCGTCTTTTTTTAATAAAATCAAAAACATTTGGAGTTTTTGTATCACCTTTTTATAGCCGACGCCCACGTTAATCTTATAAGGCCAACATTCCGCACTAGTTCATTCATTTTTATGAGTTGATGAATTAGTCACTTTCAGTGTTGGTTCTTTTGTCTTGTTGTTGTTGTTGTTGTTGTTGTTGTTGTTGTTTATTATTATTGTTAGTGCTGGCCACAATCCTCTAGCATCACCAGTGGTTTTGCAGACCTCAGTTTGAGGACCACTGCTGCTCTATTGGTGCCAGGTGTTGGTACCAAACATGTTGTACGGTTTCATGTTTCAAGCTTGCGCATGTTTTGTTGGCTCATTCACTGGTTTCTTTGATGTGGGTTAATAGTCTCAGCATTTTACAGCATGGGAGTTGTGCTGCAGGAAATGCATCTGTGTCGAAAAATGTTGTTCTTAAGCCTGCTGTGTTCATCCACCTGGAGAAACTAGGATTCAGTCCAGCCAGTTGTCTAACTCTTAATCTCTCTCTCTCTCTCACTCGTGCGCGCATTGCTCTTTTTCACTAGTATTATTGAACTCTTTTTCAATATTTTTTTACTTTATTGTACCTCAGTAGTGCCATGTTATTCTTTGAAGTACCTTGGAGTACAATGGTATGTGAATATGGAAATCATTCAGTGCCAAAGTACTATTTTCTCTTTGGTGTGCAGTGGTGTTCTGAAATGAGGAGGCAAAGTCCGCAGTGTTATTTTATGAAAATTAATGTTCCAGTTGCATGTAGTATTGGCACATTTTCCATGTTAAATAAATACTTATAAAAAAAAATCAATATGGTTTTATTTTGCATTAATGTTCTACAATAGAACAATACAGTTCTATTTTTTTAAACCAAGTTTAAATCTAATCAAGCCATTAACCATTGTTACATTTACTCAAAATTAAAGTATAAGAACAGATGGAATATTTCATATATTTTATTTGCTGCTTTTTTATTTGTTCTGTTTAATAGTTGGCTTATTTTTGGACCATCTGTCATCAAAGCTAAACATTGCTCACAGACACAAAGATGTGTTCATTTCACCAAGCTGATTTTGATATCTTAAGTGCGTGAGTATTATATTTTATTTTAGTCTTCCCATTAACAGCATTATTTAACTGTTCATTTCGATCGGTTTGTGGATGCAGAACATGATACATTAATATGAGAGTCGGGATTTATCATGTAAACAATATAATAGGCCAATCAAAGCACGATGGAGGCAAAGACCGCAGATTCTACCCGACCTAAAAAGCCTCTGCACCCATCTAAAAATCTCTATGAACTGGCGCATATTAAAACGCGATATCAACTCATCATAAATCAACTCCTCAACTTACAGTGTGTAAGTCTCCTCGCATTCCATTGTAAATTACGCTCGTTCCTGTTGCGTGTCCTCAATCTGGCAACCCGCGTGAGCTTCGAGTCTGAGCAGGAGGGGCCGTGGGGAATTTGGACTGCAGAACCCATTTCAATCGCTAGCTGTCAATCTCACATACTGCACCTTGAAAACTCAATGAGCTCAGAGAGGCACTGCCTCTCGCGGTAACTTTAATTGTTGGTGTTGCTGTTCGACAGTGTCACTTTAGAAAAATTGCTGATTTTTTTAATATATATATATATATATATATAAATTTTTTTTTTTTTCTTCTTTTTTTTAATGGTCATATTTCATAATATTTTCATTGTCTTTGTGGATTTTTTGGAAGAGTGTGGAAGAAGCACTGCCTCCCTTGTCTCGGGGGAAATGCTTCTGATTATGCTGTATCATGGTCATGACTCTGCGCTTGGGTTAAGAACTCAAAGTTAGCTGAATCTGTTTTTAAACACTGCTGCTCTTGAATGATCTCACCCCACTTCAATTTGTGAGGGAAAACACCAAGTATTTCACTTGCACAGATAGCCTTTACTCAAATAATTTGCCACATGTGCAAATGGTAATCTTTTCACACAAATGCGAGTGAAGTTCTTATATTGTTGAGCCCTGGCCAGGGTACTTGAGTACTCCAGACTTTCTCTCCTGATTAGTCTTTCTTTCCCCATTTCTGTCTGTCTAGTTTTTCTGTCTCTCCGTCTCTGAATTTTTTTCATAACTTAGCCACTCCAGTAGTGCTGAGGAATACTCAACCACAACAGCAGCACAAGCAGCTCAAATCAGCCTCTGACCAAATCAATTCAAAGACCTTAGCCATCGTTCTTATTACTGGTGGTTTTCAAAGGTGCTGTAAGCTGTTTTCAAATGCATTCAATGACCATACGACCTGACAGATATCTCTGAATGGGCACCTGTCTCGGTGACAGCTCTACACTGGGCAAACAGCAAGACAAGAGTCAAGGAAGTTGCCTGCCCCTTTTTTGCCAATAAGAAACACTATAAAAACATTGTACAAGTTAAGGTTTAACAAGATGTCTTTTTGCAGGTAGAGGTTTTGGAAGGAGTTTGTTAAAGTGAGCAAAATGTTGCAACTTAAGTGAAATTGCTAAAATTGCTTGCAGCACCTTTAACCTCAAGTACAATAAATGCATTTGATTCTGACCTGTTGTGGGCAGGTCAACTGAGTGTGGCACTGAAATGTTAAGAAGGCAATGTTTTGGCTGTGCTGGTACCGGGGTCGGTCTAAATATGGGGTATGCACACTCTTTGTAGTGTTGGAATGTAAATTAGCGAGTGCATAGCTGCACAGGAATGCGTTTTAATCACAACACATAGCATTTTTCAGAGCTCACTCTTGGACTATCACACATCACGAGGTAAACAGCCAAGGTAGCAGAGAACAGGCCAGTTTGTTCTGTACTAAATGGTCAGATCCCCCAATTGAGTGGAGAAATGGTTATTTTGGTCTCCGCTGCATATCTAGTGTAATCTTGTCTGATCCGAGGCTGCGTTTCAGTTTAAAGCCTCGTTCTGTTCATTCCCCTTGCAAACATGTACTGTAATGGTTCCATGTTACAATGAAGCTATCAGATATTATTATATTATATTATTGATGTTATTTATATGATACTCATGAGTACTTATGAATACCATGATCAGGGATGTGATTTCTTTCCCCTCGTATTTATAAAGATTTCTGTATTTTCTGACCTGAAAAGTAGGACTGACCCACGTGAAAAAATAAGTTCTCTTACGAGTGGTTCTCTCGTACTGCGTAAGTTTAGCTTACGCTACGGGTAAAGTTCATCTTTGCTCGAGATATTGAAGCCAAAATTATCCTTAATTTTGTATATATTGTCAACGCAGTGCAGCAGCTGCAGACCTAGAGCAGGCTATCTAGCGTGCTCATTGGCTGCCTTGCGGCAACTGCAGCAGCCTACCAGTGAGCCTGGCGTGACGTCACGCCCAATGGTGGCGCTTCGCGCCCAATGCGCGTCACAGCCCGCGCAAAGGGGTGTGGCTTAGCGTATAAAAGCGGGGCTCAGAGGCTGCTTCCCTGATTTTCATCTCTTCAGCGAAGCTCTTCATTCCGCTGGATCCGAGAGAAGCCGCCGCTGTTGAAACCAGAGCCTGCTAGCAGAGGAAAGCGCCTGAGGAAGCCGGTCGACTTCTCAACCGCCCGCTATATGCCTTCCCTCCGATCTCTGTTACCACAGGTAATCAAGAGAATCAGGGAATCGCACAGCCCGGTGCTCCTCATAGCCCCGCGATGGGAGAATTAAACCTGGTTCCCGGAACTAACACGGCTCCCGTGGCCGATTCCGGTGAGGAGGGACCTCCTCTCTCAAGCCTGCGGCTCGATCTGGCATCCTCACCCAGAGCGCTGGTCTCTGCACGTGTGGTTGATCAACAGATACCCGTTATCCTGCCAGAAGGAGTTATGAACACGATCACGCAATCTAGAGCCCCCTCTACGAGACGGCTATATGCGTCTAAGTGGTCTGTGTTCTCCAAATGGTGCACCGACAAAAATCTGGACCCCAGAACGGTTGAGGTTTCGCAGGTGCTCGGTTTCCTTCAAGAGCTACTGAATAAGGGCAGGTACCCATCCACGCTCAAAGTATACGCGGCGGCCATTGCAGCCTTCGCTGAGTCGAAGCAAGGCCGGTTGCTATGAAGGAACGAGCTGGTCATCCGCTTCTTAAGAGGAGCCAGAAGGATGAACCCTCCACGCCCTCCTTCGGTTCCTATTTGGGATCTCTCCGTGGTCCTAGAGGCCCTAAAGATGCATCCCTTCGAACCATTAGATTCAACGAATCTAAACTACCTCTCGCTCAAAACCGTTTTTCTTTTGGCTCTGTCATCAGTTAAACGTGTGGGGGACTTACAAGCGCTATCTGTTAGCGCAGCGTGCCTTGAGTTTGGCCCGAATGACTCTAAAGTCATCCTCAAACCCAGACATGGCTATGTCCCGAAGGTGATTGCTACTCCCTTCAGGGCGCAGGTCATTTCTCTGTCGGCTCTGCCAGCATCCGACAGCGTGAGGAGCGACAGCCTCCTCTACCCTGTCAGGGCACTGAGAGCTTACGTCATGCGCTCCGCCCCCTTCAGATGCTCTGAGCAGCTCTTCGTTTCGTTTGGCGGAAGCAGCAAAGGTCTCGCCGCCTCGAAACAGTCCCTATCCAGATGGATAGTGGACGCGATTTCTGCTGCCTACGCATCAAAAGGTCTGCAATGCCCTCTGGGCATCAGGGCTCATTCCACAAGAGGAATGGCCTCGTTGTGGGCATGGTCCAGTGGAATTTCCATTCACGACATCTGTATGGCGGCGGGCTGGGCCTCCCCGTCTACATTTGTGAGATTCTATAATCTGGAAGTTCCTGCTTTGCAGGCCAGACTTCTATCAGTCTAATGTGTGTATGATCTGCCCACATCACTGTTGCGCAGGCTACCTCAACGTTAGCTCTCCTGGTTGAGCTGCACTAATATGGTTGGATATACATGTACATGCAGCCCGGCGGCGCCGCTCTGCATTCCCCATGGGTGCTTATGTTTATACATGTGTCGGCCCGCTTGCTGGCCGCCTGGATTTCCCACTTTCAATGTTCCCCGGGTTGGGACTCATAGAGTGGATGCTGGGCGCGCACCGCGTTGACAAAGTCTTCCCGTAGCGTAAGCTAAACTTACGCAATACGAGAGAACCTCTCGTAACGGAACGTACTCGGTTACCTAACGTAACCTCGGTTCTCTCTAGAGAGGGAACGAGTATTGCGTAACCGGCCGTGCTAGCGCCTCGAGAGATTTTCACTTCAGATCATGAAAACCAGGTAACACTTGGTAACATGCTCCGATACATGTACAGGTTACATGTACCTCCGGAAGAACTTTTTTTAAAAATAAACCCTTAAACCATGACTTCTGGCAAGTTTTGTGAATACAAATTGACATTTTGAGACATACAATTACGACATACCATCAACAGATTCAAGGTGATTATTGCAGCACGCACCTTGAACTGGTCACAAACAGAAACCTTCATTTTATAATTTTAGACAGGACTTTTCACGTTTTTGTTTTGTGTTCATTTTCAGCTATAAGGTAGATATTGATAGGGGAAAAATGAAATGGCACAACCCAGAAAAAGATTATTTAGAATTTGTTGAAAATTTTAGGCCACACCCAATCTGTGAGCATTTAATTTAATTTTTTAAATTTTAACATTTTTAAAATCAAAAGTTTTAAGTTAACATTATTTAATGCACAATGAATGAAGTGAACAAACATGAACAATCAAGTGTTTTATTTGACTTGACTGTACCTTTATTTAATCCAAAACTGTGTTCGTATTTCATTTTAAAAGACTTTTTAAAAGAGTTATCCAGCCAAGAATAAGCCTAGAACTGCTTTTCTGGCGGACTAATAACAGCACTCGGGTGTCGGTCCGAGACTGTGCTCATGTACTCCTGCTCGTAAAACTACCCGGATACAACCGCACCCGAGTCCACTTTAGGGGCCGTTCACATATCGCGTTTTTTTGCGCGCAAATGCGTTATTTCAATTGTAGGCGCGCGTGGCGAGATGAAAACATCGTAACATCTCATCTCAACACGCCATGTGACAAAAACCGATCAGCTTCGGCCTCTCCGTAACAACATCGACAGCTCGGCCGAACAGCTGATCAGAGCTGTACAGGGCGGCTTTTTATTTCTCATCTCCATAAATATATCTAGTAGTAAAGCTAATGCAAGGGCTAGAAATCAATTAATTATTTGCTGCTACTTCCTCGTCCTCATGGAGAGCGCCGCTTTCTCCTTTCTAAAAGCGCTTGCTCTCTCCCGTGGCGTCTGTCGTTGCTATGCAACCATGAATAGAGGCGGCCTGGAGAAACGAGCGTGCTTCCCGCGCGCCTACATTTGAAATAACGAATTTGCACGCGCAGAAAAACGCGCTATGTGAACTTCCCCTTATGGCAACGTGACATTAGCCTAATCGAAAATATTTCCATATATGGCTCTTTCCTCCTTTCTTGTCAACAGTGGATTCAGACCCACCGCATTAGCAGCACCGGCGCACGCCACGTCTCAAGTGTTTTTAGGTGTGTAAGTGGATGTCGTGATATATTACTGATCATGTGAAGATTTTGCAGCGGCGCTGAAATTCCAGTGGCGGCGCTGCGCCGCTGCTAAATACATTGTAGGGGAAACACTGGGCTATATTGCTGCTGGAGCTACAGTAAAGTCTGCTCGATCTCAATGTGCATGTATGGCTGGTAATAAGTGATAGTTACAAGTTCAACTCTGTAACTATTACATTTTAGTGTTTACTAGGAATCAATTCTATATTTATTTTTCAGTGAGCTGAATTGATCATATTTGGATCAGGTTTAGCAGTAAAATTTTATACTCCATTTTGAAAAGCATACTTGATTGACTCTCTAATAGGACTTAATTACAGGTACAATAGTTTCTTTATTAGGCGCAGTTTTCAGGTGTCGTTGTTGAAATGTGCTATTAGCGGGTGGCATGATTAGTTTGTCCTGTGAGCGAAAATGTGGATACTAGTGGAGTTACCTGGGAATCCCCTTATTTAGATAATTATGTGCATATGGACCCCATGAAGTGACGCACTCCATATGGTTTAAAACTGTTTTGATTGCTCCACTGTGTCATGGCTATAGTCTTTATCTCAATGAAGTAACCATATATATTTCTTTTTGTACAGGTTTTTAATATGGGCAAAATTACTGAGCAACATCTGGATGCAAAAAGAGTCTAAATGTTAATAAAGTGCATTTGTGTTGGTAGATCTCAGTCCTCTGAGAAATGAGCTGTGCTGGGCTAAAGTCCTGCTCAAGAGGCATCATGTCCTTCTGTACATCACATATGCCTATATTTACAGCGTTATTTTGAGAGGCCACCTTATTTACGACCATGGCATGTGCTGAACAGTATTGCTCTTATTGCAGGAAATGAGGATGGTAACCGGATCCTTTTCCTGTGTTAAATTCTGTTCAAACACGCATTTTTTTTAATTAATTAAAAAAAAAAAAAAAGTATTCCCGCGAATCGTTTTATTCTCCCTCAACCCGCACACACAGTGAGTGCATTACCGGCCGCGCTCCCTTTTATGACATCATCACCCAGTTACGGTAAAATACATGCTACCTTTGAAGAAACCCCAATAAATGTTATTTTAACGCATTTTAAGACAGACATTTTTACATATATACACTTTCAGCACTTTAATTTACACATTAATTGGTTGTGGTGGTTAATCTGCAATTTACACTTTAAAGAAGTCCTGTATAATTAGGCTTTTTTGGGTTCACCTGACCATGATCAGATTTTAGGGGCCGATTTTGAGGTCACGTATTGCTGTGGACCAATATTGTTTGTCAGTCATTGTGGATGAGTCCGTATCAGCCTTTAGAGTTCAACCCCCATTAGTTTACTGGTATACTGAGTTACTGATCTACGTTAAGACAGACTGAAACTTTGACCCTATACACAAGCAAACAAGTTTCCCCTCCCTAAAGAGACCTTCACCCCATGTTTGTGTGCACAAACATTAGTAGATCCATGTTGGTTTTCTTTAACTATAGACATGCATAAACACAAGCCTTGTATAGCAACCTTTTAAACATTTCGCCAATTTGTTGAGGGTAAATTAGAGCGCATAAGGCAGCGGTGGATTGCAGTGCATGTGTGCGTGATGGCGTTTGGCACATGTTGAGGTGTTCTGTTGAGTAATACACTTGCTATCACATGAGCTTTTTAAAAACCTATGGACCCAAATTAGGGTTGAGAGATGACAGGAATGTTTTAGTCCAGAACATGCTGTGCTGAGCTTGAGAGTCTTTTGCACAAACACACACATGCTCACACCGATTCTTCTTGCTTAATTATTGTATTTATGACTTACTCGACCAGTGTTTATTATATTTTAATATCCGGAGAGTTCTGGTTACATCAAAGGCCAATCAGAGCCTGCCTAGCAACCACATCATAAACCCCTGTGCGGCACACTTTATTATCTGTCCTGTCTCGGTGTCTTTTTCACTCTCTCTCTCTATATTTATCTGTCTCTCTCACTCGCTTCACATAGATTCAGCTTCAGTCAGTGTGTAACATGCCTCAGTCCAGCATCAAGTTGAACTTGTAACTTATTTGGTAACTTAATAGGAATGCATGTTTGGCCAAAAAAAATCATAATGGGAAATAATGATATATTAATGTTCGTGCTAATAATAACTGGAAGTATGACTTTTTTTGTATAGTTTACAAGTGATTCATTTGAAAGAATGTATATTTTTTAAATGAACTGTAATACTTGTATTCAGCAAGGATGCATTAAATTGATCAAAATTGACAGTAAAGGTAATATTGATGCAAAAGCCTTCTATTTTAAATAAATTCTGTCATTTTGAACTTTCTATTCATTGAACAATCTTGAAAAAAATTATTGCAGTTTTTGACATTTAATACGAAATGTTTCTTGAGCAGCAAATCAGCATATCAGAATGATTTTTCTGAAGGATCATGTGACACTGAGTAATGATGCTGAAAATTCAGCGTAGCCATAATTGCATATTTTCAAATAGAAAACAGTTGTAATTGTAGTAATATTTCACAACATTACTGTTATGTCACTGTTTTTACTGTTTGTTAGTTTTTTGATCAAATAAACGCAGCCCTGGGGGTGCATTGACTTCTTTCAAAAACATAAAAAAATACCCACCCCAAAACTTTTTAATAATAGTGTACATTAATGGACAGCACAGTTGGCACAGTACATAAAGATTTACTAAGATAGATCCAAAGATACATCCACCTTTTGCAGCTTACAGTTTGGTTCATTTACCTGCTTGTCTCTTATTTTAAGACTGTTTCCTGGCATACTGTAGGTGGCTCAGACAAGCTTAAGTCCCACCCAATGTCCTCTCGTATCATGAATTATGTGGCCAGTCGCCATGGTGAAACGGAGCGCCCTGCAGCAGTTTAGCTGTTTTCGTTTAGAGAACTTTCCACAGAAGGTGATTTTTGTGTGTGTGCGTGATTGTGTGTGTTTGCCACATTCAGGTTGGCTGTGATTGGTGTTAGTGGGTCATTCCTGTCAAGGTGAGGCACTTCAGTGTCTTAATCACATGATTTGGCTCCCTGTGCCAGTGCAGTCCTACTGGGCGATTGACATCCACCCTTCATAAGTTCATCTATTAGTGAAAGAAGAGGCTCCCATCGGGCCAGGGGACAAATCTCACTGTCATTAGCTGGCAGAACAGCACCGTAAATAGGCTGGAGCAGCAGTGGTTTGATCTTTGTTTTTTTTTAGAATAATCAAATATAACAATTTATTATGTCAGGTAAATGTATTACAATTTCATAATCAATTGAAAGATAATCAATGCAAACCATCAAATGTTTTAGAACAAAGAGGAAAATCTTTTACCCGACATTATGAAATACATGAATGCTGAGTCTCGGCGACTCTGCATTCACGGGCTGATCTGAGATACAGAAAAGGCCCTGATCCTTCCGCTGCATTTCATTATATAGCCAGACCTCATTTCATATGTAAACATGAGTTTACAGTGGAAATTTACTGTGTTCACCCCCCACCCCACCAGACTTACTGCGGGTAGAAGTTGACCATTTGCTAACAGTGGTAATTTGCATTCATGGATTTACACCTTTTGGGAGTAGGACCATGCCTAGAGACCACATTCCTTTGTGTGCCAGTTATCCCTAAACTCTTAAAGGTCTTATAACCTTTTGTTTTACTTATTTGGAAATAGGACACTTGTACCAGTCGCACTTGTAGACATTTCAAATAATACTAAACACATGTATACAACTCTATGATAGTTGTTCAAATTAAAACCATATAGATTCTTGTGTGAGTTTGGGTGATCTCTGCAAGAGTGGGGGATGCGGGAAAGACGTGTGTGTGTTAGTTTGCCACGGTCCTTCGTCTCATAGACCTGTGGTCAGGTCTATCTCTTCAACCAGTCTTACAGTTTCCCCTAAATGAGACATGTAAGGCTGGACAATATGGCCAAAAAAATAATCATGATAAAAGTTTTCATATCAGTCGATACCTGCTGCTAACAGGTGATAATTGTTTCAAGTCATGAAACTGGTTTGTGTTGTGACTTTGGCACAGTTTGCAGTGCAGGTTGCAATATTAATAATCCTATTAGATGTTTTGTCTCTTAGAAATGCACATTTGACAGTACCTTGAGTTGACAGTAGTAGTAGTAGTAGTTTGAGTTAGGATGTGAAATATGAAATATTCTGAATGTTTGAGCTTTATTAAAATGAACCATTGGTCTTCCATAGTAGCATACATTTAGATCATAACCACAGTTCAAACCACGCATATAGCACCTCAGTACTATGGTAAAATGTAACAGTTTTCTATGGTGTCTGCTAGTATAGTAAGCTCACGCTGCGCTGCTGTTTGAACTTTGAGCCAAGGTGATAAATGGTCCGTGTGGTGCTACTGTTACCAATGCTACGGTTCAAACGAGTAGCACTGTTTCGTTATATTGAACATTTACTGAACTCTTGTGATCATTTATCGAATACAATTATATCGCAATAATGGGATATTGTTTCCTATCGTTTTATCGCCCAGCCCTAATGGCATTCTTGTAATGTCTGATTGGTATGGAGTTTGGTGCCCATGCAGATGCCATTCACTTTTTTAGGACCGTTTGAGAAGATGGATGGCTCAGATCTATTCCAGGCAGTAGCGGAGTGGCCATTGGGAGAGTCAGGACTTTTCCCGGTGGGCCGGTAGTGTTTCGAGGCCGTGAGGGCCGGTCTGATAGTTATACGTTGCAAGTTCTTAGCAACACAGCATCCGTCGGCCTGGTGTGCGGCCGCTGCCCGCTGGTCAGACTGTGCAGCCTCTCTGCTCAACCTGTAAATAAATCCATCGATCCGCAAATTTTGTTCAAGTTCTTCAATGGTCTGGTGGTAGATCTTTTGCCAAGCGTGTCAGAGGTTACGGGTTCTAATCCGCACTCGTATGGGTTTTTTTTTTCTATCATCAAAACCGAATATGTTCATCATTGGTTACAGTCTATATCAGGGGTAGGCAAGTTCGGTCCTAGAGAGCCGCTGTCCTGCAGAGTTTGGCTCCAACACTGAAAAAAACCTTTCCTGCCTATAGCCTTAGTAATCCTGAAGACATTGATTAGCTTGTTCAGGTGTGTTTGATTAGGGTTGGAACTAAATTCTGCAGGACAGCGGCTCTCTAGGACCGAACTTGCCTACCTCTGGTCTATATCAAGCAGCGACATGTTTGTGTGCATTTTATTTTGTGATTTCACCGGAACGAATAGAGAGTCTCCGCAACAGCGATAGATTTAAGAGCGCGTCCGAGTGAAGACTTGTGTGTGGGCCACGAGAACACTGTATCCATTCCACTAATCGACGTGAAAACGAGCGCTCAGCTTGATTTAAAAAACAAACAAACAGATTTTAGCGCTCGATCTCTTATTTAATAGCGAACTAAATGAATGCTCTGCTTAGTGTTGTCAAAAAACTCGGTACTTCGGTACCAAGTAGGTACTAAAAAAAAATTAAACGGTTACGGTCCCAGCTTTTCTAGGTACCGAGTACCGGGTTAATCCGGTTCTTGATGCGCTGTCGGAAAGATGCAGAGGTGCGTACTCTTCATAAAAACACTCTGAGACACGGCGACCGGCGCTGCTGATGCGGTGGCTCTGAATCCACTTGTTGACAAGAAAGGAGGAAAGAGCCACGTATGGAAATATTTTGAATTAGGCTAATGTCACGTTGCCATAAAGGGCCGTTCACACGTTTATATAGCGCGTTTTTTTGCGCGTGCAAATTTCAAATGTAGGCGCGCGGCAAGCGCGCTCATAATAGAAGAGACGTGCGAGCTCGTCTTTCCAGGCTCGCCGCTGTTCATGGTTGCGTAGCGGAGAAACGGGAAAGCAAGCGCTTGTGGAAAGGAGAAAGCTGTGCGATGCGCTCTCCATGATGACGAGGAAGTATCCGAATTAATTGATTTCTAGCCCTTGCATTAGAAATCAGCTACAGGGTTCTCAAGCTTTGAAGACAGGCAAGAGTGACATTTTTGGATTAAATAAAAGTACAGTTAAGTCAAATAAAACATGTTCTATCTCCTGTATAGTTTGGTAACACTACAATAAGACACCATTCATTAATATTACTTAATGTAACATCAACACATTGAGTGAACAATATATTTTTACAACATTAATTAAAGCTTCAGTAGGTAACTTTTGAAAACATGTATTTGTTAAAACTGTCATTATGTCCTGACAGTAGAATATGAGATAGATAATCTGTGTAAAAATCAAGCTCCTCTGGCTCCTCCCAGTGGTCCTATTTCCATTTGCAAGAAATACACGCTCCCGGTCAGAAACAACCAATGAGAGCCAGGAGGAGTGTCTTAGCAGTGTCAATCACGCTCGTGTACGCGCTGCTCACACCCCTCTCTTGCACAGCGCGAGCGCCGGAGCGCGAGCCGTCGTTCAAACTCAAGATTGCCGGCGAGCTGCAGCTGTGCTTATGACGGAGAAACAACCTAAACTGCCAATTCTCCAGTGACACCTGCTCATAAAACAAAGAGGTAAAAGGAAAAAGACTGATGACGATAAACAAGCGAAAAAGAAAGAATTACACAGAGCCCATTGACTCGGTGTCAAAACTAACATGTAGATAAAATGTCACGCACTCTGCTAAGCAACAATTGAAACCTGCTAATTCACTGGCTTGTCATGTTGCTGAAATAATGTACTAGCACACCTTATCTAGCATTATATATCGCTAGAATAATTACTTACATACTGTAACGTTAGTTACCGTTATATTAACGTTATCTTACTAGCTATTTATAACTTATAGAAAGAGTGCAACGTTATAAAGTTACATGTAGGCTATTGGAAAATACATAATGATTTGAGGACCAAGTTTGTAGTCAAAGTATGGGCAGGCCATAGTCAATGTAAAGCATATTATTGACGTTTAGTCCCTATTAGTGAATGTGCCATAACTTTTTATCCGCCGTCATCGGTGGCCCTGTTTACTAGCCTGCGTGTTCACGGCAGGCTCCGCTGTGGAGGACGAGCTGTGGAGGGAGGGCTGTAGCGCAGCAGAGAGCAAGGGGGTGGGACCTGCAAGTTGTGCTTGTTCAAATTTTCAGGCTAAGTCAACGTTTTCTCAAAACTCCCTACTGCAGCTTTAATATTTGTGAATGTTATTTAATACAAACACTTGATTGTTCATGTTTGTTCACCTCATTCATTGTGCATTAAATAATGTTAACAGATAAAACTTTTGATTTTAAAAATATATTAGTACATTTTTAAGTTAACCCCATGGAGAATAATTGCTACAGTATATAACTGTTGTTTATTGTTAGGTAATTTTATCTAATGTTATCTAACAAATAGAATCTTATTGTAAATTATTTTTAATACTACAGTTTCCATCTTTGTAACCGTGATATACACTTTAATATGTGTAAATTTAATCTAAATTAAGCTTTGGTACCGAAATTGGTACCGAGAACCGTGGATTTTCACTGGTATTGGTACCGAATACTGATATTTTGGTACCGTGACAACACTAGCTCTGCTAGTTAACTGGAGATGTTTTATTTATTTGTATTAGGTAGCCTACCGTGCCTCAATGTTTCAAAAAGTGGTAGGGGACAATATCGATCCTGAGAAAAAGTGGTGGGGACATGTGACATGTCCCACCCACAAATTACCCCTATATGATGATGACAACTTCACTGGATTTAAACAAATCAACCACGAGGGCCAGTGGTCTACGAAGTTTTCGGTAGATTTTTCCACTCCGCCCTGATTCCAGGACTCAGGAAGGTGGTTAATAATATTTGGCCACCTTAAAGGGTTAGTTCACCCAAAAATGAAAATTAAGTCATTAATTACTCACCCCCATGCTGTACCAACCCCGTAAGACCTTCGTTCGTCTTCGGAACACAAATGAAGATATTCATGTTTAAATCTGAGAGGTTTATGACTGCTACATAGGCTACCTAAGGGAATGACACCGGACGGCCCAGAAAGTCATTAAAGAAAATGTTTAAATATTCCATGTCATAACAGTGGCTCAACTATAAGTTTATCAAGCGACGAGAATACTTTTTGTGCGAAAAAACAAACAAAAATAACGACTTTATTCGACTATTCCTTTTCTTCCTTGTAGGCCTGAAACCAGACTTCAAGAGATTTCCACGACGCATGCGTGAGAATTGCGATCTCCTTCAACTACTTCAGTTAAGTTCTCGCGCGTGCGCGTTGTGGAAATCTCTTGAAGTCTCGTTTCAGGCCTAAAAGGAAGAAAAGGAATAGTCGAATAAAGTCGTTATTTTTGTTTGTATTTTCGCACAAAAAGTATTCTCGTCGCTTGATAAATTTATAGTTGAGCCACTGTTGTGACATGGAATATTTAAACATTTTCTTTTATGACTTTCTGGGCCGTCAAGTTTCATTCCCTTAGGGAGCCTATGTAGCAGTCATAAACCTCTCAGATTTAATCATAAATATCTTCATTTGTGTTCCGAAGACGAACGAAGGCCTTACGGGGTTGGTACAGCATGGGGGTGAGTAATTAATGACTTCATTTTCATTTTTGGGTGAACTAACCCTTTAATCTTGTGTGCAGGTAGGGGTGGTGGTCAGGTTGTGGTTGTCGCTGTGGGGTAATGATTGCACCAAGGTCAGGAGGAACTCTGGGACCTTTGGTACCCCATCGGACCTGCCCTTGAACAATGAACCAGTGGCATTCCTGCCGCTCCAGACGCCGCTGTGCGGAGAGCTCTGAAAGCGGTGGCATTGTGCCCCCACCACCATTGTTGGGTCAGACAAAGCCCTTTATCAAAGGCACTGTTTGTGTGCACCAGGGTCAAAGCAGGCCACCGTACAACCCCACTGCTCACCAGAGCTGTAACGGAATAAAGATCGCAATGACAGGTGAAGGGCACTTGGTGTTATCCTTAGATGGGACAGGTAGGAGATGGTATAACTGGGTAGGTCTTGCTTACAATACAGTTTAAAAAGTGTTATTTTGCTGTATTTTTTCACATTCAACAACTTTCAGCATTTTTGGTTTTTCAGTTTTAGACACACAAATGTTGAATTCTTAGAATACACTTTATTGTATTTTATTGCAAAGGAAATAAGGTATTATTGATACGTATTTCAACCATAAATATGAAATGTTGCTTCCTTTTTGACGTTTCCCAAAATGTGTGATGCTGGGTTAACTTCCATATTTAACCACATGGACACAAAGCTTTTTGGTGGATTTATTTATTTTTTGCCCTCACTTGGTTCCTCCTTTCAGACAACCAATGTAATAAAATGATCTGCATGCAAAGCTCACAATCACTATTAGTTGGTCTTTTGACACAAGTTTATTGTATATAATCAACAATATGCTTAATTTTGAGGTTGGTAAATTTGTTTTTAAAAGAAGTCTTATGTTCACCAAGGCTGCATTTATTTGATTAAAAATGCAGTATTGTGAAATATTAAAATTGAAAAGTTATTTTGAATTAATAATATGTAATTTATTCCTGTGATGTCAAAGTTGAATTTTCAGCATCATTACTCCAGTCTTCAGAAATCATTCTAATATGCTGAATTACTACTCAAGAAACATCTCTTATAATTCTAAATGTTGAAAACAGTTGTGCGGCTTAATATTTTTGTGGAAAATAGGATACATTTTTTCAGGATTCTTTGAATAAAGCGTTCAAAAGAACAGCATTTATTTGAAATAAAAATCTTTTATAACATTGTGAATCTTTACTGTCACTTTTGATTAATCTAATGCATCCTTGCTCAATAAGTGTTCATTTTATTTATCCCCAAAGCTTTTTTTCCCCCCTTCTAATTATTGGGATTTCATTCATTTTGGACTTTATTTGAAAAACTATTGACTAATTAATTAGAAGTTGTTTTTTTCCCCTCCTCACCTTATCAGTGAACTTCTCATAGATTTACTGTTTGTTTTGATGTGAACCTTGAAATCTGTTTGGCACCCCAAACCCAATATTAATAAGCTGACTGCAATCAAGCGCAATAAGCTGTGAAAGAGAATTGAATTCAGGACAGCATGCATCTGAGAGGCGGCATCTGTGCTCACGCTTCGGCTGTGTGTCCGTCAGTGGAAACACCGCATTGAGTCCTTTTTCGCAGCTTATTGTGAAAAATAACACTTGTGTCTAACGTGTCAACTTTTAGTACTGCAAAGTTAAAGTGTAACACTTTATTTTTGAAATTTATGAAATTATGCGAATCGGTTGAAGATAGAATCGCGATTCATGTGTAAATCAATTTTCCCCCCATCCCTAACAACCACAATTTCATGCAGAAATCCTTTTATTTTAGTACTATATATGTTATTAATATGTAATCGTTATAGCACATAATCGGCCCTCTTAAGAGTCCTGAATGATGTAATGGTCACCAATACCGGGCAATCTGGGGCTTTGGTCTTGCTAGATCTTAGCTCTGCATTTGACCTGGTTGATCACAACATTCTCATATCACGTCTATAACCATGTGTGGGCTTTTGGGGCAGGGTGCTACAATGGTTCTGTTCATATTTATCTAATAGGAGTTATTCTGTCTGCATCGGGCAACAGTCTTCGTCTGAAATCCAATTGGGCTCTGGCGTTCCTCAGAGCTCTATTCTTGGCCCGGTTTAAATGACACACATTTACTTGCCTTTGAAGCGTGGCGATAAGCTTGCTTTAAAGCCGATATTGGATTGTTTGGATGAACTAAAACTCAGGCTTGCTAGTAATTTCTTGAGTCTTAATGAGAGCAGGACTGAAATTATCTTTTTTGGTTCAAATTTTAGCAGTACTCATGATTTTGATCTCCAAACGCTGATACCATACAATACCACCTGTGTTTGGAATCTGGGGTTTTTGTTTAATAACAACCTTGAAATATGATAAACAGATAAGTCCTGTGGTTAAGTCCTGTTTTTATCATCATTGTCTTTTAGCCAGGGTTAAGCCCTTTTTGTCTGCTAAGAAGTTTGAGACTGCTATGCATGCTTTTGTAACATCCCGAATAGATTATTGTAACTCTTATATTGGTGCCCTCAGATGTGTATCACACGCTTACAATTAGCTCAAAATGCCGCAGCACGGCTCCTCAAAGGGAAGTGTAAAAGTGAACCCATTACACCGGTTTTGATCTCGCTTCATTGGCTACCAGTTAAATACAGAATTGATTTTAAAGTTTTGTTATTTGTTTTTAAGTCTTTGCCGAACCAGGCTCCACAATACCTATCTGAACTATTACATCCGCCCTCACAGTCAAGATCACTCAGATCGGGAGACTCTGATCTACTATCTGTTCCTAGAACTAGACTTAAAAAAAAAGGGGTGATTGTGCTTTTGCGGTCATCGGCCCTAAGTTATGGAAAAGCCTACCGGATTGCATCAGATCTGCCCAAACTTTTTTCAATTTTTAAATCCACTTTGAAATCTTATCTTTTTTTCAATTGCTTTTAATAGATATCTTGAGTATCATTATTTTTTTCATATATTTTACCTTAGTTCATAGGTTTTCCATTTTATTGTTCTTTATTTTGCTTTTACTGTTTTATGGGTTTTCCATCTTATTGCTTGTTTCCTTGGCTTTTGGAAAGCACTTTGGTCAACACCAGTTTTTTTTTTAAATGTGCTATATAAATACAATTGGATTGTATTGTTATTATTGGTGTTATTTTACCTGTATACCTTTCTTGTGCAGGATCACTTAGTAATGATGAGCTGCTCCACCTGTGGATGTGAAATTATTTATTATGTAGAGAGAAGAATGGCAAGAAAGAGAGACAAATAAATTCAACATTAAAAGATACTGAGATGACAACACAGACATTGTGGTGGGGACTCTTAATTTAGATGCCCGTTATATTCATCTGAATCATTCTTGAGTGCAACACTACATTTCCGTATCCGTTTCTTCCAGAAGCTGCCATATAGAGTAGTGAATTGCTCTGCAAGCAAAATGACAAATTATTTGTGAAACAAGTCAGCATACTACATTTTCTGTGAGCTTACATAGCATTCCTGTTGCTTTCTTGATTAGCAAATTGTCGTCTTTTTGGATTCTCCTTTCTTCATGATGAAAGCGAGCACCTCGCTACACCGAAGGAGATCTTAATGACACAAATCAGCTCTCCATGCCAACACAGTTCTTCTGGACCAATGACGTCTGTATGAGTTAGTGCCACCTTTCGTAAGTTCATCTTCTAGTGAAAGAAGAGACTCCCGCGGGGTCAGGGGCAATCCCACTGTCATAGGCTGGCAGAACAACTCCTAAAATAGGCCAGGAATTAAAGGGAGCAGCAGTGGTTTGGTCATTGTTCCACTTATAGCGGTGGCCTGCTGTGGCATCACACTATGATATGCTTGTGATGTGTGTGTGTTGACGCACATGGAGTGTGGTGTTCATGCAGTGACGCAGATGGTCTTGTGCTGCAGTTCACTTTTTAGGACAGAGGACGACTGAATGGGATCTCTTTGATTCCACAAAGGTGGTTAATATATAACACATCAATGACCCAAGCTGGACAGGCTCATATTATAAATGGTAATTTTGGGTTGTTTGCAGGAGTAGGGGTAACCTCTTGTTGGCTTCCTTTTCTATTTTAGATTTATTATTATTATTATTATTATTTATTATTTTATTTTTTATTTTTGAGGAGGCACCAGTGACAGCCAGTGATATATTTTTTTTATTGTATGGAAAAGAGCATCTTTGTCATTTTGACAGTGGGGTTTAGAGTGACAATGGTGGGTAGATTTTAAAGCAAATGATCTGTGGAAGATGCAGCTAGTTCCCAGCTCCAAAAACCTATTTGACTATTACTTTCCTCACTCCCTTTCCTCATTCCTTTTGAATTTGGGTTTCATTTTTCAAGTTGTTTGTGCCAGTGTTGCCAAATTGGGCCAATGATTTCCAGCCTCACCAAAACCCACCCAAAACTTTAACTGCCAAAATAATTTGATAGAATTTGATTGCTATGTCAATTAAGGTTGATAAGCACCATTTTTATATCCTTAAAACTAAATAAAAAAACAGGGCAAATACATTAAAGAGAATTAGCAAACATTAAAATGTCTAGGTGGAAACTGTCAAAAGGGCAATCAAGAAATTAGGAGTCATCCCATATTTGATTTCAATTAAGTTATTCAACTGTGCTCTCAGAGTTAGTTATAGGCCTATTTATAAAGAGCCTTCGAGTCACCACAGGTGTAATCCACGTTTGGATAGTTGGGTCACTCTCTCACTCTTTACTAGATACAACGTGCTGTGTAAACGGTTTATGGAGTACTGTACATGCAAACTTTGAGTTTAGTTTATTAACCAATTAATACGATTTAGATGTTTGAAAACTGCTGAACTGACCCCAAACCAGCCCAAATTTTGTCCAGCTTTCCTAACCAATTTTTACCCGCCCAATCTGGCAACACTGGTGAGTGCTATAGACTGTAAAAAAGATGGACGACGCCCCTTCGCTCTTTTCCATCGGAGAGAACTGAAGCCGCCAGTGTCCCGATATGGCGCTGACATCTTGGAACTTGAGTCTGCGCACTTGTGTTTTCGGGACCAGTCATGCGCAGTCGTGAGCAGGAAGTAAAGCCGCGAAATCAAGGCCCTGCCCTCACTCTAGCAGAATCAATCGCAAGCACACGCCCCTGCACTTTTCTTAAGTGGCCTCTGTCTGCTCCGTTCCTCTCCAATGATGTCTGCTGATTGCAGTACTTCGTTAAAATAAGGTAAATACAGCTACTAACCACATAGTCAACATTATGAAAAAAAGTCCGTTGGTGCTTCAGTGACGACTTCGCACAGAGAACCTGTCAATCACAGCTGTCAATCATGATGTCACAGCACCGTTTTTATAGCATCAAATAACTAACTAAAAACAAACTTATTCTAAAAAAAAACACTTGAAATTACATCAACGTGATAGAAACTACACTAAATGACAGAAACTATCTTTGGGAAAAGGATATGTGAAGTGTAATTAAATTGTTTAGTTGGTCTCACGTCCCATTGAATAACATGGGGAGGCGGGGTTTATGACCTATACTAGGACCGGCCTCTGGGGGGCGATCGAGATGTTTTGGCTTCACTTTTGAGGGCTTGTGCGGCACGCTTGGTTAGTGCCATATTCCCTGGCAAGCTGTATTGAGGTTTGCTCCAAGGCAGGAAAAACTGAAAACTATTGGAAGCTGAAAGCTGTCATTCTTTCTTTAGGGCATGCAGGACTCAACAATAAGGATGGCCCACTGGCCCTGGGCTAGTTGGCCGATCTGTCACTTGCCCCTTTGAGGCAATGATGTGATGCCACTGAAATTGTTACATTCATTGATCTTCTAAATTGATTTTTATGCCATGTACTTAAGACTGATTTGGATGGATTCAAACAGGCATCTAGATAAGGAGTCCCTTAGTCTTCTTAGTATCTTTTACTGTTGTATTTATTTGTCTCTCTTTCTCCCCGTCCTTCTTACCTTTTTTCTCTCTCTACATAATACAAAATTTCACATCCACAGGTGGAGCAGTGATCCTGCACTAGAAAGGTATATAGTAAAAAACAGCAATGATAAAGTAAAACGGATAAACAGTACTAAAATAAAAGGATTTCTGCAGGTGAATGTGGTTGTTTGGTAATGTGTGAACCCATCTAGGGCACCATATCAGAACAAAAACTAAAGAATTTTGAAAAAACATTCTGACTATGTTATGAGGCCATGTTATAAAAATGTTCTAATTCTAATAAATACTGTTCTTTTGAACTTTAAAAGTGTTTCCACAAAAATAGGAAGCAGCACAACTGGTTTAACATTGATAATAATCAAAAAAAATTCTTGAGCACCAAATCAGCATATTAGAATAATTTCTAAAGGATCATGTGACACTGAAGACTGGAGTAATGATGCTGAAAATTCAGCTTTGCCAGCACAGGAATTATATTTTAAAGCAATAAATATAACGGTTATTTTAAATAGTAATAATGTTTGCCAATATTACTGTTTTTACAGTAATTTTGGTCAAGTAAATGCAGCTTTGGGGAGCATTAGAGACTTCTTTCAAAAACATTTAACCTATTACTGACCCCAGATTTTTAAACTGTAGTGTGTATATTTGAGCAAATTTTAAAATGCATTGGTATTTAAATTTTTTAGTATTCTTTTGTGGTGGGGCCAGTGAAAATGTTTGCCAGCAGCCATATCACCCTGTAGCCCAAGACTGGTTGCCCACTGAAGCTAAGCAGGGTTGAGCCTGGTTAGTACCTGGATGGGAGACCTTCTGGGAAAACCAGGTTGCTGCTGGAAGAGGTGTTAGTGAGGCCAGCAGGGGGCGCTCACCCTGTGGTCTGTGTGGGTCCTAATGGCCCAGTAAAGTGATGGGGAGTCTATACTGTCAAAGAGCACCGTCCTTCGGATGAGACATTAAACCGAGGTCCTGACTCTCTGTGGTCACAACAAATCCCATGTCTATCGAAAGAGTAGGGGTGTAACCCCGGCATCCTGGCCAAATTTTCCCAGTTGCCTCTGTCCATCATGGCCTCCTAATCATCCCTATATATATATATATATATACCAATTGGCTTCATCACTCTTTGTCCTCTCCACCAGTAAGCTGGTGTGTGGTGGGCGTTCTGGCGCACGGCTGCCGTCGCATCATCCAGGGGGATGCTGCACATTGGTGGTGGTTGAGGAGATTCTCCCTTCTATGTAAAGCGCTTTGAGTGCTGAGAAAAGCGCTATATAAATGTAATAAATTATGTTGACAGGGCAATGTTTTTGTTGAGCCTTGGGCTGGATCAGATATTGGATTATATGGAGGTTGTTGACATGTAACATATGGGTGACCAAAACTGGACATAATTAAACTTCTAAAACTGCAGGAGTGATGGCAACTTCTGTCTGTCCTAAACAAAACTTGAAGACTCATATTTCTAATAAACAGAAGACGACACCCATGCGGACTCCAGTAGATGTGGTTTTAAGTGGATTCTCTCCTGGTAAACTCAGGTTGTGGTTGTCAGTAAGGTCAGGAGGAACTCTGGGACCTTTGGTACCCCATCGGACCTGCCCTTGAACAATGAACCAGTGGCATTCCTGCCGCTCCAGACGCCGCTGTGCGGAGAGCTCTGAAAGCGGTGGCATTGTGCCCCCACCACCATTGTTGGGTCAGACAAAGCCCTTTATCAAAGGCACTGTTTGTGTGCACCAGGGTCAAAGCAGGCCACCGTACAACCCCACTGCTCACCAGAGCTGTAACGGAATAAAGATCGCAATGACAGGTGAAGGGCACGTGGTGTTATCCTTAGATGGGACAGGTAGGACATGGTATAACTGGCTAGAGGATGAATGTAAAGATAGTCATGTAAAAGAAAAAAGGTCTCTCTCACAATACGCAAGCTGTTAATGTACGCTGATGTATGAACGAACATAACACACTGGCTGATCCCAAACACTGAGTGTGTGAATGTAGCCTAAATGTCCTTCCAAGTAAATTTAAATGTAGAGTTTTGTTACGGACAGCTCTGCTTACAACTTTTTTTTAGTCCGAGTGCCCCCCCATAAAAAACATTTGCATCTTTTATCTATACATTACAGAAACGAGCAGTTCAAAGTCTTCAAAGAGACACGATAGCTACATATGATGAGCATATTTAATTTAGGCTTTTATACACATATAAACATTGAACGCTGCACATAGAGCACATCAAATATGGTAAACAGAAGCTCAACCACGCTCGCTTGATCTGCAAGAACGGACTTTTTAATGGGGTGACCAAAATCTCTCTGGTTTTTAATATTATTTGTTTTTCAAAAAATGACGTGTAAGTAAGGTCGTTTTTGGGTGAACTAACCCTTTAAACACTATACGGCACGTGACTGAACCATCAATACACTGAGTGATACGATTAATTGAAGGGTAGGGGTGGTATCCCATCTTCACATGGTACATGGGTTAATCTTTTCTCTCTTTTTCTCACTACAGACTAAGGACTGTCCCATCAAGCTCCTGCAGAGATCCCGGATAACGTGCGAGGCCTAGCACACAACCCTCTGACACCAAAAGGATCCTGAGTTTTGTTTTAATGGACTCTTATGGTTATTTTTATTTGTTTGTGTGCTGTCTCCGAGCACATCCATACGTTCTGTCTTGTATGAGTTCAGTGCTTTGTGATTTGTATCACAATGTTTTATCCGCTGCATAAAAAGGGAGGTTCATCTTACCAAGACACCATAATCCACAAGTCTGGTTTAGACAGGTGCATGCTGTTTACAAGCATCACGCGTATGTACAAATTGTATTTATTTCCCATAAAGATTTCAGGTGCAATTACAGATTTTAGTGTTTATGTTTACCGTTTGCTTAACAGAGAGCACATATATCGGTACGGTACTGACTGCAGATGGGATGTGACTGTACAGCAGGAGTGGGGGGTTTTTTTTGCGTTTTTTTTTTTTAACGAATGACTGTCTCTGTTAGGTCCTCACTTAAAGTTTCACGCACATCTTCAGTTTTGCACCGTAGAAATATCCTCTTTTGTACTATCAACACTGTTCTTCAGTATCTGTGAGTGTGAGGCTAGTCATGCTGTTTCATTCTGCTTTACCCAGTGCAGGGACACAGGTGTTTTTCACCGTGCCTTTTTGGCATGTGGCACAGCCCAAACTTAGCCTTTTCGTATCTGTTCACGTACTTATTTTTGACCAACATCATCTCCTCTTTGCCAAGTGTGCTGTAGAGAGGGAGGAAAAGAGGAAGGGTCTATTCTGGGACTCCCCTGATTAAATCTGCTGCAGTTGCGAAAATGACACTCAGATGAGCACAGAGTTAGTGATTTATATCATCCCAATAAATAAAAATTAGTTCTCGGGTTATGTTTTGGTACCCACAATAAATGAACTGTTAGGGGAGCTCCTCTTCAACTTCGTGAACAAACAGCACAATACGAAGGTACGAAAGCCCAATTTTGTTTGTATAAACCTTTATGCATGCTGTTGGCAAGATCGTAGGATCTCCTTCAATAGACAATATTACAACAGCCTCAATATTTTGTTTATAATTAATTATATTCAATATTTTAGTATTACCAATCAGCTGCTCTTTGTTCCATGATACTCTTCTCTCAGTATTGCGGTATGTCCTGTTTTGATCAGGCTGTTCTTTCAGGAAGTGAAGAAGTGGTACAGTTCATCGAACTGATTTCTGCATTGTTCTCTAATATTTTTTCAAAGGAGTGATATGCACACTACTCCATCTGGTTCAAACTTTAGGTACAGCCTTCCTTTTTGTTTTTACATTTCCCTGTTGCTACACATTGTTTTAAAAGACAAAATCAAATGTGAATCTTGTCGTGACAAAGAAAAAGAAAAAACTGTGTACGGTCTTCATTTTTATTCTGTCAATAGTACGAAAGTGAATTTTGTCGTCTGGTAAAAGGATTTATTCGTCGTGGATTTACCAAAGCAAGTCTTAACTAGCACAGATATACATTAAAGCTCAGCTGTGGTTCTGTGAAAACAAGGTTTTGCTCAATGTCCAAAACTATATCTAAAACCCAAAATTGCCTCGATGTGGTAAATGGGACATTGGCATAAAAAAGGGTATAGGTTAGTCTTTTTCTGGCTAATGTCAGCATAACATTTGTAATTGTGAGAATGATCTCTAAGAGTTACACTGAAACAAATTATTTTTGAACATAAAAGCTTTAAATCAGCCACTTAAATGTATTTGATATCAGCCTTTTGCTAATGTATGTGATCAAGCTGACTGCTTCTTGCCATGATTTTCAATGATTTGTACAGATGTGCAGTGGTACAGCATTAATATGCCCCCCCCCCCCAAATTGTTTGTTTTTGTTTAGTTCAGATCTTTTCTTTTGGAATGTTTTATGAAAGGCAATTCTTTCATTTCGTATCATTTCAAAGTCAAAGAGACGGGAGGTTTGTGCATCCCCTTGTCAGTTTTCGTGTATTTGTCGAACCTCATTAGTATGTTTTGGTACACTTGTCTTCTGTTCGCTATTGTTTTTGAAGTCTAAGCTTGACAGATGGCAAAGTTCAGGTGTAGGGTCCGATGGAGTCTGAGAAAATTCAAAAAAGGACAAACTTTTTATGGTTGTGTCCATGTGTGTACATACTGATGCTTTTTTTTTCTTTTCTGCAGTTGATAGACTTTCCTCTGGTGGGAAAAAGAGACTGAAAGCAGGCAAATCATTTGAGCATTGCTTAGTGTTTGTATTTATCTTTTTTTGCTTTCAATAGAGCTATTGCAATAAAAAAAGTTCCTGTAACACGTGTCAGTTCCATTTGTTTTCTGTCTGTATGCCTGTGAATGAAAAAAAAGGTCCACCATTGTTGAAATGGATTGTTTGCTTAGGTAATAATTCTTTCTCACTACCACTTCAACATTACATGGACATGTTTGCCAGGATTATTAGTGAAGGCAGAAACTCTAAGGAGAATTTGGCAATGTTTGAAATGGTTTAATATTATAAGATGACGCAATAATAGTGGTTCTCAAATTTTTTTCTTGTTTTTTTTTTCTGTTTTTATTCAGACTACTGTTACTTTTTATTGATTACATGATTAGATGTTATTCTCGCAGTCAAATATTCATAATTCATTCATTCTCCCTACTATATCTTTTCCTTTCTAAAAACACGTACTGCTTTAGAAGGTCTTCCAGGTTTGTGGAATTGCACACACAGACCAGCCACTGGTCATGTGAATATCACTGAAAACTGAGAAAAAAAACACAGCAAGGGATCACTGGATTTACAGAAATCATTTCACTTTTAACAAGTGTTTTCTCTAAACAATGCAACATTGCATATCTAATCAGCTCCTGATTAACACTTGAATTATTATTTGAATTATCACTCAGTTTCAGTGAGTTATTTAACCATGCATTAATGTCTTTGGAAGGCGTTTGTCTTTCAAACGCATTAAAATGTACAAATTCACGTCATTTCATATTTACATGCAATGCAGGGATTCCCCAACTTTTTTGTCAGCTTAAATTTCTTTGACCTAATATATTTACTTGAAGTACCACCTGAGATTTTAATTCGTAAGTTAGGTCAATAATAAAATTGTCCAAAAAAAATAAATAATGGTGACATGACATGCAGGAAAATAATAATAATAATATATACATATATATTACAATCTTTTTTAGTAGTGTTTTTTTTATTGTTTTTAATTTTTTTGTGTAAATTATTTATTTTAATGTAATTTTTTTATGATTTAATTACTTAATAGCTTTTCATTAACCTCACGAACCCGAGTCTGGAAAACCCTGACATAATGCAATATTTAATGCACTTCATATTGTTGATGACAAAGAATGGAATTTATTTTCTTTCTCTTTGTATTTTTATATCAATATGGCCAGCAGGCCAAATGAAATTTCAAAATGAAAAGGGAACCATAGTGCATGTTCATTAAAAACAAAATCAGGTAGATTTAGGAAATAATCAGGCACCAAAACTTTTGGGCGATGTCCAACATTGTCCATTGTGAAAAATGAATATCTCGTGCAGAAAGAATTTTTTCTACATTTTCTGAACTGTAGTTTAACTTCATGGACTTCAGTCAGACAAGCACACACATGTATGCGTAGTGCACACCATAACACCCCCCTCCCCCACCCCGTCCCATACGTCTGGGTGCATCAGCATGCTCATGCCAGTAAGCAGTGTCAGTAAGTAGCTTGGGGAAATTAAAGCGGATAACTGACCATTGCAAGTGGACTTTTCGGTGGGGGGTGGACTACTTTCCCAGAAACTCCGAGCTTATTTGCCCATGAGCATGTAGCAAGACACTTAAACTGGGAAACTATTATCTCCTTAAGGAGCTCAGACCACTGCAGAAATCCACCCACATTCATAGTAATGTCTAGGGAATGGTGCCGTCCTTATACACACAGTGGCCATGTCATCCACTCTTGTTCCACCATAATGACGCTCTAAATTGGATTCTCAGTATTTAAATGTAAGCTTTTTTGGCAATGCTTGCTAACGTACAGGATTAATCCACTGTACCTGGCACCTTACACCTTCATTGGCAGCAGCATGCAATAATATTATTTGATGTGAAATGCCAGGTCCAAATATCATGGTTAAACCTAATGTTGTCATCATGTAAGATCATACACCCCTTCATGAATGTCTAATGCAGTACTTTATCATGAAAAATAGCAGGATTTTTTAAACCAGATATTCTATACTTGCTGTTTAAGTTCCAATTTAGCTTCCATACAGACTGTCGATAGCGGATGAGAAGAATAGCTGCATCTGAAATCACATACTTACCTACTATATATATATATATATATATATATATATATATATATATATATATATATATATATGTGTGTGTAAAACAGTATTCATAAATCAGTATCTGGATGAATTAATACTTCTGGCGAGATTCTGAAGTGTGTATACGAAGAACACTTTACTATCCCATGAGGCCATGTGAGAGGATTTGTGAAGGGCATTGAAGTGATGCCGGTGGGTCACATGACAATGACAAATGTAGCTTGTACAGATTACATTAATGCTATGTAGAACATGCTTTTTTAGCAGTTGTGATTTAATGACATATTCAAAATAAACCTCAAGAGAGTATGCGATTTTGAACACAGCCATTGTCTTTATTAGTGAGTCATTGAATCAGTGACTCAATCGATTTGTTCAAAAACACGGATGCATCCAAATATTCTTTATTATATACTATAGTAGGCAAAAAAAAAACAGTTTGTGAGATGAGTAGTATGTCAGAATTAACACAGTATTCATCCGATGGACACTTTAATATCCCATGAGGCCACGGCCAAGTTGTGAATGGCAGCGAAGTGATACTGTAAGTCACATGACAATGACAACATGACACATGTATGCTACACGCATTCAGACAAGTACAGTCAGGTTTTCACACGTAATTCGCAGTGCTTCATGGCATGCAGTTATTCGCCTCATTAAAGCTGTTCACAGTCTTGTATCCGTCTTTTTGCACGGTTTTCAAATACGTCAATTCAAAGTTTGTAATGATGTGATTCATCTTGTCGCTGGTCAGTTTGGTTCATGGCTTAACAATTTAACAAAGACTTTTTTTTGTAACTCCCAATGAGAAAAAAATTCATGTGGAAGATACAGAGGAACCAAGGCCCCTAAAAAAGTGGACAGGCCCTGTTGCACTCTATGTAGAGCGTACTTTTTTAAATCACTAATTAAGTACCCACTCAAAAGAAGTACCTCCTCAGAAAGTATGCGATTTTAGACTCAGCCTTTGCTATGTTGCTTGAAGATGTGTGATAGTTCATTTTACTTTGGCTTTGCACTGAACTATTTTCGTTGGTGGAGTAAAAAGTCAAAGTTATTGGTAATATTGTAAGTTCCTTCTGCAACCTTATACAGCTGTGGTGCTGATATTAAGAGCAACGGCAGCACTCCCGCTCATGTGATATCGCTTAATTTCGTTTGAATGACAGATCTGTTTTAAAAGAGTGAGTCAGTGCAATTTCCCAAAGCATTTCTAACAACGCTTGCTGAAATGTAGTCTTGGCTGCACCACTGCACAAGGGGAATCCTCCTCTGACAGAGGTGTGTGCGTCATTAGGAGCTGAGGTTTCTCAATTCTTTCCAGTAGCATTTACAGTATGTGCACAAATGTAGGTTGCATTAGGGCTTAGGCTGCATGTGGATCATGAGCTCAGTGGCAGCATGTAAAGGTTTACGTCAAATTCTACTGTGGCCAGAGTATCCAACTCTCAATTAAGAGATGTAGTATTTGCCAATAGGTGCTCATGTTTCAAAACAAACTCGAGCAGTGAATCCTTTTTAAAGCTCATTATTTCAAATCACAATTCTTTGACGGGGTTGCACAAAAAGTGAAATTTCGGTCCAAGCTTTGATCATTCAGAACCATTGTTGACCCTTTTCTTTGGTTCTTTCTAGGAAAAACAAAACTTAAGGTGATGATACACAGGGCAACTTTTTGAGCAATGTTGCTGGGCAATCTTGCCAAAAGATTGTTGCTTGGGCACTTTCCCATTAAAAAAGGGCAACGGGCAATACATTTCTATCTGGATCATTTAGATCGGTCGTGGGCCCTGTGTCTCATTTGGTTGCCCGTTGATGGCAACATTGCTCAAAAAGTTGCCCTCTGGATCATCACCTTTAGTTTTTGTAAAGAACTTGGCTTGGCCTTTGCCCCTTGGTCCTGTTGTTGGCTGGAACAAAGACCATTACACCGGTGGCAATGGGATTCAATGTCATCTGCTCACTGATCCTATTGAGAGCTTAGCTGTTGCCAAATATCAACATTCAGTTTGTCAACTAAATCTTATATGGACTATTTAGGTCCAAATAACCACTCCTAAGCTCAAAGCGTAGTCATTAACGAATCTGTCCTGGATAACAAGCACATTGTTCGAATCAGAAAGAGAGGGTCATACACTAACAGGAAAAATATGAATGGAGACAGAATACAACCACTTAATCATGTTGTGATTGAATCATCATGCATTACTACACAAAAGCAGAGTGGCTGCAAATCTGCAAAATCTTGTTGAACTGTATGTCCATCTAATTGGCATATATCATGTCTGTCAGGGAAAAGACAGCGGATTGGTGCAGCCCTAAAGTCCATGTGACTCAGTTCTCCCTCTAGTGGTCCACCACAGTGGCGTGCACCACAGTGGTGTTTTTGTTATAAATCAAATGTAAATTCATGTTACACTTAATGCTGTCACATTCTCCTGGATAAACATTACACAAAAAAAGAGAAACCAAATACAGTTCTATTTTGAATTTTTACATTAACTATGTAATATTCTATTCATTAAAACCAAGTATAAATCTCATCAAGTTAGGGTTTTGAAGCATTTTTATATTTAGTCCAAAATAATAACTAAAGGCAGTAACAGTCTAAACAAAGTATTTTATGTGTCAAGTCAAGTCACCTTCATAGCGCTTTTTACAATACGTTTGTTTCAAACCATGCTTTACAGCGATAATAGGAAATTAATGCAACAAAGATTGTTTTGGCTGCACAGCAGCTCTAGAAGAAAGTCATTGTCTAGCTTAAGTAAGCTTTTAATTGATTAATTTCCATTGTAAAAATCATTAGTTGTTAACTTAACCCTTTGATGCGCAAGCTATGGAAACAAATAAAGGAGTGTGAAGTCCGCACACTGAAAATTACTGCTCCAAAGGATTTATTAAAAGGCAATGTTTCGACCCTCAGGTCTTCATTAGGCACAATGCGTGATGAAGTGCGTGTGCCTGACAATGCGTGTGCCTGATGAAGGCCTGAGGGTCGAAACGTTAATAAAACTTCCATGCATGAAATATACAAAAGCAGCCGTGATGAATTGTGAAATGTGTGGCAGGTGAATAGTTTTTTGCAGTAAATATATTTATACTATTTATAAATATTGTTGTGGCTTTTTTCCTTCTTAACAAACATCATCACTGAGTAAGAGACACTCTGAGTCCAATTTAATAGTTTAAAGAGTATTTATTCTCTTGCAAGAGAGATCTTCGTCACCAATACACATTCGTGAGTCCGTGAGGAGAGATAAGGAGAAGCAGTGTCTGTCTTTTTTATATCTTGTGTCCTCCAAGGCCTTATTTCTGCCCTCCCCTCACAAGAGAGATATACTTTGTTTTTTCCTATTTCTCCCTGGCCCTGAGAGGTAAATGCCCCCTTAACCCTTTAGGCTATAACGTACAAATGCACTCAAGATAACCCCTTGACCACCTGCTTTTCCTTACCTCCACTGACTCCCAACCACAGTAAATTATCAACCAAAGGCCCCCTCTCACTACATTCGTGAGAACAGATGAGGCCATCATTAGGAATCACTGAAATCAGAGCAATAAAGGAAAAATTCCATAACAATATCAAAGGTTCCTATATGGGTCATTTTTGACCCATGTGTGTAAAATTTATGTAGAAATACAAAAACCGTGTTGTTTATAAAGTAAGAAAGGAAAAATAAACATAATGATTTGTGGAAATCAAAAACAAGATATTTAATGAATACCTGGATTAATAAATTATAAAATAAATTTCTTTCAAATATTCAGCAAAGAAACATGAATACGGGTCTTTTTAGACCCAGGTTGCGCATTAGAAGGGTAGTGAAACATAAAAACGCTTTTTATTCGAAAAGTAAGAAAGGAAAAATTGAAATAAGGATTTGTAATGATCTAAAACAAGTTAATTGAGGAATACCTGGAATACTGAATGATGAAATTAATTTCTTGCAAAGATATAGAAAATGAAAACTCAGTCGGGTCTATTTAGACCCATGTTGTGCATCAAAGCCGCTTACACGACACCGTTTTCAACTGAAAACAGTAAACTTTTAAATGCGTTCTGGCTGTTCATTTACACGACAACGACATTTTTGAAAGCTATCCCGTTATCATCTCCGCGTAAATCTGTGAAAACGGCATGCATTAATTTGTATGTGCGCAGGCGCATTGTCTTTCTTTACAAAGTGACAATTACTTGTTTCGCATCCCTAACAAAAAATAACTGCAGTACAACTGCAGTAAAACTGCAGTTTAAAGCAGTATAACTGCAGTACAATGAAGTACAACTGTTGCATGGAGAGGTGAGGTATCCAAAGCACTTCAGCTGACCACAGGGGTTCCCCAGGGTTCAGTTCTTGGACCGCTCCTCTTCTCCATTTACACCACATCACTGGGACCCATCATACAGGCACATGGTTTCACTTACCATTGCTATGCTGATGACACCCAACTCTACCTCTCATTTCAACCAGATGATCCCACAGTAGCTGTACGGATCTCAAGCTGTCTGGCGGACATCTCGGCATGGATGAAGGAACATCACCTGCAGCTCAACCTGGCAAAGACTGAGCTTGTCGCCCTCCCTGCCAATCAGTCTCTACAGCACGACCTCACTATCCAGCTAGATTCATCCTCAATCACCCCATCAAGGTCGGTCAGAAATCTTGGAGTAATCTTTGATGATCAGCTGACCTTCACTGACCACATTACAAAGACAACTCGATCATGCAGGTTTGCTATGCACAACATCAGGAAGATCAGGCCTTTCCTAACTGATCATGCAACACAACTTCTCGTCCAGGCCCTGGTCATTTCTAGGCTTGATTACTGCAATGCTCTTCTGGCTGGACTTCCATCATGTGCAACTAAACCTCTACAAATGATCCAGAATGCTGCAGCTCGTCTTGTCTTCAACGAGCCCAAAAGGGCCCACGTCACTCCTCTGTTCATCTTTCTGCACTGGCTACCACTCGCTGCTCGCATCAAGTTCAAGGTGTTGACACTTGCTTACAGATTGACCACAGGTTCAGCTCCCTCCTACTTCCACTCACTACTACAAGTGTACATCCCTACCAGAAGGCTACGATCGGTCAATGAGCGACGGCTCGTGGTACCATCACAGCGGGGCACAAAATCACTCTCCAGAACATTCTCATTCACGGTTCCATGTTGGTGGAATGATCTCCCCACCGTCATCCGGAATGCAGACTCCCTGACAGCATTCAAAAGGCAACTGAAAACTCATAAAATAAAAAAAATCCTTTCCTTTAAATCCTCGCTTGCCAGGCTTATGCTACTCCGAGCAATGTCTGAACTTTGTATTTTGAGCACTTCTTGCGTTGTTTTTGCCTCTTCACGATGACTCGCTTGGTTTAGTCCTCAATTGTAGGCCTAAGTCGCTTTGGATAAAAGCGTCTGCTAAATGACTAAATGTAAATGTAAATGTAGATTTGCAGTATTAACGAAGTATAGATACAATATAACTGCAGTACATTGAAGTACAACTGCAGTAAAACTGCAGTACAAAAAGTACAACTTCAGAATAGTGAAGTAAAACTGCAGTACAACTGTAGATTTGCAGTAAAATGAAGTAGCCTATAGATACAATAACTGCAGTTCAGTGATACACTTTAAAAAGTGATAGACTTAAAAAAACCCCTCAAAGTCAGGCTCTCAGTAATTTCACTTTAATGGCAATGAGATCATTTTTGTTGCCATTAAAAAGTGAAATTACTGAACCTAAATAAAGGAGCTTTATGAAAAAAAAATCAGATGAACTTTTTGGTTTTGCATCCGAAGTCTTGGTCTACCATTAATATTACACTGTAGCGTACTGCAGTTATGCTGTATTGTGCGACACCAGTGCGACACTAACTTTTTTCACCCGCGTATAGCCCACGTGACCAGAGCTTCCTTCGCGCGAGCGCACCGCGGTCGTTGTCCTGACAACGCGTCTCGAGAGCAGCTGATGCTCGTTACGGCCAGCCTGCGTCTTTTCCCGTGGTGTCTGCTCCATAAAATACGGTTTGGTTAATTTCCTTACTGAAAATATCGTTCATATACGTTCATATTTATGGACTATCACAATTAAAACAAAGACATTACACCATTACAACACGTGGTGACGGTCATTCACAAGTGGGACGGAAGAGAAGCGTTTTCTGGAAGAAAAGAAGTTCATTAACGTTAGCTACGCGAGGTGGAGTGTTGGCCTTGTCAAGTCATTCAGTTTAGAGGTGAGTATAACGTATAATGTCCTCATATCTGTTTATTTTAATTTTAGATTAGTGTAAAAAAGACTTTATATGTTATTGAAACCGGTGAGCAAATAAGAGGAAACGCCGCTTCCGTACTGTAGCGTAGTTCTCTTACGAGAGGTTCTCTCGTATTGCGTAAGCTAGCTTACGCTACGCTACGGGAAAGATTCATCTTTGCTGAGATTTTGAAGCCAAAAAATTATTTCATAATTTGTATCCATTGACAACGCAGTTCCTCTGCGGCAGACCTAGAGCAGGCTAGCTAGCAGCTCATTGGTTCGCTCAGAGAGAACTGCTTAAGGCTATGGGAGAGCGGGACTGAACCCGCTGCCAATGAGAAGCGCCCGCGCGCTCATTGCATCGTGGCCCGCCAGAATGGGCGTGGCTATGCTGTATATAACAGTCTCTCCCAGGCTTATATGTTGATTCATTTCATCTTCAGCGAGCTACACGCTTCTGCTGTTCTGAGTAAAGCCGTCGCCGTCGAGAAGGCATCACTCTAGCGAGCTCCCGGACCATGAAGAAGCCGGCCGTCTTCGCCACCTTCAGCCGCCCTGCAAGCTAGCGCCATCCGACGACTGTATCCTTTCTCTAAATCTAAAAGAGCCAAGCGTCTTTGTAAAGATGCCTCGTTTTTCCTGCGGCTCTTGCCGCGCTCCTCTCGAGGACGAAGACCGCCATGTCATTTGCGCTCTCTGCCTGGGACTCGAGCACGCAGAACTCGCCCTCGCGGATGGAGGATGCGACTTCTGTGAGAGCCTGCCGTTGTCGTCCCTGCGGGCACGACTTCTGGCAGCACAATCCGCTCCCGCGCCGCCTCTCTCTTCGCCGCGGAAGAAGAAACGCCGCGCCCAGAGGCCGCCGGAGCCCCCTGCGGAACCATGCGGGCCGCTGCCGCCGCTTCCCGCTTCCTGCTCTCCCTCCCCGCCCCAGCCGGACATACAGTTGCCGCCGAGTGGCCGCTCTGTCGCTTCCGATGACGCCGTGGAGGAGAAGGACTCCTGTTCACTGCTCGCGTCAGACAGTGAGGAATGGTCATCTCTCGGGTCCACGAGAGAGTCGGCGGGGATCCGCGCTGGAATAGAGGAGGAACTAATGCACCTCCTCTCACAGGCCGTCTCGGTCTCGGTCTCGAGTGGTCTCCTCCACCCGAGCAGCCCCCGAACCGGATGGACGGCAGCTTTTTTCATCGGCGCTCGACCCCCGCGTGCAACCGGGCCGCCCCATTCCTGCCTGAACTTCACACAGAGCTGACGAAGTCCTGGAATGCCCCGCTCTCGGCTAGAAACCGCTCCGATATATCCGCCTCGCTGCGCACAGTGGACGGAGCCGCCGAAAGAGGTTATTCAGCCATGCCGCCCGTTGAGGACTTGGCCGCACACCTCTGTCCGCCCTCTGCTAGATGGCGCTCTTCCCCCACGCTTCCTTCGAAAGCTTGCAGAGCGACCTCGAGCTTTCATGCTCGCGCTTATGCCGCCGCCGGTCAGGCCGCCGCAGCGCTACATTCGATGTCTGTCCTCCAGGTGTTACAGAGCGATATTCTCCGTGAGTGGGCCGAGAGCGGTAGAAACCCCTCCTCCGCTGTCACGGATCTGAGAAGTGCTACGGACCTCGCCCTTCGCGCCACTAAAGCCGCCGCACAAGCTCTGGGGAGATGCATGGCCAGCCTTTGTGTATCCGAGAGACACTTATGGCTCACGCTCGCCGACATGGGAGATTCTGAGCGCGCCGCGTTTCTTAACGCGCCCCTCTCCCCGACGGGCCTTATTGGATCTGCTGTCACGGGAATCGTCGATCGCTTTTCCGAGGTCCAGAAAGCCACTCAGGCCATGAATTTGTTTCTGCCCCGCCGCGCTAGCTCTTCCGCAGGCCGCTCTCGCGAGCCTCCTGCCAGAGCTCCACCGCAGCGCCCTCCTCCGCAGACTCAAACAGCCCAGCGCAGACAGGGCGGCCGCCCTCGCTCTCGCTCTGACAGCCGCCGCAGACCGCCGCCCCCACGGGGTCCGCGACCCAAGATCACGCTGAAGCCTGATCATCAGAAGTCTGCCTAGCAAAGTTAAGAAAACGACGGCGCTCTCCCGCTGCGGCCGGACCGCCGTCAAAGCTTCGCCCTCTGCCAGTCCCCGTTGTTTCGCCGACTGCTGTAGTGTTTACCGCCACAAACAAGCCGGTGTCCCTGCCCGCTTGCGAGCGTCAAAAAGCCGTTTTTACGGCTACCCAGAGAAATCTCAAAAGAGAAAATATGCCGGTTGTGTAGAAAATGTGCCCACCATCATGTGTTCACCCATACACACAAGCATAACATATCCCGTGTCTCTCTCAGAGCCCCATCACATGAAACGGGCACAGCCCGCTCTAATATCAGAGAACATAAACACGCCCACGAGTTCATGCGCGTGTCCCCTCTCTGCTCGCTCTGTTTCACGGCCCATAGACTCCTCTCTGAGTGCAAGTCCCGTTGCCACACACATTCAAAGCGCGCCCACACACTGTGTCCAGCCCGCTATGTACAGCAATCAGGGCGATATAGCCATTCGGCCACTAGCCGCATGCTCCAAAGCGTGGGAAGCCATTCCAGGCATTTCCCCGTGGGTGCTAAGCATTATAAAGAACGGCTATCTGCTACAGTTTCGCCGCCGCCCGCCTCGTGCGCGCGCTCGGCTCGAATCCACTGTCAGCCCGCTGGCCGCTGGCACGCTCTGCTCAGAAATTGCGACGCTGCTGCAAAAGGGCGCCATAGAGAGAGTCCCGCCATCTATGACCGAGGCGGGGTTTTACGGCCGTTATTTTCTGGTTCCCAAGAAAGACGGCGGCCTCAGACCGATTTTAATCCCCCGGTATCACCCTGGGATGCATGAGTGGATTCATAGCACGCACGGCGTTGACCAGGTGTTCCCGTAGCGTAAGCTAGCTTACGCAATACGAGAGAACCTCTCGTAAGAGAACGAATCGGTTACCTAACGTAACCTCGGTTCTCTCTAGAAGAGGGAACGAGTATTGCGTTCCCGGCCGTGCTTGCGCTACTAGCGTTTCGCTTCACGCTGAAATAAATCAACATATAAGCCTGGGAGAGACTGTTATATACACCATAGCCACGCCCATTCTGGTGGGCCATGATGCAATGAGCGCGCGGGCGCTTCTCATTGGCAGCGGGTTCAGTCCCGCTCTCCCATAGGCTTAAGCAGTTCTCTCTGAGCGAACCAATGAGCTGCTAGCTAGCCTGCTCTAGGTCTGCCGCAGAGGAACTGGGTTGTCAATGGATACAAATTATGAAATAATTTTTTGGCTTCAAAATCTCAGCAAAGATGAATCTTTCCCGTAGCGTAGCGTAAGCTAGCTTACGCAATACTCGTTCCCTCTTCTAGAGAGAACCGAGGTTACGTTAGGTAACCGATTCGTTTTACACTGTTTACGTTATTTTTTAGAGGTGCGTCACGTCAGATTGTGTATGTTTGCTTATTTTCTTTATCACTTTTAATGCATTTTTTTAAACTATCTGTATTGTATAAAGCGCTATACATAATGGCGACTTTACTTAAATTGTTTCAATTTAATATTAGGAATATTTGGAATATCAGACACTAACTTACTGGATATACACAAAAATACAAGCAATTATGTTTAATAGTTTGACATTAATGGGCAGAAAAGTATTAAAAAAATACTTTTTATGGTGTGATTATTTAGGAAAATGCACTGGTAACAACTAAAGATCAAAAATGTAATTGAACAGAAGATAATGGCTGCTGTGAAACAAATATGCACTCACAAAATTTAAAAATTGTGTCTTTCTGCTTTTTTCCAGAAATGCATGTTATTGGGCAAATTGCGTAGACTGTCAATGGAGTGACAGAAAGCTCTCAGATTTCATCAAAAAGATCTTCAATTGTGTTCTGAAGATGAACGAAAGTCTTGCGGGGTTGGAATGACATGAGGGTGAGTAATTTAACTTTTTATCTGGAGTGTTCAAACTCATTATTAATGTTGAACAATAAACCATAAATTAACTGGAAATAGTATGAATACTTTCCACAAACACTTGCAGACACCAAGTTAAAGGAACACGCCACCTTTTTTTGAAATAGGGGTTATTCACTGTCTCACCTACATTTAGATAGGTGGGCATATGCATTTTTGTCTATATGCATGTATTGTCGTCTGGCAGCGCCGCCGCTAGCTTAGCTTAGCATAATGAATGGAATCATTTGTTGCCGGATAGCATGTTGTGAGTAAAAGTGATAAAAAAAAACAGCAACTAAATACTACGCTGGCCTGCGTATTCACAACGAGTACAAATAGCAATGCAGATTAAGACCAGATTAAGCACGGCTACTTGGGCGCAGAGATATCACGCAACACCTGAAAGCTGAAACTTTTCAAACTCAACACAATCCAAAAGCGAAGATACTCAGTGCAGGTCAGGCCTGTATGTTGATGAAAGTATGTTGCGTGATATCTGTGCTTCGCCTGTGCTTCACCTCAATATAGTCAATAAGTCAATATCTGCCTAGGAAATCGCCTAGTCTTAAGCTGCATTGCTATTTGTACTCGTTGTGAATACGCAGGCCACAATGAGTAATTAGGGTTTTTTTTTTTTTTTTTGGATAACTTTTACTCACAACATGCTATCCGGCGACAAAGGATTCCATTCATTATGCTAAACTAAACTGGCGGCGACTCTGCCAGACTAAGACAATGCATGCACTGAGACAAAAATGCGTTTGTCCACCTATCCGAATGTAGGGGAGAAGGTGAATAATATGTAGTTAACATTGTGTCATAATTAAACAAACAAATCCAGCATTTTGCAAACAAAGTCGATCTGCTTTGCAAAGGAAAACTCGACTCGCAAAAAGTACAAAGGTCAATTTGAGCGAAAATGTAGTGGAGTAACACATGCATTGTGTTTTGCAAATATAAATAAATGAGCCTAGGTAATATTTCACAAATAAATACAAACCATCCTACAAATTGCTTGTAACCTTTGAACAAATACCAAATCTAGTGCATACAAATCCATATCTGTCTGTTATGATTGTGTGAGACACTTGGCTTTTTGTGAGATCTCTCGGCTCGATTTTCTCACAAATGCAGTTGAGCGACTTCCTCTTCTAAAACAGTAGATGGCGCTAATATAGGGGATTCATTTAGCGCTAGTCTCCCAGGAGAAGCACTGATTTGAAACGCGTGCTTGCCTTTGCATACAGCTGTGGAAAATGAGCGGTGAGCAGGTGTATTTACTGTATCTATAATGAACCTTTTTGAGGTTTTCTTTTGCAAAATGTTATTACATATCTAGACAGAAATCCACATTTAGCACTTAGTAGCACTTCACTCTCTCTAGGATAGAGGAATGAGCTGAAAGCTCTGCCATCATATGTTGCATTTTTACATTTTTGTAAACGTTACATTTACTGAACAGTCTATTTCTTTCGTTCTCCATAAATTAATGACAACATTTCCCACTTATGTATTTAGTTGGAATTCAGTCAGCTTAACTGTTAATGTAATAAAATAATGACTGAACAAAACAAACAATATAACCTGCCTGTGACATATGCAGTGCCCAAATTATTATTTTGGACAAATGAAACCCTCCTTTCAATTAAATTAAATGTTGTCATTAATTTATGGAGAACGAAAGAAATAGACTGTTCAGTAAATGTAACGTTTACAAAAATGTAAAAATGCAACATATGATGGCAGAGCTTTCAGCTCATTCCTCTATTCTAGAGAGAGTGAAGTGCTCTTAAGTGCTAAATGTGGATTTCTGTCTAGATATGTAATAACATTTTGCAAAAGAAAACCTCAAAAAGGTTCATTATAGATACAGTAAATACACCTGCTCACCGCTCATTTTCCACAGCTGTATGCAAAGGCAAGCACGCGTTTCAAATCAGTGCTTCTCCTGGGAGACTAGCGCTAAATGAATCCCCTATATTAGCGTCATCTACTGTTTTAGAAGAGGAAGTCGCTCAACTGCATTTGTGAGAAAATCGAGCCGAGAGATCTCACAAAAAGCCAAGTGTCTCACACAATCATAACAGACAGATATGCAGTTGTATGCACTAGATTTGGTATTTGTTCAAAGGTTACAAGCAATTTGTAGGATGGTTTGTATTTATTTGTGATATATTACCTAGGCTCATTTATTTATATTTGCATAACACAATGCATATGTGTTACTCCACTACATTTTCGCTCAAATTGACCTTTGTACTTGCACATTGCTTTCTGTTTGTTTGCGAGTCGAGTTTTCCTTTGCAAAGCAGATCGACTTTGTTTGCAAAATGCTGGATTTGTTTGTTTAATTATGACACAATATTAATTCCATAGAATAACCCCTATTTCAAAAAACAGTGGCGTGTTCCTTTAAATTTAAGAGATTAACTTGCAGATTCATTTTAAGCATAATATATGCCTGTGGGGAAGAGTGTAAGGCCGGTGACACACTGGCTGCGTGGCGTGAGCGTGGCGTTTCTGTTGCGTGGCGGCTGTGTCGCGATTTCTGTGTCTTTCACACCAGAAACGTGTCTGACGCGGCGCTGCTGCCTGGTGACTATACTTCATGTTAAGCATAAATATAAAGCCTACTGATAAAGACACTGTCAGCACTCAGCAGTATTGACAGCAAAATAGACTACAGAATATTTTATTCTGTATTGACAGGTGCAATATTTGAAAATTCATAATTATTTATTTATTTTCAAATTATAGTTATATCTGAATTTGTCAATACCTAGACTTTCAACTATCAAGATGTAATTTATTAATATGTATTCGTGTACAAAATAACATATAAACATCTTTTCCTATTCTATTTTGCCTGGAAACGCTTCCAATGCGCTTGCGTGTCCCGTGAAAAATAGGCATCGGTTCTATTTCTAGCATGCATGCGTTTTCCGCGTGCCTGAGACATGCGTGTCATGCAGGCAGTCTGCAAGCTCTAACCTGTTAACATGGGAGCTGAAATAAACACGGACACGCCACGCAGCTGAGACGCTTACGCCACGCAGCCAGTGTGTCACCGGCCTAACTGAAAAGAGTGTCTCTGATTCTTTTTGTTTGTTTGTTTTTTACAGACTACATCCACAATCGTGTTTCCACATCTGAGATGAAGGCAGTTAAAAGAACAAAGTGGAATAATGAGAATAAGCTCTTCAAAAAAACACAACTTCTCTGAATAATGTGGAGGAAGATATATGCATGATTTGTAAATAAACACTTTAAATACATTGTCTAACTCTCAGCCTGTTATTTGAAGTAAAAAAAAAAAGTAAAATCACATTATTTGTTGCATTGCAGTTTGAGACATTCACTGTTTTGTATCTTAATTCATTATATTGCAGATGTGTGAAAATAAAACTTATTTAGGATATTCTGGTTGTATTTCAATGGTATTGTACAGCATTTTATTAGTATTGCATTTCAGTAGTATTGTAGTAGTATTGTAATTATACTTTAGCTGTATTATGTATTGCAGTACTACTGCAGTTATATTGCAGTATTATTGTAGTATTCATTGCAGTAATACTGAGTTATATTGGAGTATTATTGTAGTATTCAGTGCAGTACTACCGCAGTTATATTGCAGTATTATTGTAGTATTCAGTGTAGTAATACTGCAGTTATATTGCAGTATTATTGTAGTATTCAGTGCAGTACTACTGCAGTTATATTGCAGTATTATTGTAGTATTCAGTGTAGTAATACCGCAGTTATATTGCAGTATTATTGTAGTACTACTTCAATAATACTGCAGTATTTCTGATATGTAGTACTACTTCAGTTGTATTGCCGTAACTGCAGTTGTACTCCAGCTATACTGCAATATTGCAGTTTTTTTGTGTCCAAAAAACTGCATTTTTCTACATGTAGCAAAAACTGCAGTATTACTTTAAAAAAACTGCAGTATTACTTTAAAAAAACTGCAGTATTACTTTAAAAAAACTGCAGTATTTTTTTGTAAGGGATGTATAATACAGTTTTTTTAGTTGATGAGCAGTGTTGGGGGTAACTCATTACAAGTAACTTGAGTTACGTAATCAGATTACTTTTCAGTTCTGTGAACTGTTCTTTTTATTAGTCAACTCATATTTGGATCATCAGTCATCAAGCTCGGTAAACACTGGTCACAGACACGAAGATGTACCTTTAATTTCACTAAGCTGATTGCTAACAAAACAAAATACAATCATATTTTCAAGCCATTTCAAGTTTGATTTGACGTGACATTAAACAACTTTTTATTTATCGCACAAACTAATCATGTCCAATCAGTGTGATGATGGATGTACTGTATTGCCTCCTCTCATATTTTTTCCCCCCTTCATTCTCAATTATCCCCCCACCAAACCGCTTTAGGGGGTCTGTTAAAACTCAACGGGCTCAGGGGAGGCAAGACAGACGTAGCCTCTTGCTGTAACTATAACCACTGGTGTCGCTGTTGGACAGTGTTATTTAAAAAAGACAAGAGATTTATACACCTTTTAATGTCACATTTTGTAATATTTGCATTGTTTTATTTTTGTAATATTTCTCATCCAATTGGTTTGGGGAGGCATTGCCTTCCTTGCCTCCTCAGAGGAAACGCCCCTGGTCCACCATCATAAAGCTATTTTTTTGTTCCCATGTAGCAAGAATTAATGCTTTAGATAAGGAAACTGACTGACTGCAAAGAAAATACAACACTTTTGTAATTAGTATACCATACTAATACTGTCCAAACTAACCAGAAAAAAACAACAAGAATCCCACTCTAAAAAAGTTCACCTTGTTTGTTTCTTTTATTTCAGTCATTTAAGTTTATAACAACTTCTGGATACTAAACATAAAAGAGGGAAATGATTTTGAAATACACATCGTTTCACCCCATGATGACTTGCAAGATGTTCACTGTTTTCGATTAGATGAATCACTGTCGGTCAGCAAATTTGAACTACAAATAACTATAATATAATACACCAAAATGTGGTTTATGTTCAAATTTTCTGAGAGACAGTTGTTCATCTAATCTAAAACAGTGATACACCACACTGTGGCGTAATATAACAAATAAGAACCAAAGAAAGGTTTACAAATCCATAACACTAGTATTTAAAGGGTTTTCACAGAATTTTCCTTGATGTTTACATGAAATCAGAAGGGGGGAGAGATCTGTAAAAAACAATTACATTAACTTGACAACTACTGAATGAAAAAATATCCTCCTACAGCCAAATCAAGTTTCTGGATATTTACTTTCTTTTTAATATATATATATATATATATTTATAAAATACTGTTTCATTTAAAGAAAGTTCTTTGTACAAATGTCAGTGTAAATGAATGTGGAGCTAATATGTGAATAGGAGTGAGCATCTGACAAAAAAACCCAGAAATTCATTAAAAAGATCCATTTTGTTTTATACTAAAAAGGTGTTTTACACAATATACACATTTTATTACTTACAAAAAGAGATAAATGACACATTGCTAAAAAGTCCTGATACAGCAGTGTTAGTACCACAAACAAAGAAGAAAAAGTGATTGGAGAAAAATGATAGCCTTTAAAAAAGCAGTCCCATTAATGTAACGCTTCAGTGCATTTCGTCTCTTTGATGTTCAAAGTGCCGATTTGGTAACATGGAGACAATTCCACTCAAAAAAAAAAAAAAAAAAAAGCGAGAGCATTTCTCCCAAAAAATGTACCATTTGTGTACCAACATCAAAATTTTCGTAGGAAAATATTACATGAAAAGAATCTCTAGAAAATCTCATAGGATAAGAGAGAAAAATATCTAATGCACATTGTGTCACAACTGCCATGGCATCTTGCTGGATCTGTATTTTTCTTTTGAGGTACTTCTTTGAAAAATGAAAAAAGACTAATAAATTCATTTATTTTGTTCAGTTTCTTTTGCTGTGTCGCACAGTAGCACCATAGAGTTAAACGTGAAGATACTGCACCAATGAAACAACACTGGTGATCAGCATGATGGCCGCAGACGTTGTAGGTGACGGCTGATCCTCAACAACAACAGACTGCACAAACGTCACTACGTTACGTCCTCTTCATACACACAATACAGCGGCTCACACGGGTTTGCAAGTTTCCAGCTTTCAGTGTCTCTGACTGTGGCTTTCTGTTTGGGCAAAGAAAGAACAATACTTCTTTCATTTCATTCAAAGATAGACTTCATTTTAAGGGCCCAGTTTTCCAAGAATGGTTTTGTATTTTTCAATGAAATTTTACCTGAACATTTCATTCACGTCCACAGTGGCGAGCCAGAAGCTGTACGAGTTGCTGTAATAATTGCAGGTGCCTCGACCGTGGCACTCGATGAACGGAGTGGAGCGGAACTCCTCCAGACAGGAGCCGGGAGAGGCGAGGGCCTGACCCGAACCCTCGGCACCTGCACTGGTGTGCTGTGACACAGACAAATCAATGCCAGTCAACGGCAAATAAGGATGTCTGAGATGTTAACAAGGAGGTGTCTTTGTAGTCATGCTCTTTTCATTTCAACAAAAACTTATCAAGTGGTGTTCTAGGTAAAAAGTACTATGCTTAATTACATACACTACAGATTTACTAAACAGGGCAAATTAGCGTGAGAGCGCAATCCCATAAAAGTGCCGATGGGAGTAATAAGTTCTGCGGGTGATTTACTGACAATACGCACATTGAAGAACACAGATGCAGCCGGATCATTTTAAATTTCAACTTTAGAAAGTTTCAACATAACAAAAACTTTAAAATAAGCTAAACAACTAAAATTAAGATATTTCTTATTTTAAGACTTTTGGCCCGACAGTGGAAACACAGTTATTGTAAAAGTGTGATCTCTAGACCTGTAAAATTCATGTAAATGAATAAAATCTTAATACAACATAGACATTTTTATATAATATATATATATATATATATATATATATATATATATATATATATATATATATATATATATATATATATATATATATATATTATCGGGTAGAAATTGTAAATTAAAAAATAATTTCAAAAATCCTTATCTTTATTCCTTATCAAATAATGACTGTAACAGTCCTGCAAATCCATTGGTTGAAAAGAGTACACTACTACTACAAAATAAATTACTAGTTCTAAAGAACAGAACTTAAAATATTTCATTTGAATTATTTTACTTATTATCTATGGACACTTAGTTTCTGTAAATTAAAAAAAGTTTTAAAAACAAATGTCATTATAGTAGATGTACCAGAGGAAACAGGAGTTCCCCTACATTGGGGACTTCAAATATTGTTATGGACAAGGGGGTGTTGCAGTCAAAAAGGTTGAGAATGTCTTGTCTAAAAGTTAATGGTTCTCTTGTCACATTTCAAGTCCCCCAAGAGTGCCTAAGACCTGTGGTACTGTACATACCATCATGAAGGAGTAACCGATCCAGAGCATTTCCCAGTTCTGCGGGCAGAGTGGCACCTGAATGGTCTGGCTGTGTATAGCAATCACCATGGCCGGAGCTTCACACACAGAACACCTACACACACACACACACACACACACACATTGTATTTTCATGTTTTATGGGGACTTTCCATAGACATAAGGATTTTTATACAATACAAACTGTTTATTTTATCCCCTTACATTAACCGTACCCCTAAACCTACCCATCACAGAAAACATTCAGTATTTTTACATTTTCAAAAAACATCACTTTGTATGTTTTAAAAGCTGTTTCCCTCATGGGGACCAAAAAAACATTTTGGATATTGGATTTTGGGACAAGGATTTTGGATATTGCCATCTTTGTGGGGACATTTTGTCCTTATAATGTAGGGTTTACCGGGACCACACATACACATTGGGTTTCTATGATTTATGGGGACTTTCCATAGACATAATTATTTGTATACTGTACAAACTGTATATTCTCTTCCCTTACACCAACCCTACCCCTAAAACTACACATTACAGAAAACTGTCAGCATTTTTACATTTTCAAAAAACTCTGTATGATTTATAAGCTGTTTTCCTCATGGGGACCAAAAATGTCACCACAAGGTCAAAAATTACTAGTATTACTAAGTTTGTGGTACTAACACACACACACACACACACACACACACACACACAAAGCAATGGATTCAGGTCCCACTGAACCACCTAATCACCATCTGTTAGAGTGACCGTCTCTTACCGACTGATGTAAGGTTTGATGGCTTCTCCAGTGATGACTGCCATGCTCATGGGCATGGGCTGGGGTGTGGACAGCCAATAGGAGTAGTCATTACGGGACGCGAAGTTGCAAACATTGTTGATGTTACAGAACATGAAAGGCATTGTGCTGAAACGACGTAGACAACTTCCAGCCGTACCTGATGTTTTTTAAATGGAGAAAGAAAACGACACAATAGTAATGATCTAAGTGATGTGAGAAAAAACATGATACATGCGTGTGCTCTGTGCTTTTTAGGGCTACTCACCCAGGTCCTGTCCGTGTGCCCTCTCGTTGCCTTGCACATAGAGTAAAGAGTAGCCATCATAGATAAGGCCTGTGCCATCTGGACATGATGGCACGTCTGTGGTCTGACTGTGGCGAGTGATCAGAAAACCATGTGCTGCATAAGCTGTTTCTGAAGTACCTGGAGGGCCCGGAATCCCATCTGGACCAGGAGGGCCGGGATAACCACGCTGACCTGTACACAATTACATCATGGTGATTGTGAGGCTGATACATGGAATTGGAGAAAATTCAGGCCCTGTTTATAAAGCCTTCTGCTGTTCGTGAAATCCTGTGAGCCGCCAATATCAAGGACGATCCTTAAAGGGATAGTTTTGCACAAAAATGAAAATTCTTGTCATCATTTATTCACACTCATGTCATTCTAAACCCATAATACTTTGGTTAATCTTTTAAAACACAAATCAAGATATTTTTAATTAAACCTGAAAGGTTTCTGTCCCTCCATTGAAAGTCCAGGTAAAGATCCATCCATACAACATAAAAGCTCATAAAGGCATCGTAAAACTAATCTATAAGAATCGAGCAGTTTAATCCAAAGCTTCTGATGAGATATGATCGCTTAATACAATGAACAGACCAGGAACAGGACCAATGAGGGTTGTTCTAGCGCATGATGCATGATCTATATGCATGTGTGTTTATATGTGAATAAAAGGCTCAATTAAATCTGTTCATCATATTAAGCGGTCATTTCTCTTCACAAGACTAGGATTAAACTGCTTGATTCATATAGATTTGTTTTATATGCCTCAATGAGCTTTTTGGATCTTCTCAGTTTTGGTTAGCTGGACTTTCAGTGGAGGGACAGAAACCTCACAGGATTCATTAAAAATATCTTCATTTCTGTTTCAAAGATGAAGCAAATTCTGATGGGTTTGGAACGACATACCTTTTGGCTTTTATTGGACAAGACAGCAGAGATTTGCCAAGTGTTTGAAAATGACCTGAGCTGGATTTGAACTCGGGTAGGCCACATATTGGACCCTAACATTACCTGTTTGTCCAGCTTGTCCTAAATCTCCCTTCCTTCCCGGTGAGCCGCTAAATCCTGGAGTTCCCATTTGACCTGGGTCACCAGGGTTGCCAGGTGAACCTAGAGGATGAAGGCACATCAGACATGAGGAGGAAGAAGACCAGACCAGGTCCTATAGTCTTGACCAGCCTTTGCAGGTAAAGAATCTTTCTTGTCTGTATTGTCTAGTCTCAATGTAACCACTAACCTGGAAGACCCTGTAATCCCGAGGGTCCTTGTGGGCCTCTGCTGCCTGGGTTTCCAGGTGGTCCAGGTGGACCACGCTCACCCTTCACAACAATAGGCGTTGGAGCAATGCCTGGGTCACCAGGAAGTCCTGTGATCAAAAAAGGGGAGTAAGTATTAGAGAATGCATTTTTATGGGATTTGTAAAGGGAAAATCATCCGTGTTTCAAAATGACACACCTGTAGTTCCAGGGTCCCCACGTTGTCCTGGGCTGCCGTCAGCTCCAGCAGGGCCAGGCTGTCCTTTAGGTCCTATAACATGCAGAAGTTACGTGGATAAGAAGACACTTTTATACAGGGCCGGAGTGGGACTCATTTTCAGCCCTGGAGTTTCATGCCTTAGACCGGCCCACTTTAGTTCCCGACTGACTATATTAAAATAATGTAATTAAACCTCAGTATATAAGTAATAGTGCACTGTTCTGTACAGCCTTGTAATTCATTGTATTTTTCAAAACTATAATTTTCTATTCAGTGCAATAGCCGTACACAGGGTTTTATAAATACAGAGGTCCCAAAAGTGATCTTGCTAGGGGGTTCGGGGGCATATTATTTTTCCACTGTCATTGGCAAAGAACATATGTATATCTGTGTTAAATACGAATCCATTGTAATAAAGTTATTCTCATTCTGGGCACAGTATGCAATAGGCTATTGCTCTTCCTGCTCTCCTCTCTTATCTCCATCTCCTTCTCTCATTTTTCTCTGTCTCTTTATCTTTACCTGTAAATCTCCCCTTCCCGAAGCTGAGCTTTGATTGATAGTCTTTGCAAACTGATTATTTATGTCGGTCGTTTAAAACTTCTATCGTAAAACAGCTGTTTAGTTTAGTTTTATAAAAAAAAAATCTTGCTGACCTCAAACTTTTGAATAGTAGTGCGTATTGATTAATGTTGCGTAATGAAAAGATATAAATTTAAAGTGGGATTCAATGAAGAATCATCCCCTCTGCAGTTGCTCTCAAGTGTCATTCTCCATACAGCATATTAGAACTGGCGCACACACTTTCAATTATAAGACATGCAAGAAATATGTCACTGCGCTTCAAACGCCATTTTTAGAGTAAATAATGACATACATTTTAATTTGTGAGTAAACAATTCCTCCAATGGTTATAGAGGGATAACTGACCTGGGAATCCAGAAACACCTTGAGGTCCAAAATCTCCTTTCAGGCCACTAGGCCCTGGATTTCCTGGAGTACCCTTGTCAAAAGCAAATAACAAACATCATTATCTAACTGAATATAATAAATATAACTTGATAAATAAATGAACAACTATTTATATTATTTGAAATCATTTTATTATGTGAGAAGTAGAAAAAAGCAGAAAGCAAAATGGTTTAACAGTCATTATCCAAAAACAGATCAGAATCATGTATTCCACAGGGCAGTGCAATAAAACAAAATGTCCTCTTGTCTTCTTTTTAGCAAAATCACATACAATCTCACAACCCACATTAACCAAAGGCAGCCTACAATGTTTCCACAAAAATGTTTCTACAAATGCAAAATATATGAATCCCTTTGCTAACAATAATTAAACATTCTCATTAGAACACATTTATAATGCTTACCGGAAAGCCAGGGGAACCGTAATCTCCTTTCAGTCCTGGTGCACCAGATGTCCCAGGGATTCCAGGCAAGCCCTTCTCACCCTTCACTCCTCCACTACCTGGAGGTCCACGGGGACCCTCAGGCCCAGGAGGACCTTCACATTCACAGAACAGAAATCAGTTCCTCAGAATCAGATCAAAACAGCATGCATCTCATATCACGAAACCATTGTCAATGCTATTCAAATAAGCAATGTGTGCATGTTTATCATGTATATTGTTGTAGTAGTATATAGTGTGCTGAATGGTTCTGGGATGATCTATGAGAAGGAGAAGGTATAAAAGAGCGATCAAATAAAGACTTATAACTATATTCCTAGAATTCGATATGGATATGAAAGTTAAACATCAAAAAATCAAACATGAACCTGAACCATCCCAGTCCCACCTAAGGTAAATCATCTCATGACAAACGGAGGTGCACAGTATAACGTGAGTATCAAACCAATTTGTCTAACCTGCAGGACCTATAGTGGGGTCAAAGGTCAACGGGTTCCCAAAAGTCCATTAAGAGGAGAAGCAAAGAACAAGATAAAGGTTTTAAAAAAGGAGCACAGCAACACAAGTATACGATGTGGTAAGGAATAGAAAAGTTTAGTCAAATTTCAAAATGTTTAAAATTCTGATATATTGGTTGTTTTTGCCTCCAGTTGCTTTACAGAAACAGAAACAACTTAGCATATTTTACATAGCATTTAAATTACCATTGAAAAGTATAGGGCTAGTAAGATGAAAGTAGCAAATTAACACTTTCATTCAGCAAGGTTGCATTCAACTGATCAAAAGTGACAAATGATTTCTGAAGGATCATGTGACACTGAAGACTGGAGTAATGGCTGATGAAAATTCAGATTTGCCATCACAGGAATAAATTGCATTTACCAGTTATTTTAAATTGTAATAATATGTAACACTATTACTGTTTTACTGTACTTTTGATCAAATAAATGCAGCCTTGGTGAGCATAAGAGACTTCTTTTCAAAACATAAAAAAATATTACAGACCCCAAACTTCTGAATATTAGTGCATATGCATATCATCATTATGGTAACATGCTCAACATGGAATAAAGCTGATAAGATTGTTGATCACAATCTGAATAATCAAGACATGCACATTTTTTCCCTTCTATTTTCTTTAGGAAATACCTGCTCTTAGAATTTTGGATTTATCAAGTTTGCTGCAAATGGGATAAGACATTTACATGAGACATTCATAATCGTATTATGAGCAAATATTCTTGCGCATGTAAATGAGATCATTGTGCAAAATCTAATAATCTACGTAGCAAATGCAAACTGTGGTAATACTACTTTTTAGAAGTAGGTTTATTGTGCATGCTAACAAAGCAGTAATTGTATACATCTTTTATAGCATAGCATAGTATAATTAACTAAATGTCTAGTCACATAATACAGATTAGAAATTACAAATTATTAATAGGTAGATACAATTTAAATTCTTTCTAACACCGCATGAAAAAAAAATCAATTCTATAGCATGAAGAAGCTGACCTTCTGGACCTGCCAAGATCCCATGTCATCAGGAGGAGCAGAACCATGCCGCAAGAAACAGGAAATGCATATAATACCCAGAATGCACCTGGGTAAAATAAGCCTAATAGACACTAGCCAAAATGGTCTCCTCCTTCATCAACTTTAAAAGCTTTTGGTAAGATAACTATCAAACAGCTCTGATATTAATTTTATATTAATTGTTTTAAAAAATATCAGCAGAATTCATGAAAGTTTTTGCTCGTTTACAAAAAGGTGGAGATCATTTTAGATAGTCCTGCAATGGCTTTTCATTTCTTACAAATCAGCACATCTCCCATGCAAAAGTGCCAGATGACCACTAAATTTGGTCACAGACATAGACAGCTTCCACTGCTGAAGGGACGGGACGGGTGGAAGCGAAGACACACAAGGGTGAATGGATGGGTGAACAGCTAACCGTGGATAGGGGAAGCAGACACTGTGTGTAATACTCATAGGCAACTGTGAAACACTGACAGCTAAAAAACCTCTGCATGCATGCAACTCCTTCACTTCTCTCTAACACATGACAAACTGGCACACAATTAAGGAAGGGAGTGAGGAGAATAGATTATCACTTGCAGTGAAGAGAATGCAAACAGTGTGTCTTGTGCTCCTTGATCTGAGCGTGTATTTGTGACAGTGACATGGATGTGGCATACTCATGATTGCCTGTGTAATATTCCATGCTAATCAGTCAATCAAATAAAATCAAAGCCAGTATGCCCTCTGGTTCACAATTAAAATATTACTTCTGCTGATGAAGTGGTTCCCAAGCAGGGGTACTTTCACCTGATTTTAATTTTTCTAAGATAAATCTATAAAACACGTTTATGACATGTAGATACAAATGTGTGTTAATGCATTCAGTTCCTGAATGTCTAAGTTGTCAATTACCAGACAAATATCATTATCTTCTCTTGTATAAGTTTCCATGATAGTCAGATAGCCTAATCTAAATTGATGGGGGTGTAGGCGTACATCAGAAAACAACAAACACTGTGGTAAAGCACAGTATTAATTATTAGGAATATGCAGCCATCATTAAGCCATTATTTGTGTTTTTATGTCATGGGATTACAAAATCATGTGTTTTTTCGCCGATTTAAGTACTGATTAAAACACTTGGTTGATCTTTTTATTTATTTATTTATTTTTTTACAAATTTGTTTTAAGAGTTAGTTATTTTTAAATTAGATATTCTACTCCAGGCTACTCTTCAAAATAATAAATGAACAAATGCAAATGTCAGTTTGATGTGATCATTTTGATTTTTGACATTGTGAAACCACGAGGGCAGAGCTGGCCAAAAGGAATGAGATGTTTAACTTACCCGATCTTCCGGGGGGACCAGGTGTGCCTTGGATACCTTTAGGCCCCTGCACAGGCAGTCCTGGAGGCCCAGGTGGTCCTACAGTGCCAATCTGACCAGGCAACCCAGGGAATCCCGACTCACCTTTTGGACCAGGAAATCCAGGACTTCCGGGAGAACCCGGAAAACCAGGGTCTCCTTTAAGCCCTGCGACATAAGAAAAACAGTAAATCATGTTAAATCTGCTATGAAAATTATAACGAGAAACTTGTTCGAATTCTTCTGGTGTAAAAATGAAGATACATGAACAAAAGTCTCAGCATTTCACCTGGTGAACCGGGAAAACCGGGCGGGCCTGGGCCACCAAGGCCGGGAGCACCTGGGTAAAACGTTAAAAAGAAATGATTCCAGATACTGTACATATGCTACACTAAGCACATCTTGCGTACTTTGATTTCCTCTGGATTCAGACTAACCTGGTTCACCCTTTATTCCTGCAGGTCCTGGAATACCATCACGACCAGCAAGACCTTTATCGCCAGGATTGCCCGGTAATCCAGATCGTCCAGGTTCTCCTGGCCTTCCAGGTGCTCCACTAAGACCAGGAGGGCCTGTAACGCCATCCAAACCTTTAGGGCCAGGAATGCCAGGTGCACCTTGGAATCCTGGGAGTCCCGGATCACCCTTTGTACCAGGGCTACCAGTAAAGCCTGGAGGTCCTGGAGGGCCAGCTTGGCCTTTCAGCCCAGGGTTTCCAGGGAATCCTGGAGTGCCTGGGTCACCCTGGGAATTTAAAAGCATTTAATAGAATTAAATATTAAAAGCTAATATTCTCAATGCTGAAGTAGTAGACAATATGCTTTTACCTTTGGCCCAGGATTTCCTGGTAATCCAAATCCTGCTGAGCCAGGATCACCTTTGGGTCCCGGGAACCCTGGTGATCCTGGGGATCCAGGCTGGCCTGGTCGGCCAGGTTGGCCAGGGGTTCCTTTCACTCCAGAAATTCCTATAACAAAGAAGAAAAGCTCAGTCTATCTTCAAGGTTTCAAAGCTACAGAAACATAACCAAGGTTTTGGTTTAGAGCCATATGGGAGTGAGGATCTGACCTGGAAATCCCATCTCTCCCATGCTACCCTTCAGTCCTGGGGCTCCAGAAGACCCTGGAGTTCCTGGGAGACCAGAATCACCTTTGGGGCCTAAATATGAGTACAAAATAAATTTAACTGGTCAACAAAACCCCATTCACTAGTCTATATACTTTGCAGTACACGACAGAAGACTGCTTGATTGAACATGCTTTTGATGGCTCAAATTCAAATATGTGTACTTGTTGGCTTTACCTGGGGATCCTGGTAGTCCTGGCCTTCCATCTTGCCCAGGGAGACCAGATTCTCCTGGGATACCGGAAACACCCTTTGCTCCTGGTGGTCCGTTAAAACCTATATGACAAACAAAGAGAATCGCAGAGTCACCAAAATACATAAGAAGATTAAATGTGTTTTTCTATACTCAAAGTTTAACAAAAGGAAACATGTTGAGGAGGGACCCTCAATTAATCTTCTTATGTCTTTTAGGCTTAATTTGACCAGGTACATTCTGGATATTATATGCATTTTCTGTTTCTTGTCATCAGTACATATGTACTGATGACAAGAAACAGAAAATGCATATAATATCCAGAATGTACCTGGTCAAATTAAGCCTAAAAGACACTAGCCAAAATGGTCTCATTCTTCATCAACTTTTAAAGCTTTTGGTAGGCTACTTGTTAAGTTTAAGACATTAAAAAAAAGTGTTCATGTACATTATACCTCTGTGCTGAATATTGTTTAAGATTTCACATGACACTTTACCGGGAATAAAAATGGGACTCATATTAGGAAGTTCCCGGAAGTGTGGTTGTTGTTGTTGTACAAGCACGAACGAGGGGTGTAACGTTTGGTGTTGACGAATAAAACGGATGATCGAATCGAAAGTGTATCTTTTTGTGTAACATTGATAGCAGAGGATGGTTAGCAACTACAGAGTACCACCAACATTTGATGAAGGACAACCATATGAAAGTTGGAAGAATGAAGTCGCAATTTGGACCAGGGTTACGGAACTCGAAAAAAAGAAACAGGCACTTGCTGTGGCTTTGGCACTGTCGGGAAGAGCGAGAGAAACGGCGATGGAAATACCGGTAGATGATTTGAATAAGGACACTGGCATGGACACTTACTTGTGAAACTCGATGATTTGTTTCTCAAAGAAAAAGGACCAAGTTTATGAGGCGTACTCGAGTTTTGACCGGATTATGAAAGATGTTGTTTCCATGACAGACTATATAATTGATTTTGAACAGCGGTACTCGCGGATGCTCAAATATAAGATGGAGGTTCCCGATGCAGTGTTAGCATTCAAACTGCTGGACACTGCATGCTTAGAAGTGAAAGACCGACAGTTAGCTCTGGCGGCATGTACAGATTTGAATTTTGCTTCAATGAAGTCAGCACTGAAGAGGATTTTCGGAGGAAAGTCTGCTTCTACAGTGGGGATTAATCAGGAAACAGCATATGTAACAGAACAAAGACGACAAAGGAGCAAGCCATGGTCGCAAAATGTTCAGCAAAAGACACCACTGCCTGGCACTAACCCTCTGGACAGGTATGGACGCAGATCAAAATGTGCTGTTTGTCAAAGCACATTCCACTGGGCCAAAGACTGTCCACACAGAGGTGAGCAAGTCAAACTGACTGAAGATTGTAAAACAGATGATATAGAGGAGTGCAACATTACTCTGTATACAAAAGAATCGCCCACTGAAGCAGAAATATTTATGACAGAGTGTTTCGGCTCAGCAATAATAGACACTGCATGCACACGGACTGTGTGTGGACAGGAATGGATAAATAGCTACATCGCTGAACTAAGCCAAAACGAGATAAAAGACCTGAGGAAGACAGAAACACACAGTCACAGACCCTTTAAGTTTGGTGATGGAAAAGTGGTCTATTCCAACAGAAAGTTGAAAATTCCTGCAAAGATTGGACAAACTAAGTGTCATATTGAAACTGAAGTTGTGCCAGCAAAGAATCCACTACTCTTAAGCAAGGCATCCATGAAAAGAGCAGGGACAGTGCTGGATATGGAGAATGACAGTGCGGTGATGTTCAATCAACCTGTAAAACTTGACTTTACAAGCTCTGGTCATTACTGTGTAAACATTATGGACAATGAAAAGAGAAACATTCAAGGTGATGACTGTGTCTTGGTAGCTGTTGAAGATGTCTCGCTAACGGAACAAAAGAATGAGGATGTACAAAGTCAGTGTGACGAAGAAATACTGACAATCTCATAAAAAATTAGCTCAGCAGAAAAACACAAAATCCTGATCAAGCTTCACAGACAATTTGGTCATGCTTCTGCTGATAGACTGCGGAGACTTCTTACTAGCTCAGGCAATAAAGATGCAGAATGTAGTGTCATTCTGGAAAAAATTTGGAGTGAATGTAAAACGTGTCAAAGATACAGTAAGACCAAACCAAAGCCTGCTGTTGGCTTACCACTGGCAACTCAGTACAATGAAACTGTTGCAGTAGATCTGCATGAACTTGAACCAGGTGTGTGGTATCTCCACATTATTGACCAGTTCACAAGGTTTAGTGCAGGCAGCATACTGACCACGAAAAGGTCTTCTGAAATAGTGAAACACTTTGTCCATGTCTGGATAAGTGTACATGGTCCACCTCAGAAACTGTTTAGTGACAATGGGGGAGAATTTAACAATGATGAGGTTAGAGACATGGCAGAAAACTTCAACATAGAAATAAAGACAACAGCAGCATACAGCCCATGGAGCAATGGACTTATAGAGCGACACAACCAAACACTTACAGAGATCATAATGAAAGTGAAGACGAGTAACGGCTGTGACTGGGACACTGCATTGGACTGGGCTCTTATGGCAAAGAACACCATGCAAAATGTCCATGGCTAGAATCCCAACCTGCCCTCTGTTTTAACCAACAAGCCCCCAGCTTTAGAGGGCACCACGAAAAGTGAGTGGGTGGCAAAACACATCTCTGCTTTACATGCATCAAGAAAGGCGTTCACTGAAGCAGAATGCTCAGAAAGAATACGGAGAGCACTGCGTAAACAACTGCGTAACACAGATGAAAAATATAAAATGGGTGACAAAGTGTACTACAAGAGAGTTGATTGTCCAAAGTGGAAAGGACCAGGAGTTGTCATTGGCCAGGATGGTGCAGTGGTGTTTGTCAGACATGGAGGAACCTGCATTAGGGTACACTACCTCAGACTAAGAAAAGTAAACGCAGACAGCGGAGATCAACATGTCGATAAGGATGATGCTGAAATTGACAATGTGCATAGACAGGAGATGACAGGCGATGCTGTCAACAACACAGAGGGAACAGAAACTGTAAGCGAAATGCAGCAGAGTTCGGTGCAAATTGAGCACACAGGGGCATCCACTATGGAGCAGAATGTAGCTGCACAACACACAAGTGACGACATGGGGACACAAACTGATACAGAGCAGGGAACTGATGTCCGTCTAAAAACAGGGCAAGTTCTAAAATACAGAGACAGAGACAGTGGGGCTTTGCACACAGCAAAAGTACTAGGACGTGCAGGCAAAGCTACTGGCAAATGTAAAAACTGGTACAATCTTCTGCTCATAGAACCCACTAATGTTGCAGACAGTAAAGATTCAGTTGACATATCATGTTTAGAGTGTCTTCCAATAGAACCTGCTGTTACTGATATTAGTGTCATAAATGTTAGTGAGGACGTATTGGTAACAAAAGATCTATCCTTTGACCAAGCCAAACAAGATGAGATGAAGAGTTGGAGAGATAACAGTGTGTTTGAGGAAGTTCAGGATGAGGGACAAAAGTGCATCTCTACCAGATGGGTGTGCACTCTCAAGGAAACACTAACTGGACTAGTACCGAAAGCACGATTGGTGGCCAGAGGTTTTGAGGAGTTAAATGTGTTAGAGCTACAAAAGGATTCACCCACATGTGCTTCAGAGTCTCTTCGACTGCTGGTGGCAGTTATTTGTCAAAGACAGTGGACACTTCATTCCATGGATATAAAATCTGCATTTCTGCAGGGAATAGAACTGTCACGTGACATCTACATCAGGCCTCCCCTTTGAGGCTATCTGTGAGGGAGCATTATGGAAGCTCAAAAAGTGTGTATATGGTCTGGCAGATGCTTCATTGTACTGGCACAATAGAGTGAAAGACATAGTACTGAAAGCAGGAGGAAAAATGTCCAAGGTTGATCCAGCTGTTTTTTATTGGCTAGATCAGGACTGCACTGTAGCTGGGGTGCCTGCCTGTCATGTGGATGACTTCATATGAGGGGGCACGCAAAGTTTCTCCACAACCGTAATACCACACCTTCGATCTGTTTTTCAAGTTGGACGTGAGGAACATGATCACTTCTGTTATGTGGGAATAGATTTTGTGACTGTTGACAGAAAAGTACAAATACACCAGGAACACTACATTCAACACATCCAGCCCATACATATGGATCCTTCATGAGCTGTGGAACAAGACTCATCTCTTTATGAGGAGGAAAAGGATCAGCTCAGGTCCAAAATAGGCCAAATTCTCTGGGTGACAAGGCAGAGCAGGACAGATGTCATATTTGATGCTAGCAATTTGACATCAAACATAAAAAATGCAACTGTGCAGACAATCCATGAAGCAAACCGGATAGTGTGTGGTACTTAAGTCCAAGAAGGTAATTCTAAACTTCCAACACTTGGGCAGAGACAGTGCTCTTAAGGTAATTGTGTTCAGTGATGCTTCGTTTGGAAATCTTTCAGATGGAGGTACCCAAGGCACCTGATTCTTCTAATGGGAGAAAATGGAAAATTCTCACCACTTTCATGGCAATCAAAGAGAGTCAAAAGGATTGTGCGGAGCACACTTGCTGGTGAAACATTGGCGATGTCTGATGGAATTGACAATTCTATCTTTCTGTCCACACTGTTCTCAGAACTAACTACTGGTGATGGTGAACATGCTCCACCAATAATCTGTGTCACAGACAATCATTCGCTTGCTGATGCACTTAAGTCCACAAAGTCAGTTTCTGAGAAAAGACTCCGCCTGGAGATAAGTAGTATCAAAGAACTTGTCCAAACACAGAGAGTTGAGCGAGTACTGTGGTACAACACAAAAGAACAACTTGCGGACAGCCTTACCAAGAAGGGGGCATCAGCTTGTCAGTTACTCAAAGCACTGAGTGAAGGACAATGGAAACTGAATTAAAACAGTCTGTCTTTGAGTTGTACTCGAGAGCTTGTTAAAATATACTAGGTTGTATTTTTGTTCAAGGAGGTTGTTGTTCAGTATGTCCTGTCAGTATGCTGAATTGAAAAATTATTATTATTATTTTTTTTTTGAAGAGTGGGAGTTTGTTAAGTTTAAGACATTAAAAAAATGTGTTCATGTACATTATACCTCTGTGCTGAATATTGTTTAAGATTTCATATGACACTTTACCAGGAATAAAAATGGGACTCATATTAGGAAGTTCCCGGAAGTGTGGTTGTTGCTGTTGTACGAGCACGAACGAGGTGGTGTAACGTTTGGTGTTGACGAATAAAACGGATGATCGAATCGAAAGTGTATCTTTTTGTGTTAACATACTTATCATCCAAGCTCTGATATCAATTTCATATTAATTGATATTAAAATATATTAAATAAAGATATAGATATTAAAAACATATCTATTTTATATGAAGTTCTGCAGAAACCCATTTTAGCTAGTCCCACAATGGCTTTTCATTTCTTACATTTCTTTCTTTATATTTTAGGAAGGGAGCCCCTCACAAGGGGATCCTCATCATATTTGGGATCCTTGACATCACCAAAAAGGCCATGATGGTGTGATCCAGGTAGCAACTAACAGATTTGTCTCACCTGGACCTCCGGGTTCTCCTTTTTGTCCTTTTAATAGCTGTTGAGTTGACACTATGCCAGGTGGGCCTGGAATGCCTGGGTCACCTCTGTCTCCCTTTAATCCATAGGAACCTTTGATTCCTTGTCGTCCTGGGACACCATCATCTCCTGCAGGGGAGCAAAGCCCAATAATATTTCACTCTATGAGAGACTTTATGAAATTGTTTCAGAAATGTGAGCTGAAGCACAAAATGGTATTAGACCTTTTGGTCCTGGAAAGCCTGGTCTGCCAGGGTTGCCAGGGCCACCTGGAGGTCCTGGAGCACCCATGCCACCCATGTCACCTTTAGGCCCTGTAATAATGATATAGGATTAGTAGAGAAAGACCAGGATAAAGAAATAATATATATATTGTATAATTCAACAAATGCAAATTAAATTAAAATTGCAAATATTAGTAGATATTGCTATCATCATATTACCAGGTAGTCCCGGTAGGCCATCTTGACCAGGTAGTCCTGGACCCCCAGGTGGACCAATTGTGCCAGGAGGTCCAGGAAATCCAGGGCTTCCTCTGTCACCTTGCAACCCTGGAATACTCAGACCTGGGGAGCCACGGTCTCCTTTCTCTCCATTCACACCAAGGACTCCTGAAGTAGAGAAGACAACAATGATAGTGAAACAATACTTAATCATATTAATAGATATTTGTGTTTGATAATGCTTAAGAGATACGCTTCACCTGACACACATTTTAGTTATGAGGGTCATAGAATTGTTACAATTTCTAGACTAAATAATATTACTTTATTTAAAATTATAAATGTGTGTGGTTTATAATCATTAAAATTGTGTTTTCTTAGACATATTATTTTGCATAAAAATAGTCTAGAGCTCGCACAAGAGTTTCTTGTAGTGGAGACTCCTGCGCTTGAATTAGACAAGAAATAAATCTGGCAAGCATATCTCTAATTCAAGATCCATTCTTCTCTGAAGAGAGTTTTACTGAAACAACTGTAGGCATACCAGGAGACCCCATAGATCCAGGAGGTCCAGGAGGACCAGGGGGGCCCTGAAGACCAAAGGCAGGGGCCCCTGGGGGGCCACGAGGACCAGGACCACCAGGAAAACCACCATCACCTAAGTGCAAAAAGAAAATGCGATATTTGTTTTATATTTGTAATACAACCTCATGTTAGTCTCATCGAAAGGCATCTCTTTTGTCGAGTGCAGCATAACTATTTTTTCTCTGTTTGAACATGAAGTAATTCTCTACCTTTAGGTCCAGGGGCACCGTCGAGACCCAGACGACCTGGTGCACCAGGGTTTCCAGGGAAACCAGAATCACCTTTAGGACCGGGTGTACCTTTACTGCCTGGGAATCCTGTAGGACCTGAAGGGCCAGGTAGACCAAAACCAGGATCTCCCTTTGGGGACATAGACATTCATTGGAGCACATTCCTAATACAGTTCACTTATTTATACCCCTAATGCACTTAATGATTTATAGCATACAACCAGTGAACACTATATTGCCCAGAATTCAATGCAGAGAGGTTGTTCAAACACACAAAAACGAAAACAGATGCACGCAGCAGCTTCATTTGCACTGGTACACCTCTTTCATTTTTCATCTGATAACATTTTTTAAATATAGCCATCCAAAATATACACTTCAAAATTCTGTATATTGATACTGTACAGTATATTCAATATTGTTCAAAAGTCTGGGGTCGGTCAACTTTTTTAAAGTTTTGGAAATAAGTCTCTTATATCTCTTATCAAGGCTGCATTTATTTGATTGAAAATACAGTAAAACAGGAATGTAAAAAGTTGTATTATTATATATATATATATATATATATATATACACACAGTATATACAATAATATATATATATATATATATATATATATATATATATATATATATATATATATTAGAAATTGTTTTTAATAATTGTGCAATTTTATTAAATTTAAAAATAACTTTTTTTCCCTTTTTTAATATATTTTAAAATGTTATTTATTTCTTTGATGGCAAAGTTTGAATCATCAGCCATCACTCCAGTCTTCAGTGTCACATGATCCTTCAGAAAACAGTTTAATATGCTGATTTGGTGCTCAAGAAACATTTCTTATTATTAACAACAGCTGGCCAGGATACATACTCTAAATAACAGAAATTATAAAATAACAGCATTTATTTGAAACTGAAATATTTTGTGACAATATAAATGTCGATGCTGTCACTTTTGATCAAATTAATGTATCCTTGCTGAATAAAAGTATTCTTTAAAAAAAATATTTATCACATAAATGTGACATATTCCTGTGTACTGGTGAAGTTTATAATATTATATTGTATTGTGTGGGTTAAATGTCTCATACTTTGGGTCCTGGTAATCCAGGCTGACCAGACAATCCATCCAAACCTGGTCGCCCTGGAATGCCAGGTCCACCAGGGGAACCAGCAATACCAGGAAAACCTGGAGAATATCAACAACACGGTTAGACATATGAACACAATAGTCCCTCACTACCTAAGAAAAAAAAGTACTTAAAAAAGGTGAAAAAAGGGAAAGAACATGTGGAACAATACATGCACCTAGTGAAAGTCAGATATTTCATCCAGGCCAATTAATTTGCAAGTATTTGGCCAAATCTGAATTTTTAATGAATACTGCCCATTTCCTGTGAATTGGAAAACACTTAGCAGTTGACAAACTACTTGTGACAGAGTCTATTAGCGGGAATACATTGTACCTTTAGTACCAGGGGGTCCTGGCAAACCAATACCAGGAAGACCAGGATCTCCTTTGGCTCCAGGTAGGCCTGGGAACCCCGGCTGTCCAGATTGGCCTGTATTACCTGTACAGATATGGAACCGGTCACTGTTAAACTTTGAATTCCCAATCTGCTCCATATGCATTCAAGACCACTAAATGTGTAGTATGCCATTTTGTCTTTACCTGGACTTCCTGGCAATCCGGGATCTCCATCACGCCCTGGAGGTCCACGCTCACCTTTTTCTGGCACGGCCAACCCAGGTTCACCTTTCTGACCTACATTGAGATGATGTAATGTCCAAGTTACTCATCATTCAAAGTAGTTAAACTTCTTTTAAGTCAAAAATGTAGTCAGCTACACCTTGAACATAATCACACATACTCAATCATGACAACTCTCTGAATAGTTTTAGCATGTTAAAGAAAATGACAATGTTAATGTATTTGGTATTGGCATACTAGATGTGCTTATGAAGCCTGCATCTGCAGAGCAAGTACGGACTTGCTACTACCAATAGATACACAGACACGCTGCTTTGAGAATGTAAAATATGCTGCTGCTGCTCCATGAAGACATTCATAAATCCCGTAGCGGATCTAGACAGATGGAGCTGGGGGATGAGGAGGATTTCAGACGAACTCAGATAAGGCGCTGCAGGACCAGCTTACAGTGAACACTGAACCAGAGCAAATGTTGAGCCAGCAATCTCATTGGCTGCAGAATCAGCAGAGGCCAATTAGCTTGCCATGTAATAATGAAATGATTGCTTTCAGACTGCATGTAAGGACCAATCCGCCTGCTCCATCTAGGTTTCATGACTGAACTAGATATTTACCTTGATTAGTGCAAAAATATAATATATAGTACAAAAATATAATACATGTAACTTATATTCACATATTCAATTGATTGACAGCCTGAAAATAAATTGAACATAAAAACAAGACACTTGTTTTTTACCTGGAGCTCCAGGAGCCCCTGATCTTCCTGAAACGCCCTGAATACCCTTCTCTCCAGGAGGTCCCTGTGGACCAAATCCTGGGGGACCACTTAGACCCCTGTCTCCTGGAGATCCTGGGAAGCCGGGTTCACCTGGTGGACCTTGTGCACCTTTCACCACAGCAGAACCCTTTAAGAAAAAATGGCAGATTGTTTTGTGAACCTGTTAATCGAGTCATGGAAAGTGCAGTTTCTCGTTTTAGAAGTGAAAAGTATGTTTACATAGAAGTCTTAAAGGCATATAGATAATTACAAATATTTATATATTTAACCCTTTTTAATTCTAACGGGTGCTTCACACTGAAAGCGTGAGTGGTGCATGAGCAGCGCATATGCTTTTCGGTGTGCATGTTAACCAATGAGTGCATTCACACCAGGAGCAGGAGCAGGAGCGTCGCCCGAGCAGCAGTGAAGTTGTAGTTTCGGCGGCGAGTCTATTTTTGCTGCGCTGCTCATGCTCAATTAAAGTGGAAAGCATACTTTTGAAGGACAAATTAAAAATGATTTCACACAAAAAGTGCCCAAAATGCACAGAATAAGCATGTCTAGTGTGTTTCAACAAGAACTGGAGTATGTCAGAAAAAAAAATGAAGAATCAAAAATATCATAGTTTGGGTGAAAGTATGGTCTATTAAACAACTAAAATTCACTAGACAGAAAATGTGATATTTAAACTGTCTTTTAGTTTATGTAATACACAGACAGGTATATAGGCTAGCACTACCCAAATCAAACCCGAGTGTGTGTTTTTGTGTGTTTTTATCCAGAGAGTTTGCTGTCTTGTAAACATATCGAAGTATGACTGAAACGACAAGATCGGAGTTGTTTTCTTGGTTGTCTTTGTTGTTTACCATTTACATGAAAATGTTTCTTTCAAACTTTCAAGACCATCAAGTTTATAAATGACCAACTTCTAAAAACAAATTTATAGTTGTCTTTATAAAGAAATGCTCGCTTGTATGTAGCCGAACATTGGAACTGGAGTTGCTACGTTGTCTCTTTAGCGCACAGTATATATATATATTTGTGTGTGTATGTTTAAGTTTATTTTCATTATTGCTTTATGGTAAATGTAATTTTATGTTTATTTTAGTTTATGTATATATATAGTTTCCCCCTTTAAATTTGATGTAATGGAATTAGAATTTACAGAGACCCCTGTAATTATAAAAATGGTTTGGTCTGGTTTGTTAAAAGGGCTTCATTTTCTGAAGACCCAGAACTCAGTAATGTGCTGATGTCCCATTTATTAGTCAGTGTTTTTTTGTTTTGTTTTTCTCTCTCTTTCTTCTGCACAATGTTTGGTCAGTACTTAAGCGTTGCAGTTAATAAAATGACACTTTGTTGACTCCATGAATGTCTCCTGAATATTTTATGGAAGAACACTAACGGTGGACAAAAGAGACGGCTTTAAACACATGGTGTAAACGGGTTCGACCAAAATACATCTTAATGCCAGGTAAACAGGGCCTAAGATTGTGGATAGTGGATAAATGGCAATTTAGTAGTCAGTGTATTATTATGATAAATAACATATCAGTTTATTTAACTGTATAAAAGACCCAAAGTTGTACTTCTAAAGAAAACTGAACAAACACTCACAGGTGGTCCTCTGAGGCCAGGGGGACCAGGCACTCCATCACGGCCAGGTCTTCCTTCGAGTCCCGGCAGACCTTGAGGGCCAGGAAAGCCTGTGTCTCCCTTGTCTCCTTTCACACCTAGACCAGAGATGGCATCGCCTGGGTCGCCCTTTTCTCCAGGGTATCCAGGGGGACCCTGAGGTCCTTGTAGTCCCTAAAGGGTAAATACCACTTACATGTTATTTACTAAGGAGACCTGGTGAAATGTAAAGTAATTATATTTTCTGAATAACTCTGAAGCATCTGCCACTTAAAAAAAAGTGAGGTACTGTAAGGAAGCACTCACAGCAGGGCCTATGAGCCCTGGTCCTCCTGGGTATCCTCTTTCTCCTTTAGATCCAGGCAAACCAGGTGCACCTGACACAAAAACAAGTGTGACATGCAGCTTGAAAAGCATATGTACTTTATGTAAAAAAAAAGAAGCTATTTTTTGTGAGATAAAAGTTTTGTTCTTTAGTCCTGAAAATCATGGACAAAAAGTACTGTACATTGGTATATACTGTACTTTTGTACTGAAATGTACCATGTTATTTACTTGGTACTTCAAAGAATACTGTGAACTACCTTTTGTTTTTTGGACCTGATCAGTACCTTCCTACCATGTTTTATTGTAATAGAGATGACCGGAGATTTCTATAAATTGTATATATATACAGTATATTGCGCCTTTATTAGGTAAACCATCATTAAAGAAAACATCTGCATGACACGTGAAAGGTACATACTGTGTGTTAAAATGACTTAAATCTTACCTTGATTTCCAGGAGGACCTGGAAACCCTGGGGGTCCTGGGACAGGGTTTCCATTACTGAAACAATTCACACACGTCTCTCCTTTTTGACCTGTGACAATTGGCATTAGAGAGTATTAGCCACAATGTTCTTCAAAAAAAAAGTATGGGTGTTGTTCATACAGATTTTGTTTTCTAATATGAAATGCATGGGAAACCTTGCGGTCCTGTTTCTCCAGGAAATCCCCGCTCCCCCTGCAGGCCTGGTGGACCAGTAAGACCACGATTACATTCTAGATCGCCGTTGAATATTCCTGGGGGACCAGGAGGCCCTTGGAATCCTTGGAGACCTTGTGGACCTTGTCTCCCAGGTGGTCCAGGGAGCGAGATTCCAGGCTGCCCCTCATCACCCTTTTCTCCTCTCTCTCCAGGTAAACCTGGCGAGCCGGGAGGACCCGGACCTCCAATTCCTATGATTAAAGATTTCTTTATTTAATTAACTGCATGAATTAAATTAACATGAATCATACACTGAAATAAATGTGTAAAATACAATTGCATAAAAAATACATTATTAAAAAATTACCCTCCAAAAAAGCATGCTGCTTACCTGCAAGACCTTGTGGACCAGGTGGCCCCTGAATACCTACCAAAAGACAAAAATGCATTGACCTCTGATACAAATAACACTGTAACACATATTTGTATGGATAAACAGTACATAAATTATAGGTATTATAGAAATCTTCTGTTCTGTTTTATGACAATAGCTATGTTTCCATCCACCAATTTTTATGCACATTTTGGGATATTGCATAAAAAAATGCTGGATGGAAATGCCAAAGTGCACATAAATTAAAAAAATGCACATAAAAAAAAACAATTGTGCTCAATTGAGGTGAATAAATGTTTTATCCGTTTAGAAAACATGCACTAAAAAATCCCTCGATGCGCAACAGACTTCAACAGAGGATGTGATTAGACAACTGGACCAACCACCAGACCAATTTCATTGCACAGCATCTCAAATGTTGGTTTGATCATTCTGAAATGCCTGTGCCAAAGTGCCATGACTGACTTCCATGGTATTTTTTTATATACTATGGAAGTCAATTTCGCTCATCAACTGTTTGGTTCCCGACATTCTTTTGTGTTCAGAATTTTCATTTTTGGGTGAACTATCACTTTAAGCTTGACCTTGAGTGTTTAAATACCTGGAAGTCCTCTATCTCCTTTAGGTCCAACTGGTCCTGGCTCACCACTGTCTCCTTTTGGTCCTATTCCGCCTATGCCTGGGAACTGCCCATCCTATGGGGTGAAAAGGTTTATTTTTTAATTAAACTAATGTAATATATAATACATCATGATAAACATCAGGCCTATGCAAAGATGACAGAATAGAACAGAGAAATATTCAACATACCCTGAATGATGGAGGTCCAGGAGGCCCTTGATCACCTTTCTCACCCTAAATGTGTTAACAAAAGAATATATGTATGATTTCAAACCAGGGGATTGTCTCAGAGGAGGCAAGGGAGGTAGTGCATCCTCAACTTTTTGGATGAAGACATTTATTCAACTTTATGAAGGACGAAGTCTATATGTAATGAAATAACATGAGATCAAATAAAGACTAACGAAGTGACACAAGCAGATAAAGTGTATCCTGGGGTCCAGGGCCGGCGCTAGCCATTTGGGTGCCCTAAGCACAAATGCTTGGTGGTGCCCCCCCCCCACTCACCCAAGGAATAACAACCATTCAGAATTTCTTAGTCTGATGAAGCACAATATAATAATTCTGTACATAATTGATATATGTGTGTGTACTGTGTATAATTATTTTGTATATATATAAATACACATTTGCATTTATGTATTTAAGAGATATTTGTTATTTATATATAAAATATTTAAATTTATATATAATATAAATTATATATAAATATATACAGTATATACATGCAAATATTTCTTAAATATATACGTGCATATGTGTGTGTATTTATATATACAAAATAATTATACACAGTACACACACATATATCATGTAGACACAAACTTTTATTTTGGATGCGATTAATCTTTTCCCAGCCCTAATAATTTGACAACTCTGTGAATATGAAAATATACAAACACTGAGATTGTGTTTTTTTTTTTTTTTTCTAATTGCAGTTTCACCAACAGATGTCGCCCTTGGGCCTTGGCCTATGAACCTCTTGAAAATGACCGCATTATCCGCATAAAACAACAACGAAAAAACGTATCTAAGCGGTCTTCCTTTTCTCCCCAAACAAACTAACTGCATCTTAAACAGGCCAAGTTTCAAAATTTTCCGGGGGAGAAAGCCCCGGACCCCCGTTAAAATAAAAGATTCAACATGCAGGGCTAAAAAAGCCCCGGATCATTTCATTTGCACTACTAGCGACGCCCCCCCTGGACATGCATACACGACGCAAGGGCGCCCGCGCTACAAAACTAACATTTTTATTTAAAACATTGTCTTACCTGCAAAGCGACGCGCGAGTATCATCCCGCTGTCTATTCTTTTTCCTTTTTTCGCCCCCGACTCTTGGTGCCTTTTCGAGGCCATGTCTGAGGTCGGTGTCTGCCAAATTTGACATTGATTGAGGCATAATCGAACAGACCACTGGGAGGTGGGGAAGGGGGGGCACCAGAGGGAGACGAAAAAGGAGATTCACCTTTTTCTCGACTAATTTGGTCTAGGCCTATATTACTTTTGTATTGCTTTTGTATATTAACATGCTTTAGACATATTTTATTTGTTATTTATACTAGTAGCCTATTGTGATGATTTTTCACGACCCAGATTTTTTGGTGCCCCCCCAAGCACTTGGTGCCCTACGCGCAGCGCGTGATGTGCGTGTGCGGAGCGCCGGCCCTGCTGGGGTCGCATGTGCGTGTAGGCAGTTCCTCTACATAACTGTGTTAGGCTAATCATGCTGTCAGTGCGACATTGTCCATGTTTAATCATACTCGCAACAGGTATGCAATACTACCTGACAAAAGTGGAAACGTATGGCCTAATTACAGAGTAACAACAACATTCTAATTTAAATTCATTTGAAATGACAAAATCTGTGAGTGAGCTGGTTTTTCATGAACGCTCAGCTCAACTACATTAATACCGCACCTCTGTGCCTGTGATCAGCATTAGACATTGTTTACTAAGGATTTGATGGCCTAATGTTGTGTTTTGATGAAACGTTCAGTACTTACTCTCACACCATCTCGTCCAGGTGGACCAGGAGGACCTGTATCTCCTTTGTCACCCTGAGAAAGAGACGTGACAACGGCATTAAAGAATATCATCAGTTTAGTGAAATGTACTAAACATCTATTGTAGACTGCTTACCAGAAATCCAGAGAGGCCTTGTTCACCGTCTTTGCCGGGTTTTCCCTTATGAAAATAAATATATCACCGCATATATGCCATAAAACGCTGTCTTTTGTAATCTGTAAACATAAACAAGTAGTTGGGGTTTCAGCAGGCATTAACTCACCCTCTTTCCAGGTTCACCAGGTTCTCCTTTGTCACCTCTCTGGCCCCCTTGCTGACCCTGTCAGACAAAGACAGGAATGAAACACTTTAGTTTAGGGTCCAATTCACACTGATCTAGTTGCTTATTAGCATGCATGCTATTTGGATATTTGCTGTTTATTAGTACTTATAAAGCACATATTAATGCCTTATTCTGCAGGACCATATCTACACATCATCATCATCGCAGTTTCCAGTTCAATCGCGCATTTAAATAAAGTTGTCAATCCAAAAACTTTGCAATGTACTTCGCAGCATGAAAAACTAAACTTGTATTCAGATTGTGAATGGGTAATAACAGAAAGCAAGAGAAGACATCTTCCTTTTTTAATCACCAAGGCTGTCAATCTCTAAAGCACAAGCTCACTGAATTCTGCACTCTTGCGAAAACTCCTGTTATAATAAAAAAAACTCTTAATTGTACAATGAATCTCTTATTTACATCATGCTTAAACTGTTGGTTTTAAAGAAAGGATTCACGAGCACGCGACACGCATTGAACATTTTCAGTGGAGTGGATTCTGACTAACTTACTGACTAGCACCTCTAATTGGCCATTGCATTCACACGCTCAACAGATATGATTGTGATTGGCCACAACGCTTGTAAAAACACGCTGTAAATAGAAACATTTGACGCGCAGAGAGCACTCAAACAAACACGAACGAGAGCGTTATAAAGCAGCGTCTATCAGCGGGTACCGAATATATCAGATACTTGGTACTACCAGTACTGCAGAAATGCAGGTACCGCCAACTTTTTTTTGTACCGACTGGTAACGATATTACCGGTACGACGACTCTAGTGTGGAATAGAATGAAAGGAAACAAAACGAAAGATACATACAGGGGGGCCAGGAAGGCCTGGGAAACCAGGATCTCCAGGTGGGCCGACATCACCCTATTAAAAGACAAACAACAAAGCATTAATCAAAACACATACAGTATATACAAACATTTGATGGGTCCTGCTATCAAGCAATGTAACTCAAGAACATTGTACTAATAAAAATAAATATATATATAATTTATATTGTTATGATAAAAAAATACATTTATATCAGATATTCTTATTTGGGCTGTGAGTTAAAAAAAGAAGTAAATAAATAAATAAATGGTACCTTTTCTCCTTGTTGTATGACTGTATCAGGTACGCCTGATACTTCGCCAACCTGTCCTGGTGGTCCTGGAGGTCCTTGTAATCCACGTTCACCCTTCACACATAAACATAATGCACATTAAAAACCCAACTGTTAATAAACCTGATGTATATATTGTTTCACAATGTACGTACCTGCACTCCTTTGGGTCCTTGAAAGTTCAATCCCATGTTTCCCTTCAAGGAAAAAAAGACACATTAGCACTTTGGCAAACCTGAGATAAGTAAAACCTGACACTGTTTAAATGCATCCTTCAGACTTACCTTCGGGCCTGGTGGACCAGGAGGGCCTGGGCGCCCCTTAAAAAGAGTGGAATTTTACAAATGAAATGAATTATAGCATTACAAAATACTAAATCTGTATGAGCCAGCAGTATAAAGGGTAACATAGATTCACAGCCCTTCATCTTTAATGTGTGTGGTGGAGTTTAAATCACACAAGCTTAGAGCTGCACAAAAATAGAAACTGCAATCAGTGTCTTACCTCATACCCTCTGGGACCAGCAGGACCAGCAGGACCTTGAGGACCTGGGGGGCCGGGATACCCCTATATATGGTAACCAGAGGGTTACTGTATGAACTAGAGTCATTTCACATTTATTTATTGGCAAATAACGCATTAACGCAAATTCATTTTAACGGCACTAACGCCTGATTAATGCAGCGCACATTTTCTGTTGGACCCGTGGCCCGTAGTTGGAGAAATGGAGATGCAGCCATGATGGTTCGACAAGACAAAAGTTGTCTGCATTTATTGTCGATGTGAATTAAGTTATCACCGCAGCATGTCGAGTTTAAAATATCATGATGATCATTTTGGTCCATCATTTTGCGAGCAACTGTTGATAAAGGAAATTCACACAATATTGGAAATATTCACATTTTAAACCATGAAGGCGATATCACACAAGCAATGTGCAAACTTTGCTCTGGAGTTTTGCCAGTGGAGAAGCCTCAAACAAACCCCAGTCAATTATTCACTACAGAAAGTGAAAGTAAAAACATCTGACACTGAATTAACGGTGCATATGAGAGCTGAATCTACTATAAAGTGCTGATAACGGTATATAACTGTCTTCATTTATTTTCTTAATATTTCTGTTGTGGCCCATGAATAGTGAAAAAATAGAAGAGAAGTATTTCGTCTTAACCAAGTTGTTTTTGAAATGAGTAAGCTAATATAACCAATCTTTTTTTTTTCCTCGAAGCTCGTCGGTTATGGGGGGATGTGCTATAAAATTATTGCGGGGCAAATTAATTGTAATATTAATATAATAATATTAATTTAATACATTAATTGGAAATGTCAAATCCTCTTGATAAGCCTGTATCAGCGCATCACGTCTATCAGCTGATCATCGTCTACCCCCCCCCCCCCCCCCCCCCCCCGCATATGTCTTCATGTTATATATTGAGTATGGTTTCACTAATAATAAACATACATTTGCATAAAGCATCCATATTTTTCCATGCCCATGTTGATTAAATTATTACAAACTCGAAAAGTATTCATTTAAGGTACATTTAGAACAGATAAAAAATGTGCGATTAATCACGAGTTAACGCATGACAATCATATATTTTGATATGAACGATTCTCATTTGAAAGGGTACACAGTAAAATCCACTACAAATGAATTCCCATATTTGGGTCAAATTATACTTTAATTTCAATGTTTTGCCCCAAACTCAGGGGAACATGAGTTTTACTGTAATCTGGAAAAATTCTTGTTCTGTTGCTGATTAATCTGTAAATGCTCACCCTTGAGCCTGGTGTGCCATCAAAGCCAGGATCCCCATTTTCTGAAATTCTGTTTTCATCTATGACTTCCCCAGGCTCCCCCTACAGGAGAAAAGAGAAGGCATTTATAAACATAATTTCACACATATACTAATATGTGTGCCACTACAGTGAAGAAAAAGTGCATGTGCATTATGGAATGAAATAATTGCCTTTTGTCCTATAGGACCTGTTGGACCCTGTGGAGACAAGAAAGTATTCATTATTTAGAGAATAATGAGTTCAATACTTCAGTGAGTGAGTGCATGATAGTATGCTTGGAAATTTGAAATGTGACAAAGCAATACTTACTATTCGACCCTCTAAACCTGGAAGGCCTGGACTTCCTGGGAATCCTCTTTCACCCTGTAAAGAAAAAAAAAGGTTTATTTATATTTGTTTGCTCTTTTTTAAGTTTTAATCCATTCAACCTGTCCGTAAACTAATGAAGGCTTGTTGTTTGTAGTGTTTCATACTTTAGTTCCGTTACAGCCTGGAATTCCTCTGGGTCCAGGTCCGCCATCCTGTCCTGGGAGACCCTGTCAGTCAAAAACAGCACATACAATCTTATAACTATTAACATTTAGAATGCGAGGCAAGAAGTAGACAGACGACAGCATATTGATACACTTACTGTATGTCAAGTTACATCATTTCAGAGACAGTGTTCGAAAAAAAATACAGCCTGTTTACCAAACATGGTTCAAAAGTTTGAGGACAGTAAGATTATTTTTACTTTTATTCAACAAGGATGCATTAAATTAATCAAAGTAAAGATATTTAAATTGCTACAAAAGATTTCTGGTTGCACATTATTTTACACGTGCACTTGCGTGTACTTACAGTGTAATTACCTAAGAAAGTACTGGGTAATTTAAGGTACATGGATTAAGATTAGTACCTAGGTATTACCCAGTTATTGCAATTACTGTAATAAGTACATAGTACGTTCATGTTTAACAGGACTGTAAAATAAAGTGCTACCAGATTTCTATATCTAATAAATGCTGTTCTTTTGAACTTTCTATCCATCAAAGAATCCTGAAAAAAGTCATTATGGTTTCCACAAAAAAAAAAAAAAAATCATTGTTTTTGTCATGAATCAGACCTCTGTGGCTCTCTCTGATGGCCACCGGAGGGCACCCTCGCCTGAGTATTGACTTTCCCGGACTCCATTTCCCATCCACCCCGTACAGAGACTAATCACCTGCACAGGTGTTTTTCATTATCTGCTCTACTTAAGCAGCATTCACACTCATACTCATTGCGAAGTCTTGTTTTGCCCTGGCTGACATGTCTAAGCGTTTCCCCTGATATTCTGTGACCCTTCCGTGTATGATCTTGGATTGTTTGACTACTGTTGATTCTCTGCTGCCTGGCCTTGTGATCTTGCTCCCTGGAACCTCGTCTGCTTTGCTGCCTGCCCTGACTCTTGCCCGGTATCGTTTCTGTTTCTGCTCTGCCTCTGACATTCCTGCCACTGTTGTTTGACTATTGCCTGTTTGACCTGATCTTGATTATTAAAGGTAATCTGCAAATGGATCCACATGCTCCTGACTCCTCATTACAGTTTTCATCATTGATAATAAGAAATGTTTCTAGAGCACCAAATAAGCATATTAGATTGATTTCTGATGGATCACATGATCAAAATTATTTTTAAATTGTAATGATATTTCACAATGTTACTGGTTTTACTGTATCTTTAATCAAATAAATGAAGCCTTGGTGAGCATAAAAGACCTGTTTTTAAAAAAACATAAAAAAAAAAAATTCATTCTGACCCCAGGCTGACCACAAACTGAATGGTGAGTACAGCATGTCTACTGTATGTCTGTCTAGGGCTAAGTGTTTTCATAATCAATTAATCGGACAGAAAAAAAAAAAAAAAACTAACATGTTACATCCTACATCCTGCCAAATGTTTCCCACCAAACAATGTGCAAACTAAAAGTTACAAAAATATGAATTCATATACATCTGTCCGCTTTATATTCAGTGCAGAAATATGGAGGTAGTTTTGTTTCTTTATTATTCAATCAAAAAAAAAGTTGCTACAATCCAAAAAAATATTTTCAATTTAAAAAACCTTCACTTCAATGAAAAAAAAAAATTTCAATCAAAGAAAAAAATTATTTGAATCCAAAAATATATTTGAGACTCAAATATACATTTGAACACTGCTTTTCTTTGATTGAAAATGTTTTCTTTGATAGAAGTCCGTTTTTTTTGTTTAAAGCAACCTTTTTAATTGAAGTAACATTGTTTTTTGATTGGACCATATAATGGGTAGGACATTTGTGTCTTTATCATTCAATCAAAAAAGAAGTTGCTTCAAACAAACAAATAACAGAATCGATAAAGTCACTTCAATGAAAAGATAAACATTTTCAAATATAGAAAATCGTTTTTGAATGCAAATAAAATATTTGAGACTCCAAAAATTGCATTTGAACACTTTTTTTATTACTGAAAATGTTCTCTTTGATTGAAGTAATCTTTGTTGTGTTTGGGCCATACATGGGTAGGACATTTGTGTCTTACCCATGTATGGCCCAAACACAAAAAAGATTACTTCAATCAAAGAGAACATTTTCAATAATAAAAAAAAGTGTTCAAATGCAATTTTTGGAGTCTCAAGTATTTTATTTGCATTAAAAAACGATTTTCTATATTTGAAAATGTTTATCTTTTCATTGAAGTGACTTTTTTTTACAAAAAAAAACCGGACTGCTATCAAAGAAAACATTCTCAATCAAAGAAAAGCAGTGTTCAAATGTATATTTTTGAGTCTCAAATATATTTTTGGATTCAAATAATTTTTTTCTTTGATTGAATTTTAATTGAAGGTTTTTTTAATTGAAACTATTTTTTTGGATTGTAGCAACCTTTTTTTTGATTGAATAAAGAAAATAATTTATTAAAGAAAATAATAAAAAAATACCTCCATACAGAAAAGTATACTGTATATAAAGTAAAAATATAAATATTACAACATAAGTTTACAAATCAGATGTTTAACAAAACAGATATTGTCACGTTTTCTATGTGTTTAGTTCAGTTTTGTGATCTTGTTTCCCCCGTCTTTTGTGATTTTGGTTCAGTCCTGTTAGTTTTCCCGCTCTGTCTGATTAGTAATTCCCTTCACCTGTGTTCTGTTAATTATCCCATTAGTCCCTGTTCATTTAAGCCCTGTGTTTTCCCTCAGTGTTTGTTGGTCGTCGTCGATGTATGGTTGTTTTCCTGAGTTCCTGTGTTTTCATGTATCCTGAGTTTGTGAATAAACCAGCTACATTGAAATTCTGTTCCCTCGTCTTCAGTATCCTGCAACAACCCTGACAGACATACTCACTCTCTGATGTATTCTGGTTTAATAATGGCAAATTGGTCTTTGCGGTTGGACAAACTGTTTTGCCAAATGTAAATACATGCTACATTAACTTTAAAGCATTTAGTAAGTTTTGACTTGCTTGAAAAATGTGGGTTGTACACTTTTTTTTCTAAGAGAAAATGCTCTGTGGTCTCATTTTTCAAATTTTAAAGTTTTTTTGCAAACTATGTCAATAACGGAAACATAATTTGATGATTTGATCTACATCACGGTGCACATTTAAATAGTTAATAAACTTCAGTGTCAACTATTTTTAATTTGGATTTTATTAATTACTTCTTATGGCCAAAATAAGGTGATATATTTAAGAAAGCCCTCATTGATCCACTCACTGGTATTCCTGGTGTTCCTGGGAAGCCTGGCAATCCAGAAGGTCCCTGCAAAAACACAGTCAGTATTTGCTGATAACTGTGGATCCATTAAGAGCCAGAGGCTGTTACTGAGAAACTCTCACTCTTATTCCTTTGGTCCCCATTGGCCCTGAAGGTCCATCATCGCCCTGTGAAAGAAAGTCCAGTCTTAATAGAGGCAATGGTATAGCTGATCAGTAACAGATTCTGGTTGAACAGCAATTATTATGCATATGATTGTATGAATATCATAATGGCCTGACCACTGACCTTCTCTCCACGAGGTCCAATCGGCCCCTCTGGTCCAGGGAAACCTGGAACACCTGGCTGGCCTGATAAACCTGGAAACCCTCGATCACCCTGTCATTAGAGTTAGGAAAATATTTAAAGAACAACATAAGAGACCAAAGTCATTAAAGGGTAACTAAACCCCTGGTCAGAGCCTGACTCCACCCACTGGCAATATTTGAAAAAATGCTGGAAAAGTGGGCGTAGCCCAGCGGAGATAGAGGGGATGAACGGATACTCTATCCTGATCGTTTTCAATACTTGCAATTCCAACTCCTGACTCGCTACAGTGGTTTTGACGAAACAAGATGGTTTTTATACTGCCATGGGCGTGGTAGCTCGTACCAAGGGCGTGGTAAGCTGAAACCTGCTTACGTCAGCTCTCACCGCTACCGTCACGAACTACCGCAAACATCCAATAGGAAAATTCAACTGCAGTAGCCACCGTTCAACCTGAAGAGGGCAGCACTCAGACGTTTTTACACCATATATTGCAGAATTAAAACACTTTATACCCAAATGTCAAAAAAGTTACTCGAATCAATGGACAGCACTAATAAAGCCCCAGTATTACAGATCATTAACTAAAAAAAGTTGGTTTAGTGTTGAGTTACCCTTTAAGGATGTACAGAGAAGTTCACATCAATTAGAAGAAAATTAAACATAATCCACATAGAAAAAAAAAACATAAAAAGATATTGTAAACATTATAGAGATCCAATCAGATTAGTGTCTAAGGGCATGTTTACACAACAACGATGTACTAAAAACGGAAAAGTTTTTCCCTCGCGTTTTTCACGTACAGACGACAATATAGTCAAAACGATCCCCGTTCACATGGATCCGCGGAAACGACTAAACACGCTGTATTATACATGCCAGGCCAGTAGTTGGCGATGTCACTTTGCAAAGAAACACTACGCCCCTATAGGCTGAACACGTAATATGCATGAAATTGACCATTTCACAAATTTGTGTTTTTGTGGTTCACACAGAGACAATAACGGTGTTGTGAACGGCCAAAACGCATAAAAAGTTTTCTGTTATTAGTTGAAAACGGTGTCGTGTAAAGTCTTCAAAACCCCTAACATCTGAGCATAAAGTGATACATTACCCAGTGCAGCACTTCTGGAGGCACAGATTAAAATGAAAAGAGTCAGGCTTATGTTGAGTTCATGTTCACTTCATTTTGACAAATGAATATAGTAGAGCTGCACGATTCTGGATAAATTGAGAATCAAATATTTTTTGTTTCAAATAGAGATAACAATTCTCTCACGATTCTGAACAGACAATTAAAAAAAAGAACATGCAATTTACTAGAGGTTCTAACAAAATGTTAATTGCTGCCGTCTTTTTAAAAATATTTAATTAATTTGAAAGAATTATTTAAAAAAAATCAGTTTGAATGAATGATTCAATGACTCGTTTCAACTTGTTTCATTAATGGAAGAGTCAGCGTTTTTGAACAAATCTATTAAATGAATGATTCAATGACAAATATGTATTTTTAACACGATTTTATCGTTATTTGAAGAGTGAAGTTACTTTTAACTCTTTCCCCGCCAGTGTTTCTTTTTAAAGTTGCCAGCCACCACCAGCGTTTTTGATCATTTTCACAAAATTTCATGGCGCCCAGAATATTTTGTTGAATGAATATCTTAACATGCAATTTATCAAAAGAAAGAACAGAGCATCTGTTTTATTCTAGCTTCCTGCATTATTTTTTTAAGTTTCATAAAAAATGCAACATTTTGACCAAAAAGCTGAGATATTCACATTTTTGTCAAAGACTACATCTAGATTGAATTCAAAACAATGATGATCAAAACATAGATGGAGTAGATCAAGTCCATCAACACCCCTAATGCTTGCACAGTCCTATAGCTCGTCATTTCATTTAGTAACATTAGGCAGTTTTGATTTATATGCTGTATATTGTTGATGATCGCGTTATTTTACATTTCTGCATCGTCTTCGCATAGAGATACAGTCCTTCTTCAGAAGATGCGTAATAGCACACCCTACCTCATACCAGCTAAAACACGGATACTCTGAAAATTCAGTGTTTGGCGGGGAAAGAGTTAAAAGGTGATTTTGAATAGCTACCGTAGACATCAGTGTTTATATCCGAGCTATAAACTTTTATCCCAGTTCTTCTGTAATCATTTGAATATTTGTAACAGAAAAAAATGATACTGTGTGTTTGAAAAGACTGTTTGTGAAGCTGTGTCATTTCTAAACATGACAACTTCAGATTTGAATGTTCTGGTATGATTTTGTCAAAGGTTTTATAGACAGGCGAATCGTTGTCATTTAGGAATAAGATTGTGTGGGTGTTTGAATTGAGATCGAGATCTTTTAACGATTAATCGTGCAGCTCAAGAATATACCAAGGCCTACTGAAAAGGCTAGAACATCATACACGCATTAACACATTTATATGAGGCTATGGACATCAGTCTAAAAGGTGCGTTCCATTCGGCCATAAAAGCCCTATGAAGTGGACTATTCCACCAGTGAGATTCTAATCCAAAGGGATTGTACATGTTCAGTTAGAAGCCACTGTGAAAGGCATATGGAATAGGGGGAAATCATATCACTTCACAGCAAGTGAAGAGGGAAATTTATCCACCTGTTATTGGATCACTAGTACTGCAAAAAGTTTGACTAAAATAAAAGCAGTTCAAATGATTAGAGGCTATAGCAGTTTTATTGAGTTCATTTAGTCCAGGTGTAGTTTGTGTACGCAGTTGTGAGATGAGACCGTTACAGTGCAACCATCATGATTAGAGTTAAATCTAATGAAAAGTTAGTTATTTTCACACTAGACATCACAATAGACATTTATCACTCAGTTGAGTGTTTTCAACTTTGACAATTTATATTAATTAATAATAACTAAACATTTGTATAAAAATGTACATAGGCAGCCTACACATGGATTTACATTAAAGTATGGTAAATGTTATTATATTTATTTAAAGAAATATATTATGTCATCATACCACAAACTTCTCTAAAATGTGCGACACTCAATTCTTTTGTCTGAATGTGATGTTGCACGGTGTTCCGAATGAACATATTTTATCAAGTGAAGTGAACTTCAACAGATATCCCATCCTCAGTGACTAGGGAGCAATGAACACTGCGTAGAGACCATGTCGAATGGAACGCAGCTTATATATATGTGGAGGTTTGTTTGTGGATAAACACTCACCTTCTCTCCTTTCACCCCACTGCAGTCACACTTCGATCCAGTCCCACAGCCATGACACGCCTGAGGACACAAAAACACAATTATTCAGATCATAACCACATATTTTGGAGACATATACTACCGGTGAAAGGTTTGTAATAATTAAGATATTTTTACTAAATAATTCTCTTATGCTCACCAAGGCCACATTTATTTGATAAAAAAAATACTGTAAAACCAGTAATATTGTAAAACGTAGTAATATTGTGAATTTTCAGCATCATTACTCCAATCTTCAGTGTCACATGATCCTTCAGAAATCACTCTAAAATGCTGATTTGCTGCTTAAAAAACATGTCATATTATTATCAATGTTGATACACTACCATTAAAAAGTTTGTGGTCGGTAAGAAATTAGTACTTGTATTCAGCAAGGATGAATTAAACAGATCAAAAGTTATGATAAAAAGTTTCTATTTCAAATAAATGCTGTTCTCTTTAACTTTCTTTTCATCAGAGAATCCTGAAAAACAGTTTATCACGGTTTCAGCAAATTATTAAGCGGCACAACTGTTTTCAACATCAATAATAAAAATAAGAACACTGTTAATAATTTGATCAAATAAATGCAGGCTTGGTGAACATAGGATACTACTTTCAAAAACATAAAAATATATCTTAAATATTCCAAACTTTTGACCGTTCATGAATGCACATGAAATGATCATTAGCTATAAAATCCACTTCAGTATCATAAATCAATTCTTTGTTCAAGAGCATCTTCATAATCTACTTAAATAAAGTTTCACAACTCATAATCATCAGGTGATCAGTGAAGTCATCAATCCTGATACAAATAATGAAGCTTCCACAAATGTTATCAAACAGATGTAAACCATTAATACCAAGTGACTACAGCCTTCACAGGAAAATACCATTTCACTGAAAATTGAATATGTGTGAATACCGTAAATCTGCAATAGGTACATTTCATTTTCTATTATACTGACAGGGTTAGAAAAGAGCCAATAGTGTTAACTGGAATTTGCGTGACATACTTCCACCTAGTGGTGTGGACACAACAATATACAGAATAGCTTTTATTAAGCAACTGATATAACAGTGAACATGATTTTAAACATTAATCAAATATAATATTAATTTATGTAGTTCTTTAATGTTGGAAAAATATCAAGAGTGCAGAAGACTCATTACAAAATGGAAAATAAATACAAAACATGTCTACAGCTTTACGAGTGATATCCACTGTTGATGAATCAGAATAAATGATAATTAAAGTACAGCTATTAATTGATTGTACATTGTAGTTGCTTTCTTTTTGTGCTATAAAATACACATGGGTATTTTTCATACAAACACTAGATGGCGCTATTACCAAACAGGAACATTAGAAATTAAATAATCGTCCTTAAATTTTAAGCTTTTAAATGTGAAATACTTTTATTTAACACGGATGAATTCAACTGATCAAAAGTGAGAGTAAAAAGACATTTATAATGTTACAAAAGATTTCTATTTCAAATAAATGATGCTCTTTTGAACGGTCTATTCATTAAAAAATCTTGAAAATAATGTATCACAGTTTCCACAAAATATTAAACCGTTTTCAACATTGATAATAACAAGAAGAAATGTTTCTTGAGCACCAATTATTGTGAGATTGTGTGAAGAGGACTCTTCAATATGAGAGCAGAGATTTATGAAAATGTTCTAAGCAACTTTGCATAGCGAACTACACTAGCAAAAGCCACAAAGAAAATGTCTGCTACATGTTTGAGTGCACAAAGTAGTGAACAGCAGTCCTGCTAGTCAAACACATGCAAACAGTTTTAGAGCTTGTCAGAGTCGAAACAGACAAGCCGAGTGAGTTTCGCTTAGGTCAGCAATGTTATATATATACGGTTAACCTTTCACACACAATGTATTGATCTGGCTGACAGGTGAGGAACAGAGTTTCCTTTAACATTCCTAAACAATGCATGCATATTAAAATCAACAACACTGAGGCGTCACACTATAAAGCACCCAGCTGAATATATACACTAAAGAGACCTCAATATTTTAGATCAACGCATCCCTGAATCATGATAAAAAACACCATATAAATCAAAGTCAAATCAGAATCAAAAGCACACCCAATGGAAATTGAACAGGGGCTTATTATAAGATTCATCTTTTGGCAGAGCATCTCAAGACCTGCAGAAAAAGCAGACAGAGACCAATTGGAACGAGCACACCTATTTGACTCAGTCGTTCTGCTATTGAAAAAGAGCCCTGTGAATTAAAGGAGGAGATGAGCTGTGAGCACTGAATGTTCAATGCACTGCATACTTGAGGGCAGTTGACACATCATTTACAGTATCTATGAACTTTTATTATCAACATCAAGACTTTAGGTATATGGATGTGTATATGAATGTATGACGGAAAGTGTAAATAAAATACTGTTTAAAATAATTTTAGAAATAACAAGTCACATTACATGTACATTTAAAGGGATAGTTCACCCAAAAATGAACATTCTGTCATCATTTACTCGGCCTCAAGTTGATCCAAACCTGTATGAGTTTCTTTCTTCCACTGAACACAAAAGATGATATTTTGAAGAATATGGGTAACCAAACAGTTGATGGACCCCTTTGATTTTGTCACGGAATGGTCAAAAGTGAAGCGAGGATACAAGTGCGGAAATAAGGATGTTTATTAAGTAGCCTAAATAAAAGACAAAACCAAAACTACAAACAAAAACTACCCTGTGGGAAATCAAGAGAGGTCTCAGGCGGGAACAGGAAACACGAGGGAAACGTGGACAACGAACCAGCACAGGACTGCAAACACAGGGAGACTAAATAGGGAACAAACAAAGGAGGGCAACGAACAAGGCAGGTGGGAAAGATTAATTAATTAAGAGGAAACGAGATGGGAGGACAAACTAGGAATGTCAGAGCTCTGTCACCAACCAGAATATAACCCAGACAGAAGTGACAGAACCCTGACAGATTTACAATGGGAAAAAAAAAGGTTACCAACATTCTTCAAAATAACTTATTTTGTGTTCAGTGGAAGAAATAAATTCATACAGGTTTGGAACAACTTGAAGGTGAGTAAATGATGATAGAATTTACATTTTTGGATGAACTGTCCCTTTAAGTATTAAATGTCAAATACTCACGAACATCTTCACAATGACAAGAATGTATTGATAGATGCATCAGCATGAGGGACAGTTCATTTTACTGTTTTATATAAAGCTAATTAATTATAAGTATATCTACTACCCCTAACAAAAAAAAACAATTTTTTTTAATTTTTTTTTATTAAGAGAGGTGTTGTCATATTTTGTTCCTTTGGTGAGACATTTGTCCCCAAACTTTATACAACTAAGGAAAAAAAACCCTCAGATAATAGAATAATTCTGACTGTTATATATGCACAAAAACACAATTTAGGTCAAAACTATATACAAAATATATATCTACATTAGTAGAAGTCTCTTATGCTCACCAAGGCTCCATTTATTTGATCAAAAATACAGTGATATTGTGAAATATTATTACAATTTAAAATAACTGTTTTACATTTGAATGGTATTCTAAAATGTAATTTATTCCTGTGATGCAAAGCATCTGAATTTTCAGCATCATTCCTCAAGTCTTCAGTGTCACATGATCCTTCAGAAATCATTCTAATAAGCTGATTAGCTGCTTATATGAATATGCTTGAATATGATGATTTGCTGCTGCTCAAGAAACAATTCTTATAATTTTCACATAAAAGAGATGTGCCGCTTTATATTTTTGTGGAAGCTGTCAATTTTTGTTTGCAGGATTTTGTGATGAATAGAAAGTTTAAAAACAGCAGTATTTATTTGAAATAGATTTTTTAAACAAAATAAAACTCTTTGCTGCCATTTGTGATCAACTTAATCTATCCTTGCTGAATAAACTATACATTTCTTTAATTTTACTGACCACAAAGCAGAAGTGTATAATTAAATTATTTAAATATAATTTATTATCACATATTATGTTACATAGCCTATAGACTTTTCACTTCGTAACAGTTTTGATCAATTTACTGTAATGCATCCTTGCTGAATACAATTATTAATTATTATTATTATTATATAATCTTACACGTCCCAGACTTTTAAATGCTAGTGTATCATACATGAGCCAACAATATTAGCCAGTAACTGGAAAAGTTGAGAAAATCTATTTTTGCCAATGGATATCCATGCAGGTGTTGACAGATGTTTTTGTATGTCTAAGAACAGAGTTTGAACAGGGCCACCCGGTGGAGAATATTAAGCAGTGCAACAATTCATCCATTGAAGCAAAATGCAAATTCCAGTCTAGGGCTCGGTGGATTAACTGACCCCAGTGAAAGATGGCCTGAGGGCAAATGAATGCTGGGAGAAGACAGAACTAAGTGGCAGCAGACCACAAATAATGTGTGTGTCTGAATGGCTCAATCAAACACTCACACGCACATATACAAACACGTTCATACAGCACAAATGGGTATGTAAATGATAAATTCGGGAGTAGCATAAAGTGTTAATGACAGGAGAAAGAGGTGATGCATAGTGAAGTATGTTGTGTTTTCATGTTTTATGGGAACATTCCATAGACATAATGATTTCTATACTGTACAAACTATACATTTTATCCCCTAACCCTAACCTTATACTCATCACAGAAAACTTTATGCATTTTTACATTTTAAACATTACTTAGTATATAAGCTGTTTTCCATGGGGACCAAAAATGTCCCCACATGGACAATGATTTTGGATATTGCCATCTTTGTGGGGATAACACCCATTTCATGTAGGGTTTACCACGACACACACACACACACACACACGGATCACATGTGTTCTCTTACACTAGTTTTTTTAACATAAACATTCTAGGTTGTAACTAAATAGGTAAAGTGTGCATTTTAGGTGCTGTGACATTTTGAACCACATTTTGGCGTTCAATTCATTGAAATGGTCCTGCAGTGTGACAAATCCATTTTGCTCACTGTTCTCACACGTTTTAACATAAACACACTGAAACGCTATGTTTTCCCTCCAGGCACCATTCAGCAATAAACAGTAAGAATAACACGTTTCACTGCATTCCTTTTCCACAATCACTGCTGGATTTTCATGACTTCAAGGCCCATAAGAATCTCTTCTAAAACATGTTTTAGGGTACAACTCTTTCAAATCTAATGGAGCAGAAACCACCTCTCTCTGATGTCTTGCACTGGTTCATCCCTGGATTTTGTTATCCCTATTCCTGTGGAGTTAAAAAAAAAAAAAGAATGACCTTCAACCTACCAATTAACCAGTTGAGGCCGAGTTGAGTGAATTGTGTGCGTACAAGGTGGTCAAATGTTTATCAAAGTATAATCTCATAAGATAGTCTTGTTGCCAAAAAATGACAACAAACTCAACAAGTCTCCTACTCAATGAGGAGCTTGACTTTTACCCGAACAATAAAATGAAGCCTGTTCCCAGGACTGCAAGGAAAACCCAGAAGTTACCTATACCAATCGGTTTGACCAGTATATTTTTACAGACAATCAAACTTTAATGCTTAAGTGTTTCTAGAGCAGCAAATCAGCATATTAGAATGATTTCTGAAGAATCATGTGCCACTAAGAATGGAGTAATGATGCTAAAAATTCAGCTTTGCCATCACAGAAATAAATTAACTCTTTAAATTAGATTAAAATAGATTTTAAAATAGAAATTTCACAATTTTACTCTTTTTACTGTATTTTTCATTAAATACGGTAAATGCAGCTTTGTTGAGCATAAGAGCCTTCATCCAAAAACAGTAATAAAACCTTACCGACCCCAAACTGTTGAAGGGCAGTGAACCATTAAATAACTGATAAATGCCATTACACCACAGTGCATTCTATAGGAAACAACAGTTTTCACAAGTAATTTCATTACTGTAATAATTATAATGAATAGCTAATATTATTAGAATTAATACAATTATTGTTTTTTATGTAAATGCTGTTTAAAATGCTTAATCAAGTAAGACATACGTAAATGCTTGACATTTAGCATTTTAAACTAATAATGATAATAGTAATAATAATATGAATTGCTGTATTTTTGTTGTTTCATTATTTAATTATTAGTAAAAAATAATTATGTTCTGGATATCACTTGGTATTAGTATCTGCCATAAAAATGCACTACTGGTGGGTCAGTCTAGTTATCTCATCACGGAACAACACCATATCTTAACAGTTCCTGAATGGTGAAATCAGGCCGGTGATGTTGTTGCATTGTGCATCTCTTCTCTGGTGGGCTAGATTCAAAACAGTACGCATAAGTGCTCCTGATAGGGAGGAAAAAGACATCTCTCACATACTGACACAGCAAGACCGTGGGACTGGGACTGTAAGTATGGGTTTGGATGGTTCTCAGACAGCAGGGGAGGCTCTTGAGTCAAGGTCATTTACTCCAACACCTAATCTGGAATGCATCAACCAAAACAAGTCTGGTTACTGAATTCAAACTAAGGATGTTTGTCATCTGGTCACATTTACAAGCATCAATATTGTTTACATCTAAAAAACACATTAATGAAATCAGACATTAAAGGGATAGTTCACCTAAAAATGAACATTCTGTCATCATTTACTCACCCTCAAGTTGACCCAAACCCGTATGAGTTTCTTTCTTCTGCTGAACACAAAAGAAGATATTTTGAAGAATATGGGTAACCAAACAGTTCCATGGTCCCCAATGACTTCCATAGTATTTTCTCCCGATACTATGGAAGTCAATGGGGACCAACAACTGTAATATGTAACCCATGTTCTTCATAATAACTTATGTTGTGTTCAGCAGAAGAAAGAAACTCATTAAGGTTTGGAACAACTTGAGGTAAATGTAAAATTTGCATTTTGGGGTGAACTATCCTTTAACAATTTCTGACTTTCTATGAATTGCTGGACATCTGTGTCCAAGTCACTAACCCAACTGATAAAACTCTTATCAAATTCTCAAAATACACACACATTTCCCAAGAGAAAAAGTGAAATCGACATATTTCTCCTATCATGCAAGCAGTAAAAAAATGTCTGAGAAGGCACAATATTTGCAGAAACTATCCACCTAATCTGCACTTGTTTAAAACTCAACAATGTCAACAAGTCCAGGTGCTCCGAATGTGATTTTGGTACAAACAGCATTCTCTCTAAATATTTGCAGATCAGTATAAAGCGGTTTATGCAACAGCAGCTGGGCTCATAAACCATGGAGTCCCTCCCTTCACCACTAGAGGAAGCTATAAAGAGGGCTGACATATACTAACAGTAAGGGTCGACAGTTCTGCTATATAAACAGCTCATCTCTTGGAATCAGCTTTCATTTGTAATATCAGAGCAACTATAAAAAGACAAAAACAAAAATTACAATGACGTTCGCAGAGTGGGGATCACAGCAGAGAAGTGCTGGACGTGGACTGGCACTCCAATAAATGTGAGGCAAGTTCTCACCTGAACTATAATCTGGAGATCTAATTCTATCCCCCACAGAGCGTGTTCAAACCCGCATGCCAAACCCAGCTTACATATGAATCTAAAACTGCAGGGCTCAAATGAATTAAGCACTCTTGAAGTTTTTGTCATAAAGCAGTTTGAGGCAATTGCTTAGATCTAGATGCTTTCGGGAATTTTCAGGGGCATTGTGGGATGCACTACCCTTCAAACGTTTGGGGTCGGTAAGTTTTTATCACTGTTTTTGAAAGAAGTCCCTTATGCTCACCAAGTCTAAGAGGATATTTTAACTTATTACTAGTATAATTTTGTTTTGAAGATAATTTTTTTCTCTTCCATAGTCAAAGCCTTCTAAAAAAACATCCTGTGTTGTCACAAGACAAGAAGAGGATAGATGATGAAATGCCACGGATGCCAGAGCATCGTTGGAAAAGCATTAATAGGCCAAGGAAAACACGATTAAATACTGCAGTAAATGTGTGTACTTATACTCTGCAATTACTTACTTGCATATATCCACATTCACAAAATAAAAACAAAACAATGCATGATCAGAAATCCCATGCACTATAAATCTAGAGGACGACAAAGGTAATAATTTCATTTCCTTTTCCCCCCTCTAATCCAAACAGATGTGTTTTGGAGATCTAAAGCCTCATCTGATTTACTGTTTACTGGAAACAGGGCAAACATTAGCTGCTCTTTACATGCAAATGCACACAGTGAAACAGAGTAACACAGGGGAGCCACTACTGCCTCCATTCACCACTAATAGCAGAAGCAGATGGGAGTGAAACAGAGGCAAAGAACATGGGGAGCTGAGGAAGACCCAAGAGCTGAAAAGCAAGGGTGTGTATGACATGGAAAGTAAATAGGTTTTCTGTTTAGGGAAGGAGCACATCACTCTGGTTCTCTAAAGATGTGAGTCTAATTCGTGTTGAAACAAGATTCCCGCTCAATTGTTCAAAAAGACATTGAAGCACACACATCCCTATCTGACAAAAGCTATATAATTACAACCTTGTTTTAAAGCAGGCTAGACGCTTGGATATTACAATGTCTGTCTCGTGCAGATTGTCTCACTCCCACCTTAATGGCCTGGTTCTTCTTCACTCGTCCAATAACACTGCGGCTCATTTAGACAGATTTCAATAGTGTGTCAACTTCGGAACAAGAACAGATTATATGCAAACACAGACTATATGCAAAATTATAACATAATATATGGCTCAAACATTTTTTTTTTATTAAACAAATGTATACTTTAATTCAGAAAGGATAGGCTATATTAAGTTGATCACAAACTGTGTTGGGTGTAATGGATTACTAAGTAGGCCTAATTCATTATCATTCATCTGTTATTTATTTACTTTTCCCTTGAAAAAATAAAGTAAGGGATTACTCTGAATTTTTCTGTAATTTAACTACTTCTGCCTTCTGTTTCACAGACAAGGCTTAAACTAGTCCCAGACAATGCACATTTGTGCTGTTTTAAAGTAACTTTAAAGTAACTTTAAATCTTTATTAACCATGTCTAGCACTTTTATAATGGATGGATGCGCTTTGATGGACTCCCATTATAAAGCTGGGAAGAGCCAGGACATTTTTTAATATAACTCTGATTGTATTCGTCTGAAAGAAGAATGTCACATACACCTAGGATGGCTTGAGGGTGAGTAAATCATGAGCTAATTTTCATTTTTGGGTGAAATATCCCTTTAACATCAACAATCAACGTCTAAATGTTAAAATGTATGTTTTTAATGTAACCATCTTCTTTTAAAAACTTCAGTTCAAGAATAATTTATACAATTTTAAATTATTTATTTGAAAGAATTAAAAGAGCAGTTTCATGTCTGTTGATATGGTATTTAGAAAGTAATTAGTAATTAGAAATGCAATACTTTAAACGAGACTTCAAGAGATTTCCACGACACATGCGTGAGAATTGCGATCTCTTTCAACTACTTCAGTTGAGTTCTCGCGCGTGCGCGTCGTGGAAATCTCTTGAAGTCTCGTTTCAGGCCTACAAGGAAGAAAAGGAATAGTCGAATAAAGTCGTTATTTTTGTTTGTTTTTTTCGCACAAAAAGTATTCTCGTCGCTTGATAAACTTATAGTTGAGCCACTGTTGTGACATGGAATATTTAAACATTTTCTTCATTGACTTTCTGGGCCGTCAGGATTCATTCCCTTAGGGAGCCTATGGAGGAGTGATCCAGCTGTCACATTTAATCAAAATATCTTCATTTGTGTTCCGAAGACGAACGAAGGCCTTACGGGGTTGGTACAGCATGGGGGTGAGTAATTAATGACTTAATTTTCATTTTTGGGTGAACTAACCCTTTAAGTAGTCAGCAATCTAATTACACTGTTAAAGATGTAAATATTAGCTATTACTTTTTTAGAGTAACTTACACCACACTGATCAAAAATGACAGTAAAGACGTTTATAATGTTACAAAAGATTTCCGTTCCATGCTGTTTTCAACATTGATAATAATAAGAAATGTTTCTTGAGCACCAAATCAGCATATATGATTTCTGAAGAATCATGTGACTGAAGACTGGAGTAATGATGCTGAAAATTCAGCTTTGCCATCACAGGAATACATATTACATTTTAAAATATATTAAAAAAGAAAACATTTATTGTAAATTGTAATAATATTTCCTGTTTTTACTGTACTTTTGATAAAGCCTTGGTGACCAAGACATCTTTCAAAAACATTATATACACATCTGTGTATGAAGACAACATATTTCTTGTCTTTAGTATTCAGACATAGCACTGAAGAATGAGAGACAAAGTTTTACAGTATAAAATTACAGATAAAAGAGGGAGAAGACATCTAGATCAGGGCCAATCCTTGACCCAACACTACATCCAAACACACACCCATCATTTATTTGTTCCTGATGTACCTCTCCTTTCCTCCCTTAAGGAAAAATATTAATACATGGATGAATGGACAATTGGACATCGATACAGTGGTGGTCAGTCTAATGTTGACAAGTTGGCTTATAAAAGGACACATACACACAGACACTGAGTGGCCTATTTTCTAGGTCTTAAGCTGAGGCTAAAGCATTTCTGTTAAGTTATTTAGCTAGCTACATATTCAGTATAGAATAAAGTCCATTCAATACTGCCCAGCTGTTAACATTGATATCTCACTTCAACAGATTTGCGAGTAATTAAACTTGGTTAAGATTAATATGCCCATTGCCCACTTATGCAATCAACCAACAGGTTGAGCTTGGAAGAACTGGTATAAAAGCGTATAGTTCAGAATCAGATATAAAAACTGATGTCTATGGTAGCAATAAATCACCTTTTGAAAGTAACTTGACTCTTCAAATAACGATTGCATCATTACGCCACTAGGTTGCGACGCGTTAATATGTATTTGTCACTGAATCATTCATTCAATAGATTTGTTGAAGTGAAGTATTTATGAGTGAGTCTTTGAATAATTTATTCAAACCAAATTTTTTTAAAATAATTCTTTCAAATGAATTAAACATTTTTAAAAAGAAGGCAGCAATTAACATTTTGTCAGAACCTCTAGTAAACTGCATGTTATTTTGTTTAATTGTTTGTTCAGAATTGTGGGAGAATCGTGATTAACTTAACAAAAAGAATTGTGATTCTCAATTTATCCAGAGTCGTGTAGCTCTACCAACAGGTATTTGTACTTTACACAAGTAGGCGGCAACACTGCTATCAAATCCATCAGGAATGCACCGTACCACCTCTCCCGTCTGCTCAATTTTTCCCGTTTGTTCTTTACTGCGAGTCTTTGAACACTGAATCAGACGTCCCTTTCCCTTATGTTTTTTTTTATTATTTTTTTTTTTAGAATGTTTCTGATTTTAGATCACTTTTATTCACACTTCACATGTACCAGAGCAAACATGCCTCAAATACTCAAATACAAATCTCAATGGCACTTTTGCAAACCAAGGCAAAAATTGCTGTAAAATAAATTCACCACAAAACTACAAGCACATAAAACACCAGGTCACATGTATTCCTTCACATTTTTGCTAAAAGAATGATATAAATGTGGAGTCTGTGGACTTTATCCTGCTAAAGGAGGAATGCAGGTTAGAGGCCTGAATGTTGGGCACTGGGAGTTGGCAAGTGTTTCTAAAGGATCAAAACACAGGTATGGGCTTGAGCAGGTTTTACCTCAAAACATGGCTGATGTCACTCTGATTGGGCAAGTTTACATCTGGCATATAACATCACACTCGGAAGTAAATAAAACACTTACGTACTATAAACTGTCCAAATATTCCTCTGAAGGTTTCCTTCCTATTTTACATTACAGTAAAGGGATAGTTCACCCAAAAATGAAAAATCTGTCATCAATTTCTCACACACATGTTGTTCCCAACCTGTATAACATTCTTTCTTCTGCAGAACACAAAAAAAATATTTTGAGGTACAGTATGTTGATGCAGTATGTTAACTGAGTTGCATAATTGCATGGCCCCCCTGGGGTATCTTCTCTCATATATATCTTCTCTCATATCTTGCTCAGAAAAAAGTAAATCATTCAGAACAAAATTTTGAACGAAATACCAAAAATGGGCATTTTACAACAGTAAACAAAAATGTCCTTAAAATCACAATATATTACATTGCTGTCAATTTATTAAAACAATTACTAATTAATCACATTTTTCTGTAATTAATCACGATTAATCACACCTAAGATTACAATTTGTTATATATTTTTTGTTTCTAATCCATATTTTCATGTGCTCGCTTAGAGGTGAGCGCAGCTGATCATAGGATACATGCAGACCATCCTCGGTCGGCCATTCACTCTGCCGTTTACATTCACTTGAGACATAAATTACTGTTTACTTACAAATACATGGTCACTTTGACACACAAGTGTGTGTATTTCACTGTTCAAGCCCAATTAGGCAGCAAAAAGCACTGAGTTCAGTTATCTCACGCGCTTTATAAGCAGGCTTTTTGACAGTTCTCTTTCGCTGCTTACTGCACTTCAAAGGTTAAAATCACTTGTTTTTAAACCGCAATGCTTAAAATCGCATGCAAACGATAAGCTTTTGTGACTGCGTAGTACAGCAATGTCACATGAGCCTAACCAAGATGGAGACGATAGTCCAAAGTCTCTACCGGTTGACAAATTTGTACCGGTTAATCGTGTCTACTGTCCACGTGTAGGCTTATATTGCCGGTATATTACACTGTAAAGCTAGCCAACGGATGTGGGGAGACATTAGCATAGCTACTTCAGGAAGGGGAAAAAAAAAAGGATGTAGCATTAATTGCATTAAATACTTTAAGAGAAAATATTAATCACAGAATATGCAGCACGATATTGGAAAAAACTGACATTGCGATATTTAGTTTTTCTGCGATATACATTGCGATATGATATGATTTGAATAGCTCTATTTGTAAAGAATTAATCATAAAAGATTGGGGTAATTTTACAGGAGCGTGCATCTGCATATAAATAAAAAATTACAAGCATAGTAAATCCAATAAAACAGATACAAATGAAAGAAGTAGCCTAGTGCTTTATTTCAGGTAAATCTAACTGCATTTAGGTGCAAAATATTAAATAATCAAATGTAAAATAACACTGCATAGTCTTCACTGTATAAACAGGCTGCGGGACAATACACCTATCTCCCGATTCGATATTATCACGATACTTGGGTGACGATACGATTAAGAATTGCGATTCTGCAAGTATTGCGATTCGATATTTCAATATATTGCAAATTTTTTAACACTAGACCATCGGGAAAAGTTAAATCATACACTTATACAGACTGTACATGATGTATAAGATGAGTCATATTTACAAAAACAAATCATCCCAATCTTTCTGACTTTTATTTCAGAAGCATCAAACAATCCTACATTCTCTTGAATAAATGATTCAATAAACAAATAAATTTTTTAACAGTCACTTGTCGCCATTTAGTGGCGAAACAATGTAATAGATCAATGCGTTATTTTAAGCACCAAGTTTCTATCAAAAGCTGAAATTGATCGCTATCGTAGACATCTGTGTTCATATTTGAACTTTAAACTTTTATCCAAGTACTTCTATGATCATTTTAACTATTGAATCACAGAAATAATGATACTACGAGTTTCAAGAGACTGTTTGTGAAGCTGTTTCTTGACAACTCTCTCCGGGTCAGCGGCAGCGCCAACACAACTTTGAATGTTGCAATTTGCTTATAGACAGACAAATTGAAAGATTGCGTGGGTGTTTGAATCGAGATCACCGTCTTTTAAAGATGAATCGTGCAGCTCTGTCTTCTTATCTCTCTCTCAGCATTTGAGTAGCGAGAGGGCATTTCAGTGCTTTCAGTCTCACGTCTCTTCCACGTGTCCACTTGGGATATTATGTCACTCGAACACTCATAGATGACGACACATTTCCTCCTCTGTTGGAATGAAAGTGGCTAACTTCTGTCAACCTCATCTACAAGCAAGGACAAAAATAAAGCAATTGAATTCGAATTAATATCGATTCTAAAAAAAAATAAAATAAAAAAAGATTTTAGAATAAAAAAAAAAACGCAATATAGGTGAATCGATTTTTTTCTCCCAGCCCTACTAAAAATAATTAATCAAATTAATTAATACAATTTATCTTTGTTAAAGCTGCAAAAGTGATTTTCTCTTTCTCTTTTGTTGTTTTATTAACATAACACAAACAGCTGCGGGTATATTAGGCTGTTGTCACTTTAAGACGAATGCATGGATCCAATATAATGGTATGCATCAGTTTTCTTTCTCAATTGTTTACAACACATAACCGATCGTGTTTACGAGGATACTCGCAGAGACAATCATTTTGACTTAATTTTGCGTGCACGTGTCCGTTCAAGCTCAAAAGAAGAGAAAGGGGCCTGAAAGACGCCTCTGTGTGTGCGCACAGAAAACAGCGCACGAGTTCCAGTATTCTTGCGCCTGATGTTTAAACTGACAGGACTTAAAAACACATGCAAATGATAAACTTTCACTGATGGTTAAACTTTGCAACTAATCCACGTATCACATGCGTTCCAAACCGGAACCTATCAACTACGATCCCTATACTTGACATCGCACATCCTCGGTAAAGCCGACCCTGTTCCTTCCTTATCCTGAATCACATTACAGACCGCAGTTATATTATATTATATTAAAAGAAACAAAACCATTTCCAACTTCTGCCAAACCAACTTCTGCTTTCATTTTGTTTGGACAGTTTTGTAGCAAGCAATGACGTTATTATGGACAATCTTTCTTCTGACTCACCAACTGAGAACAACCACTGAGACAGAGAGACGACTAGCATGTTTGAATACATTAATAAAAAACAAAAAATACTATATTACTAGTAAAAAAAAACTCAAAAACTATGAAACCTATATCCTCAGCTCTTAGAACTTAGATCTTCACTGTTTGTTTTGCTTGCTGAACTTGCATATTAAACAGGAAGGATGATAATGTGGGTGATGTCTGGAGCAACCATAGATGTTCCCTCCCTCCCATTCATACTCTGACGTAACTACAACATGCCTGTGCCTCAGACTCAGCCTCAGACTGAGATGAACAGATATACGGCAGTACATATGTCTCTACTGTCTCTCCTTCGGACTGCCCAGGTATCTCCTCTCTCACCGTTCTTTTACAGTTTGATGACCTCTGCATGTCTTCACCAAACACAATGCATGTGCAAGTGTTTGTATGTGTGGTGTAAATGAACCACCACCCGAAAAAGACCCTATTTGTCAGTTTACTTAGGGTTTAACCACCGTGGGAGTGAGGCAGTGGGGGAAACAGAGATTGGGTGTGAGAGGAGGATCACTGTCCCGCTAATTCTAAATGGTATTTGCATCTCTTTCACAGCACATTGTAAATATAATCCCCCAACAGCACACACACACCATTTAATCTTACTAGGCCTTCAACTGGTAATAGTTATACAGTAGCAGTTAAGACAACATGCTAATATGCCACTATATTCTGAACCCAAAGTAAAAAAAAAAAATCTAAAATAAGATCTTTGCAATATCTCAGTAGTTTTCCTGGAGAGCAAATGGAGATTTTGCTCAATTCTCTGACCATCTCATTATGTTTCTTCTCTTGAGATTCATACAATGTCTTTATAAAAATGTGCATGTGCAGTTGAAAACGTAACGTGTTTTATTTGAGTAGTGAATCTCAAGTCTAATCTAATCTACTATCATATTTGAAGACATTTTGGGATCAGTATGATTTTTTAATGATTTTTTGCTCACCAAGGCTGCATTTATTTAATCAAAAATACCGTAAAAGCAGTAGTGTGAAATACCACCACAATTTTAAATATCCATTTTTTATTTTTATATATTCTAAAATGCAGTTTATTCAAGTGATGGCTGAATTTTCAACAACCATTGCTCCAGTGTCACGGTCAATCAGAAATCATTCTAAAACGACGACAGTGGGGCTTCGACAGCCTTAGTCAAACAGGTTGGGGCGTATGGTCGGGTTGGTAGGTAGTATGCCATACGGAACCGTTGCCACTGAACCTGCTTTAACGACGACAGTGGGGCTTCGACAGCCTTAGTCAAACGGGTTGGCGTGTATGGTCGGGTTGCGGTGAGATTGTGGCGTTAGAAATTGTGGTTAGGAGATTTTGGTTAGGTCAAATCAAGGGTTTATGCCACTGAACTACGAGGAAGGAGCAACCTCAGCAGGAGGGATCTCAAGCACAAAAGAAAGAAAGAAACCCTGATGTACAGTAAGCTGGGCTGAGTTGAGTGGGGGACGGAGGGTGGACTCTGGGACGCCAGAATCACAGTCAAGCCCTCTTGAGGTGTCGTGGGCTAGTCGACGAAACACTGAGGGCGAAATGTGCCCACTTGAAGACCCCAGAGATGTACCCTACTCAGCTCAATCCAGACGTTTGTCACGCTGATCCGCTGGGGAGACCGCACTGTGGTTGATCCCCGGAGCCAGCATCGCAGCCGTTATGTGTGCTGACACGCCAGAAAATATACTTCAGCCATTAACACCAGACAGAAGGATATTCACATTACCATATGGAAGGAAGCGTAAATGGATGGAGACGCAAAGGTTACTGTAAGCTATGTCTTAGTTGGTGCTTATCTTGGCGAAAGCCGAGTGCAAATCAGCATGAGGTTTTAACATCTACTCTCGTGTAATGGAAATCACACGTTGATTTGGTGCTCAAGACACATTTCTGATTATTATCAATGTTGAAAACAAAGCTTAATGTTTTTGAAAAAAAAAAAATAATGATAATAAATCTGATAATTCGAACAGCATTTATTTGAAATAGAAATCATTAGTAAGAATGTAAAAGTCACTACTGTCACTTTTGAGCAATTTAATACAACCTTCTGAGTAAATTTAAACTATTAATTTATTAAAAAAGAAATCCCAAACATTTGATAGCAGTGTAGTATAGGTCCATTTAGATAAACGTCACAAAATCTGCAAGGTTCAGTTGGACTAAAGCGTTGCCAATAACATTATGTTTCAAAAAGTAATTTGAAATAATTTAACAATTTTAATACTTTGAACACATTATTGTTTTAATACTTTTAACAAATTATTGTTTTAGTCTGAGAGAAACTGAACTTTTAAGTCTGCATGTAAACACCAATATCTTTAACTGTGCTAAAAAATGATCTAGCAAAGTATCTTTCAAACTCAAATGATCTGAGCTATGCTATCCATATTTATATTCCCATATGCTACCATAAGACAACCATTATGTAATTTCTGTCAATTTTAATTCTCCTAAAAAGTTTGGAGAAACATCTGTGTCAAAGACAGTCAACTGAAAAATATTGAAATTTTACTGAGAACTGTATCAGGAGATATTGAAGAATATTAAAGGACATGGGCATAAGTAATAAACACAGCAGGTGAGTCTTACAGGACATCTCCTCTCTACATGCATTCAGACACTTCAATGAAATCTTGATACTGGCCTCTTAACTCTCGAAGCTATAGAAATCCAATAAAGACTATGTCTACTTTTTTAGAGTGAGCTGTCACAGTGAGCATTGCGAGCGCTTGTGGGCCTGTTTTGAAAAAAGATTCTTGCATGCCTGCTTGTGTGCATCTCGTGACCCTCTCTCTCTCCTGCAGGTGAGATAAGACTGGAATTTGCTTGTCCTCCAGGAGAGAAAGAACTATCACGAGCTGCCAACCCCCACCTCGGTCCCCATATCCTGGCATGAGACTGCAGCAAAAACCGGGTACTCTGGGTGGATATCTCTGCCCTGAATGGATGTTATGGCTGTGAACACAGATTGCTGATGTTTGGGTTGAATTCATGGGTGTGTTTGTTTCTTTTAAGTCTGCTTTTTTGAGAGCTGAGGTGCTTCATCAATTGTGACTCTAGGGGTTTTGGTGGATTCTATTACACACGCACACACAGACATGTGCAAAGGCACACCAACATGTATGTGCATACCCCTATGTATATACAAGTAGATATATACATATCCTGGCATGTATAGAGTGCACTCATTCACACACACACACACACACACACATCATATCTGATGGAGAACACATACTGACGCCACACACACCCATACATGTTCATACACCTTGACCTGCACAGTGTATGGACTCCTTCAAGTATGAGCAGTTCAAAGCAGACCCTTACGGTTCAAGTTACCAGGAAACTCTTTGACCTGGTGACACTAGGTTCTGGCATCTGCAGAAGAACAAAAAACTCAAAAATCCCAGATGATCACAATTTCAATGTGTATATAAACTAAATAAGGAAATATTAATTACTGACAAAGGGCATTTTTGTCTTCAACTATCACCAAAATAAACTTTGTCACGTGATACCAGATTTAACCAGTAGGCGGCCAGTACTGAATGACAGAAGAGGTGGGAATTGTGGCCAGGAATTCCATCCTGCTTTGAATTAAAAGGCTTTGGCATTGTAAAAATAGGAGAAAATCTGTTCTTTCACACTGCAATTTCTCCTCAAAAGGACAACTCATAGTTAGATCGAGCTGTATCTACCACACGCGTTTCTAGCCTTTCATCACAGTACTGGGACACAGGCCACCTCAATCAAAAAAAGTGTCCCATTTTTTTATACTCTTTTTGGATACTGTTATGGATATAAATGGTCAGTAACTCTTTATTTTAAGGTGACGTACTTACACGTTATTAAATGTATAGTAATAACTAACCCTAAACCAAACCATAGCCCTCACGGTAACTCCATATTAAGTACATGTTAAAGGCAGGGTAGGTAAGTTTGAGAAACTAGCAGGAAACTGCTGGATTTTGAAAGTATCCAACAGAGAAACTCCCACCCCCTCACTTCTGGGCTCCTTCCAAAGCCACGCCCCCAAAACACATGAATGCGTGATGCCGACCGCTCAGCTGGAGGACGTGTTTACCAGCGCCGAGCGGAGAGGAGCTCAGTGCATGGAGTGCCATCACCTTTTTTTGCCTTGTTTGCCTGCGCTGACTGTCTATGCAGGTACAGGTGGTACTGAGAATTTTGACTGCTCTTTCTCTGCCATAATTGTGAGACTTCCAAGCTTCCGGCCGTTACGTGCCTCTCCTCTTTATAATTTGAGCGAGTCAACCGAGTGCGCGCATGTGGGCAGCTCCTGTAGCAGCAGGGGTGGTTGCCATGGTAGCGAGGGAGAGTGACAGTCGCCCAGCCAATCACTGCATTTGTTCCGAATGGAAAGAGTATCTGTGTTTATTGCAGCCCAGAGAGGACTACAGACACTCGATTTGTATACTCTCCTTTTCAGAGTACTTACATTTTAGATATGTATTGCCTATCTATCCTGCCTTTAAGTACATGTAGTTAATTGATATTACAGTACTTATTTGAGTAAGTACAATGTAACTAAGTCCCCTTAAAATAAAGTGTAACCAAATTGTCTTTACCTGCAGCACACAGTCATTCATGCACATTAAAAGTACAATATGTAAGAATTTTGTAATAAAATATCCAAAAATCATTTGCACAGTGTGATATATATTTCCTGCAGTTGTGTACTTACAATATCCCAGAAGTTCCCACAGATTTTTAATTTCAGAGAAATTCCAATTTTAAATAATTGGCCGTCCCGGAATTTTCACTTGTCACTGTCACTGACGTAATATCCGCGTTATCCCTGGTTTCCGCTTCTTGCAGTACGAGCATAGTAACCATGGCGACAGACGTGGACAACAGCGTTACGTCTAGCTGCAGTTGTTTCGTTCAAACATTATGGACCATGGCAAGCAGACTTTGGGAAAAAAGGAGAACTAAAACGAGGATCAATATCAGTGTGGCGTTTTCGAGATGCCGAGAGCTCCACGTCCACGACAAACTTCGACTTGACAGAGCTCTTACATGTACTTTATTAGACAGGTGAGCAAATGTACATAAAACTAATCAATGTTATATAGTTCAACATGATGAAATGTTAGAATATGATCTGTATGTTATTCTAATGTTGATCTAGCTTACTGCTCTCATACAGCCAACAAACTAACACATAGAATAACATTATTACTTTCAACACACTCAAATGCAGTTTAGTGTGATAGTGTAGACCAAGTGAAGCAGTGCTGCGCTATCTCACAAGCTTCATTCGTCAAATAAACTGATCTGTGTGAGTAATCCAGCACTTGCGGGTATTCGGTAGAAATAAATGTCCTTATTCCTTCATAGCCGGGGGACTCGTGTGTGATATCTGTCTCTCATTAGCAATCGAGCCCTGCTTCATACAACAGTCATGATAAAAACATCAATGTATTCACTCATCCATAAGCATTATTAGATCCATAAGCTTGACGACAAGTTCCATAATTCAACTGGAATATTGCATCATCAACCTACGCCTTTGTTATTGTAAGAGGTTAGCGACCCCTAGCGGCGAAAAAAATTACATATTGTATCAATAGAGCTGCTTCATAGTTGACAAACGATAGAAGACATTTGCAAGTTTTGTTTTCTACAATGGACTGTAGGAAAACATCAACCTCGTCCAGCACTCTTTTTGTTTTCTATCTCATAAAGTATCCCGTTACGGTGTGAGAAACAACTGCAAACAATTCAGAGAGCGAGTGAACTGTCCGAATGAATCAAATTGCGTTGCGAACAATATTTCAGACCTTTTGCAAAACAGTCTGACCTGACCAATTAGATCAAAGGTGCATCCCAATTTGCTTACTTATATACTATTCTATGCCATTTTGTAGTATAAATAGTGTGAGAAGTGTGTTCACACTGAAAATTCCAACAAGAAAAGGTACATTTATTGAACTGAAAAACTATTGGACACTTTATGCACTTAACTGTGGCACCTTTACCATCTTATGTACCAAAGGGGGAGGGGCAATCAGAGTGATGTTGGATGACAAAATAAACTTATACACTAATACATTTATACACTAAGAGTGTCAGAGGTTCTGGGTTCTAAAGCACCCTTGTATAGTTTTCTTTTTTTCTTCATTAAAACGAAACATGTTCATCAGTGATTTTACATTAAGAGCAGGGACACGTTTGTGTGCATTTTGTTTTGCGATTACACAGGAAAGAATAGAGAGTCTCCGGAACGGCGTTAGCAATACATTGAAGCGTTCTTCTGTGTGTGAAGACTGTGGCTGTATACGAGTCACAAGAGAGCCACCGATAACAGCGGCAACGAACACTCGGCATGATTTCAAAAACAACTCCATTCCAGTGCCAGATTGCCTCTTTTTTTTTAAACAAACAAACAAACAAACAAACAAACAAACAAACAAACAAATGAAATTAATACTCTGCTATGGTCAACTGATATGTTTAATTTGCATTAGGTAGAGCCAACATCCCTGGTGCGAGATGTTTCAAAGAAGTGGTGGGGACAATATCGAACCAGGCAAAAAGTGGTGGGGACATGTCCCACCTGTCCATTCGTGAATTTGGCATAGTTCTGATTCTACAAAGACACATGAATTGGATGATGAAATATTATCTTGGAAAATGATTCTCAGATTGTTCAGACTATCAGTATCTTTAAAAAGCATCAATTAGCACATGCCCAAAGCAAGAAACTCTTGCTTCAAGGATATATCTATTTGTGTAACATTACAAATGTTTCAAATTTGAAATCGGCCAAAATAATCAGTACCACACACTGTCTCTCTGATAATGCAAATTAGGCAAACATTGGAGACATTTTGGTCTGGGGGTGGTATGTATGAACTGGCATTTTTAAGGACTCGAGGGGTTAAGAGGTTGTGTGAACAATGGGCTATGGTTAGATTCACTTATTGAATAGAACTGAGGGTCATACAATCTTGCTGTTGGGGGATGGGGCGCACTATATGTCTAAATGCCAGTCCTGATGGCTAGCTAACTCCTCCCTCTATGAATGACAGATGCCACCTTTCACCTTGTAAACTCAGAAACAGAAATTGGGCGGAACCTTAGGAGTAATATGAAAGAGCTCCAGATTCCTTATTGAGAATAAGAACAATCCAACAGCCAATCAATGGAAAGGGAAGTGCAAACTACATTCAAACTCTCTGTCAGGACCGGTGAACAACAATGCCCATTGGGAAATGTAGGAACATGATATGTTTTGTAGTAAGGTCACCAAATGTGCTCTTCTGTCCCTGTTAAGTGTGTATCTGTACCTCTAGGACAGGTCCCTCCCTAAACATGTCCTCACCTGTCTGTCTCCTGCTACTGACTCTGACATTGGGACAATGATTCGGCCAAAATTATGCCATATCTTCATATTTGTGGCATTGTATCCAATCAGGTTTAAAGATACAGACATGCAAAACATGTTGTCAGATTGATCACTCTGCGCTGTAGAGGCTAAAGACAGAAACATGTAATGGGTTCATATGGAAATTTTAAAGATGAGAATAAGTATTCCTCATCTTTTCACAAGAAGTTTGTAATGAGAAAATACCCAGCATTTAATTTGTCAATAATGTCACATGTAATGAGCAAATAAAACTACAGTGTCAGTAATCTGATTGCAACTACTTTTGCTTTTGCCAGTAAAATTTTTGCAACAAATTGTTGGTGCAGATAAGAAACCACAGCTTAGAGAAGATATTGATCATAAGAGCTGCAGGTTAACCAATATGCAATACACAGTGAAATAAAAACTACTGATAATAAAATAAATAAATACACAAATAAGCAAACACAGCAAGATAGTCTATAATATTGCCATTAGTCATAAACAAAGTTAAACACCTGTTTGAGTCGCTGAATGTACAATTTTATGAATGACTGATATCTTGAATAAAGTTGCTAAATTGCGTGTTTAACATTGGTAAAACATTTTAAAGGGCCATGCATCCTCTGTTACATATGCAGTTTAATGAATTAAAATGTGATGTGCATTGTGCTGGACTTTCACTCAATAAAGTAGCTAAATTCAAACAATTAACGGATTGTATCTTTACAATTACACATGAATATCGCATGTTTCAATTGATATGCTAGATTCGCACTTGTTCCATAGTTATAAAGCAATCCATAAAGTAGCCTCTGTTTATAAAGTTTAGCTGAGGCGGGAGTGACTGCTCCAAAAGAATCGTGACGGTTACGTTTTACTTTTTTAAATATAATAACTAAAAGAAGTAACAAGCAAACGTGCACTTACCGCAGACTCCGACTTCTGCACCTCTGTGCTTAACGTGAGGAACACCACTAACACCGCGCCGACACTCTTTAAGTTCATACTGATTTTCAAAGATTCTGCCCTCTTAACATTGACAGTTACAACTATGGACACTTATTAAACTTATCATATTCCTCCGTTAAGCTAACTGCAAAGCCAACAAGTTTTTTCAAAAGTTACAGAGGGATTCTTGTAAATTCTCAAAGCTGTCCTGTGCTGGTAGCGCTCGCAATAATGTACCCGTCACTTTACTGAATCCCCCTTAACCTGCTCACCGCACTACTTTATATTCCTCCGCCAAACATGTAGATCCCCACAGACTTTAGGTTGTAAAGTCATGAAATGATGAAGAGATCCATTTAAATGTCTTAGGTGCTTTCTTTTATTAGATAAACCATTAATATAAACTATTTTACCCGCGGGTCTCTTCTTCTTTTAAATTTATAAGGAGAGTTGGTAGCAATGTCGTGGCGGAGGACGCATCACACACACACACACACACACACACACACACACACACACACACACACACACACACACACACACACACACACACACACACACACACACACTTTATATATAGGCTATATATATATATACACGCACACAAATAATATAAATATAAAAATAATATATATATATATATATATATATATATATATATATATATATATATATATATATATATATATATATATATATATATCCTATTCTATTCTTTTATGCAGTTATTAAAAAAAGTGGTGCAGCTAAGATATGACAATGAGTTTTTCTGAGTTTTTCATTTTAAGTTCACTTTTTTACCCAATAGTTCTACTTTGCTGCAGTCCCATTTACAGTCCACATATTATACGGATTATTGAAATTTATAATGCATGTTAAACGCATGTCTCGAGTCACTTGGATTGCTCTCTGATATGTGTATCATGTAATTTACATAATGTTTGTTTTATTATGTCCAGTCTTGTGTGAGACATATAGTTAATGATATTTTAACTTACACGAGTGGAAGGCTACGCTGTTTTACTGATAACATTGTAGTTGTTATAGCTGTTTGTTTAGAGGCGAAAGCGTGAGGCGTGCGGATGATTGACGGGCAAAAACCCCGCCCTCTTCTCAGAGCACGGGCACTTGCGGTGCGTGAATCTACTCTGCCGCGAGGACAGCAGAGGTTTCTTGTGAGTGAACTCTTTTTCTCAGAGGACAAACAGAAGCAAAACTTAAAAATACCTGCATAAAATACCTGTAGCATGTGCAAAGTAATATTTCAATCTCTCGTTTAATTGTTTATATTTATCCTTATCTCACTTTTTGTCCTATGAAGTGGACGAACCGCTCACCGGATTCTCAAATGAATAGGTTTGTAGCCATTAACGGAGGCTTACTGTGAAGACGCCGAGGATACATTACCTGCGTTTTCCTCAAAGCTTTGCAAAATGAAGCTTTGGTAAGTATATTTTTATGTTGTTAACCGTGGATACCAATTCAGAGAATCGGATATTAAGTAGTCAACTGTCAGTTTTAGTCATCCGAGTTAAATAAAGCAGATATTTCTCGCAAGCACACATGATGGATTTATTTCTCTCCCTCCACAGGAGTTTTGTGCTACCTGTTGTTTTGTATGCAGTGTCTGCACAAGCGGTAAGTGTGCTATCATTATTAAAAACACTTCAACACTCACATGATGAATATAACTGCATTTCCCCTTGTGGTTCAGATCACCAGAAAGGATTTGATCATTTGTTTGTTATTTAACTGAACATCTAAGTTGTTTTTAAACTAGCCTACACATCTGACATCATGTTTTCCAAACAAATTTGGAAATTGCATTTTATAAGACGCAATCACTTAACAAATTACAACCTGTGAAGATTTGTGTAGACTATTTGTTTGCCTTGTTAAAATAGTTAGATGTCAAACGCGTACAATGGTTAGTTTCCACTGCGAAATCATTATTTAAAACAAAAAACATGTAAAGTCTTTTTTGATTTGTGAAATGTCTCAGTTCTCATCACCAAACTGAAAAAACACTCCTCCTAATTAATATGCAATGTCCCTGTTTCTCTGCCACGCCCATTTACCCCATTAGTATCCCATTGGCACTCACGATTCTAATTAGTATATTAGATATAAGCTTATGTTTCGTTTTTCTTCTGTTTTGATTGTAAGCTACAATTTGGCTGCACATTTAGTGTACATGATATATGGTGTATTTATCATCCTTTTCTCATGTTGAAGAAATATGATATACATTATTTTAAGTAGCCTAGCTAATTTGAAATTTTTAAATATTAGCCGAGTCATCAAATTGTGCTCGTTGTTGGGGAAATGTGGAGGTGATGAGGTGCATATTTAATTGTTTCATATAAGTTGAGTGTATAGGTGAGTTATGAATATGTGTGTCTTGAGGATATTTGAAAGTACAGTAAGTTGTGATTTGGCTGTTCTGATTGTCCATAAGAGTTTATTTATCATGAACAGGCAGTGACCCTATATGGAAAATAGGTAAAATGCATTTAATTTGAGCAGTTACTGGGAGCAATTGAAGTATGATTAGAGAATATATGCATGACATCAAGACAATACAAAATGCACAGACCTATCAAATGGCAGCATTCTGGATGGACCCAAGCAGACATGAGGTTGATGCAGGTGGGATAGAGAGTAGTGGCAGTATAGTCTAGCCATGAAATGATTATAGCCTGCACTAATAAACAGCTTAGCAGAGTAATAATTATCGGAGGGCTGAATTGTCCTCATGTTCCTTGTGTAGCATGAAGCAGGAAGACGGTTGCTTCAGTGTGGTCCACAAGGGTAAGTGGGTCAGCTAGGAGTCAACTAGGATTTCGTATATGAGAATAGAGGTGAAAAAAATGAAGAGGTCTTGACTTTGTTGAAGAGGAGTTCATTTGTGTTGAAAAGACAAAAAGTCATCCCGACCAGTATGATATTTGTGATGCCTCTCTCACTCCATATGTCTAGCACCTCACTTCAGATTTGTTTAAAATGTCAACTATAGAAATGTATATATATACTTATTTATTTTTAATAAAATAATTGAATAATCCTTATTTAAATTGGCATTTGTTTTAATGACAGCAGTGGACGGACACTTCCCAGAATGCCAATACTTGTAGAATTTGTTTGAATTGCAAATCAGTAAATTCCACCTTCTGTTCTGTTCTTTTCGGTTAGAGCTGAACATTTCTGAATAAATTGAGAATCACAATTTGTTTGGGGGTTTAAAATAGAGATCACTATTCTGAATAGTCAATGGAAAAAATAACATGTATGACAAAACGTTCTGGCAAACTGTTAATTGCTGCAGTCTACTTAAATATATTAAATTAATGTGAATGATTTTTATTTTATTTAAAAATCGGTTTGAATGAATGATTTAATGACTCACTCATAAAGACTTTACTTGTGTCATTACTTGATGAATCAGCGTTTTTGAACAAATCTATTGAACGAATGATTCAATGACAAATACATTTTTAGCAGTGACTTGTCAGCACCTACTGGTGTAACAAATTGATACAATCTTTATTTGAAGCGTCAAGTTACTTTCATGGGTTACTTTCAATGGGTGATTTACTCTATTTTTATTGCTACCGTAGACATTAGTGTTTATATCTGAACTATAAACTTTTATTCCAGTACTTCTGTGATAATTTGAATTATTGTAACACAGATAATGATACTGTGCGGTTGAAAAGACTATTTGTGAAGCTGTTTCATATGACAACTGCATTCTATGGGTCAGCGGCAGCGTCTACACAAATCTGAATGTTCACTGTGATAAATAATTAGCAATCGGTCACTCAAGATTGGTCACTTGTCTTTTGCCTGGTTATCAGTTTCTCTGTTGTTGGCTAAGCGTGCTATTTGAGCGATGTAAACAAATTAATAATGAAAATAAAATAAATATTTGCTCATCCTCCATAACGCAGTTGCTATTTACATCTCATATCGTCTGTAAACCCTTGCATTACCAAGGCAACGACTGTTTGTAATTACAACATTTGTATTACATTCCAACAATCTCCATTATTAGCCCCACAGTGCATGGAATGGAACGATTAAAGGGATAGTTCACTCAAAAATGAAAATGATCCCATAATTTACTCACCCTCAAGCCATCCTAGGTGTATATGACTTTCTTCTTTCAGACGAATACAACCGGAGTTATATTAAAAAATATCCTGGCTGTTCCAAGCATTATAATTTGAGTGAATGGAGTAAACTTGGATTTAGAACCACAAAAAAGTGCATCCATCCATAATTACAGTAATCTATACTGCTCCAAGGGGTTAATAAAGGCCTTCCAAAGTTAAGCGATGTGTTTTTGTAAGAAAAATATCCATATTTATAACTTTATAAACTATAATCACTGGCTTCCGGTAACGGCTGTACGCGAGTCTAGTTCCGGCGGGAGAGTGACCTCTGACCCGACGCATGACGTAGGATGTGGGAGTAACGTAAGCTTAGGTGAGAGTAGAAGCCTCTCGCGGTTCAAACAAACAGGGCTGGGCAACAAACTCAAGCTCCTCCGACATTTCTCTTTAAAAATTGTCTCTAAAAGATTCTCTGTAATTTGTGACCGGTGTTTAGTTTTGGTCTGTTCGCCGGAACTAGACTCGTGGATGGAAACCAGTGATTATAGTTTATTATGAAATAGATAATTCCGGTCCTTGATTCTGATTGGTTGAGCCGCGTTCGAAGCCGTTGTAAGTTACTCAACAAACATACACCTGTGACCGCATTACATTAGTATTACTTACTACATACGTATTTGATCACCTTCCAACCAGTAATAATTCCGGCTCTCACAGACCTGTTAGTTTCTCTTTAAGAAGCCCTCCTGTTCTCCACTCATTACCTGTATTAACTGCACCTGTTTGAACCCGTTACCTGTATAAAAGACACCTGTCCACACACTCAATCAAACAGACTCCAACCTCTCCACAATGGCCAAGACCAGAGAGCTGTGTAAGGACATCAGGGATAAAATTGTAGACTTGCACAAGGCTGGGATAGGCTACAGGACATTATTCAAGCAGCTTGGTGAGAAGGCAGGAACAGTTGGCGCAATCATTAGAAAATGGAAAAAGTTCAAGATGACGGTCAATCTCCCTCGGTCTGGGGCTCACTGCAAGATCTCACCTCGTGGGGCATCAATGATCATGAGGAAGGTGAGGGATCCGCCCAGAACTACACGGCAGGACCTGGTCAATGACCTGAAGAGAGCTGGGACCACAGTCTTAAAGAAAACCATTAGTAACACACTACGCCGTCATGGATTAAAATCCTGTAGCGCACACAAGGTCCCCCTGCTCAAGCCAGCGCATGTCCAGGCCCGTCTGAAGTTTGCCAATGACCTTCTGGATGATCCAGAGGAGGAATGGGAGAAGGTCATGTGGTCTGATGAGACAAAAATAGAGCTTTTTGGTCTAAACTCCACTCGCCGTGTTTGGAGGAAGAAGAAGGATGAGTACAACCCCAAGAACACCATCCTAACCGTGAAGCATGGAGGTGGAAACATCATTCTTTGGGGGTGCTTTACTGCAAAGGGGACAGGACGACTGCACAGTATTGAGGGGAGGATGGATGGGACCATGTATCGCGAGATCTTGGCCAACAACCTCCTTACCTCAGTAAGAGCATTGAAGATGGGTCGTGGCTGCGTCTTCCAGCATGACAACGACCCGAAACACACAGCCAGGGCAACTAAGGAGTGGCTCCGTAAGAAGCATCTCAAGGTCCTGGAGTGGCCTAGCCAGTCTCCAGCCCTGAACCCAATAGAAAATCTTTGGAGGGAGCTGGAAGTCCGTATTGCCCAGCGACAGCCCCGAAACCTGAAAAATCTGGAGAAGGTCTGTATGGAGGAGTGGGCCAAAATCCTGCTGCAGTGTGTGCAAACCTGGTCAAGAACTACAGCAAACGTATGATCTCTGTCATTGCAAACAAAGGTTTCTGTACCAAATATTAAGGTCTGCTTTTCTGTTGTATCAAATACTTATGTAATGCACTAAAATGCAAATGAATTACTTAAAAATCATACAATGTGATTTTCTGGATTTTTAGATTCTGTCACTCACATTTGAAGAGTACATATGATAAAAATTACAGACTTCTACATGCTTTGAAAGTGGGAAAACCTGCAAAATCGGCAGTGTATCAAATACTTGTTCTCCCCACTGGATATTTTTATTACAAAAACGCATCGCTTCTCTTCAGAAGGCTTTTATTAACCCCCTGGAGCCTTATAGATTACTGTTATGATGGATGGATGCGCATTTTTAGATCTTCAAAAACTTAATTACTATTCACTCCCATTGTACAGCTTGGAATAACCAGGATATTTTTTAATATAACTCTGATTGTGTTTGGCTGAAAGAAGAATGTCATATACACCTAGGATGGCTTGAGGGTGAGTAAATTATGGGATCATTTTTGGGTGAACTACCCCTTTAAGCAAAGAGAACGGTTTGGCCCGAAGGTGGAAAAGCAGCTATTTTCTGGACAGTGACACAATTTTCTTTAAACTTCTCTTAATGTAGACGTCACTTTAACTTTAGACTTTTTAGAGGTATGCTTGTAGAGGGTCAGACCTCCAACATCCTTCAGAAAAGGTCATCAAGAATGATGAAGCAGAGAAGATAAGTTCTTAAGAGTCTTTGATGGGGTCAATATAGAGGTCAGGGTCTTAGGTGAATGGCACCTTTTTTTTCTACAGACAAGAACAACAAATCTTTATTCGTGTGCTGACATTTACCAGCAATTGTAAGCTCCTACATAGGTTTTAAATGGTTAATTGGCCCAAATTCTTCAACTGGATTATGAGGATCAAGGCAATATAAGGAGCCAAGTATTAGTGAACTGGTGAAGTCTAGAGAAGAAAATGAAACTGTTAAACCGTAAAATATAATTCACAGTTTATTTGCTTGTTTATGTATTTGATAATGCTTTTACATGATATCACAAACCAAGTGGGGTAGCGCATCATATATCTATATACTGATGTATGGAACTTTCACGCCATATTTTTTATTTTTATAAATTCTCATCTGCAGCCACCTTTTCTGGTTAGTGAATAAAATCTAAATCTTACTGGCAAAACAGCCAGTTATATCTAATAGACCTTCTGAAACAGACTCCTAGTTAGGGGTGTGCGATATTGACAAAACATCTATATTTTCTGGGATTTTATCGATAAGGTAATTAGACAATATTTGCTGAGTGTCTTATTGTGTTGGTATGTTGGCAGGTTTTGGGCTGCTGTGGACATATGACTCCTAAAGCTTTTTGTATTCTTCATATTGTGTGTGGTGGTCAGTTCACAGAAGTGACAACAAATATTTTTTCCAATATGTTTCAATTGATTTCTACCTTTTATGGGCATTTTTACCTTTTGTAAATCCATTTTTTAAACCTAATTATATGCATGCATCATCTTTTGTGTCAATTTAATTAAATCAAATTCAATTTTAATAATAATAGGACTGTTACCAATCAAATTAATTAAATATGAGCAAAAATCATGTTTGCAATGGAGTGGAAACACAGAATCTATATTTGAAGTGGCATTTAAAAGCATTTACAGCATTTACACACACTGTACAGTTCAGAGGTGACAAATGAATAACCTGCAGTCACAAATGCATAAATCATATTTTTTATGTTTTAAACATAAAACATGGAATATTGATATTGATATTTGAAATGATTTAATACATGGAAATATATTTTAAATGTGAAATCAATTAAAACCGCCAGTAAGTTGCAACAAGCCACTGTTAATGAGCGAGTCATTGAGATTTAACCGATTCATACCAATGGCTAATTCATTCAGGAACGAAGCTTTTTACTATCTTAAAGGTTTAGTTCACCCAAAAATGAAAATTAAGTCATTAATTACTCACCCCCATGCTGTACCAACCCCGTAAGACCTTCGTTCGTCTTCGGAACACAAATGAAGATATTTTTGATTAAATCTGAGAGGTTTATGACTGCTACATAGGCTCCCTAAGGGAATGAATCCTGACGGCCCAGAAAGTCAATGAAGAAAATGTTTAAATATTCCATGTGACAACAGTGGCTCAACTATAAGTTTATCAAGCGACTTTACGACTTTATTCGACTATTCCTTTTCTTCCTTGTAGGCCTGAAACGAGACTTCAAGAGATTTCCACGACGCGCACGCGAGAATTGCGATCTCCTTCAACTACTTCAGTTAAGTTCTCGCGCGTGCGCGTCGTGGAAATCTCTTGAAGTCTCGTTTCAGGCCTACAAGGAAGAAAAGGAATAGTCGAATAAAGTCGTTATTTTTGTTTGTTTTTTCGCACAAAAAGTATTCTCGTCGCTTGATAAACTTATAGTTGAGCCACTGTTGCGACATGGAATATTTAAACATTTTCTTCATTGACTTTCTGGGCCGTCAGGTTTCATTCCCTTAGGGAGCCTATGGAGGAGTGATCCAGCTGTCACATTTAATCAAAAATATCTTCATTTGTGTTCCGAAGACGAACAAAGGTCTTACGGGGTTGGTACAGCATGGGGGTGAGTAATTAATGACTTAATTTTCATTTTTGGGTGAACTAACCCTTTAATCTATCTTAGATATCATTGATTCAACTGATTCATTAAGGAAGTAAGGAAACACCGCCATATGTTGCTCAGAGACGCAATTACAGTGCTGTGGCTTTGTTTTGAACTATTTTCGTAGGCGAAATAGAGCAAAAACAGACAATATGGTGTCTAAAATGTAAGTCACTTAATTTTAACTTCTTGTTTATTAAACTTGTATAAAATCAACATCACATTTGTTATCATGCTGATATCTGGAGAAAAACTGCACTCTTCGTGTGATATTTATTAACTATATTAAATTATTTAAATATAGACGAAATCACGCAATGAAAGCAGTATGCATGCATGCGCTCTTACAGTATCTTTGTTCGTGAGAGGGATATACTCGATAATATCAGATCGCACATTGTCAAAAACAAGTATTTTAGTATTTTAACTATACCAAAGGCAATGGATTCCAGTAACAAGGTGCACATAGTGTAAGGCAATGGCATCATTTTCCTTTAAAATTCCCTAATGCTTAGACTCAAAATGGGCTTGTGTCGAAAATGTAATATAAAGTATCATGACATTTTATTATGTAAAATAACTTTATTCGGGTGTGGGATAAGGATGGGGATTAATGTTGAGTCTATGTTGAGAAAAAAAGCAATCTAATCTCTATTGTCATTTCACAAATGAATGTCTCTGAGAAACTGTTGGGGTGTTGTGCTTTTTGTCTGAATACTGTCTTAGTGTTATCACAGAGGACGCCCCATTCTTCCTCCCCCATGAAAAATTCCTGGGCTGCCTGGTAAAACATGTTGAGATTTCGCTTTTCCTTGCTGCAGGTGTCGCTTTCTAGAACATTCCTTCAGGTCAGACCGAGACACTTTGTGATTGCTTTGTGATTTGTTAGTACCTCTCCCTGTTTGAGCATTCCGTGGGGCACAAATTCTGAATGTCCCTCCATCCATTTAAAAGCTTTAACGCTAGGAGGTAATGTTTATGGCCCTCTATTGGATATTAGGTTAAGTGGATTGAGATAGATGAGTTGTCGGTAGGATTGAGGGCATAATGGAGAAGAGTTCTGTTTTTCTGTTTGTTGTATCTTAAATATCATTTCAATGTTCAGGTGTATGTTCAGAAATTAAATAGCAACTTAGCAAGCTGTCATTTAACAGATACTTTTATAGCTATGCTGTAGCCTGTCAAGTCCCCCTGGAGTAAAATTCATTCATTCATTCATTTGTAATTTTTTTATTTTACTCGCCGGACTTTTTACATGGAATGCAAAAACAATGAAAAAGAAATCTACATAAATATAATATAACATTTACATTTCAAACACTTAAATACAAGGAAAAGTGTTTTTATTTACTCGCATATTAGATAGATGAACGGAATTAAGAGATGGTATACATAATATTGTATTCAATTTCACATTGTATTGTATTCATTCTTTCCTTCATTCCATTTCACTAGTTTCCATCCCATTAAAGTCCATAAGCATTCATGTTTATTCTCCTTCTAGTCCTAAATGTATTCCTTTCACTTTCTCATTGTTTACTCTGTCATCCATCCATTTTCGATCAAAACTTTTTTCCTGAGACTAAGCATTAAGATTTTATAAGAGCGACATTACATGATTAAGAGCGGGATGTCTTTTGTAGTTTACTTTCCAGGTGGCTTCATTTCCTGTTCCCTTGTCTCTACAGTCTCTCTCTTTGCCTCTTCAGATCTGTTGAGAGGAAATTAAGTTAATCTCAATGTCAGTGAGAGATTTACTCCTTACATGGCCAGCTTTTACTGTACAGAGGCTTGTGGTTGCACATGAGAGATATCTCTTATATCTGCACGTTCATAGTGCCAAAAAGCGAACAGTTTTACTGCTTTTTCATCTTTCATGAGGATGGAGTATATACAGTATGTAGATCTGTGTATGTTTGTGGGACCACGTGTGTGGCCTGGCTTTTATTGCTTCACTCAGTCACATCTCCAGCCAGGCTCTTCTACAATGTCCTGCAGTTACAATCCATAAGTACAAATCACAGCACGCTACTATAACACTTTGAGCTGCTATGGATAATTTATCTTAATACAGGTTGTAAAGACCTGCTGAGTGTCTCTGTCTCCCACCGTCTCCATTTCTGTCCCTCCCATAGTTTTACATGGTCTTCTTTTTGCCCATCACCTTCTTTTTCTTTATTTGTAGTCTTTCTTTCTGTTTATATCTTCTCCTTTTTTCTCTCGGTACACTGATCTCCCTCTTTTTGTTGTATACCTTCTTATTGAACCTTTCAAATCATGCAGCAAGTTGCGCAGTCCAAAAGTGTCAATGATAAATACCAGAGATTTGAGAGATTACAGTCTCGGAGGTGTTGACAGATGCCTCCTTCACAGCTGATTTAAGAGTGACAGGACTAAATGCATGGCAGGGACATTTTTGTCTTTGTCTTGCCATCAGCTCTGCATGTATGATAGAGCTCAGTAAGATCCATGCTCACTCATGTTCAAAGCAAGCAAAGGGTCAAAGGTTACACTATGGAAACAGAGTGAGAGTGTGTGGAGAGGGCATCTTAACATTTTTTCCGTCACTCACTCGGGTGTTTTGACACATTTTAAAAGAAAAAGAGGAAGGAAAGGACATAAGACTGTAGAAAAGAATCCAAGGTTTTTTGACATTTATTTTAACTCACACACATATATAAAAGCGGGGTATATCAAAAATCAAGTATATACTGCCCACTCAGTTGTGACTGCCCATACAAAAGCTCATGTGAATTGACCATCTCTTCCTCTTTATTACTAGATATAGCATGAAATAAACATGATTGAATATCAGAAGTTTTTTTTTAAATATATAGTACAACAATATGTCACGTAAGGTTACATTTACCTCAGAAAGTCCATTCAATGACCATAGCTTGAAAGTTAGCTAGAGAGATTAACTGTAGACTCTAGAGAGAGTCTTTTGCTAAATGCGCTTGCACTAAATTACATATTCATTATATATTTTTTTAACTTAAACGGTTAGTTCACCCAAAAATGAAAATTAAGTCATTAATTACTCACCCCCATGCTGTACCAACCCCGTAAGACCTTCGTTCGTCTTCGGAACACAAATGAAGATATTTTTGATTAAATGTGACAGCTGGATCACTCCTCCATAGGCTCCCTAAGGGAATGAATCCTGACGGCCCAGAAAGTCAATGAAGAAAATGTTTAAATATTCCTGAAACGAGACTTCAAGAGATTTCCACGACGCACGCGCGAGAACTTAACTGAAGTAGTTGATTGCGATCTCCTTCAACTACTTCAGTTGAGTTCTCGCGCGTGCGCGTCCTGGAAATCTCTTGAAGTCTCGTTTCAGGCCTACAAGGAAGAAAAGGAATAGTCGAATAAAGTCGTTATTTTTGTTTGTTTTTTCGCACAAAAAGTATTCTCGTCGCTTGATAAACTTATAGTTGAGCCACTGTTGCGACATGGAATATTTAAACATTTTCTTCAATTAATGTTTGAATGAAAACAAGTTTTCATGACAGCCACCATTTAAATGTTTATATTTAAAAAACTGAATTGCAGTAAAAACATAAGTATGTCATTAAAAGATTATTATTATGTAGTTACAAATAGTCACACTTACAAATCAGTTGTTAGTTTTATCCTTGAATATTTTAGTAATGTAATTTACCTGATATATCAAAATTGAATTGAGATTGGAATTGAATCTTAATCAAATCAAGTTGTGAAATTTGTGTAAATAACAGCCCCAATTGCTATGTGGTTATTTGGTACTGGCACAACGTAAATATAGATGATTTTTAAAATTATGTTTCCCTTTAACCAAAAAAGTCCAATCACCTCAAGAATGTTACGTGGGTGGGAGTAGAGTTTTGTTAAAAGCCCTTAAGCAGTCGTAACAGTGATTTTTGCATTCTTTACAAAAAAAAAAAAAGATTGAATGAGGCATATGGAGAACCTACATGTTGAATGAAAGGCACATGCAGTTCTGACATTGAGAGCATGGAGAAATACATAGATGAAAGATTGATGTAGGAAAATACAAATTCCCCTTAGGGTTAAAGAAGAGTCTTTTTACGCTTGAAGAGGGCCCCCTTTTATTGTAACATAGATAGGTTTATGTTTATGTTGTTTTAGTTCATTGTACATGCCTTGTCTTACACCATCTACATGCCACTATAGCCATGGGCTGGATTTACTCTTTTCTTTTAAATGGATTTTTGCTCTTTTCGCTCTGTTTTTCTTTCATTTGTTGTTGTTTGGCTTGCTTTCACTCATTCTTTCAATTCTTTCATGTACCCCACCCTTCTCTGTCATCCATATAATCTTCACAGTGAATGACACTCTCAGGTCAATACCCAACCCCCCCCCCCCCCGGTCTGATATAGACATAAAAAAGGAGCACGCTAATATTTACGAGTAGTTATCCGTAAAAATTGTCAGCGAGTAAGCAAGTAAGGATTGCATTCATACATTTGTGTAATTAAAATTTGTTGTGCTGCGAGAAAGCCTGTTATTGGAATGGCTCTGTTTATTCATCTGTGTTTTGCCTCCCCTCCTTCTCTACAGGACTACATCATCCTTTCTTCCCTCTGTTGTTTTTTCCACATTGCTCATATTGCACAGGATCTCCTTAATTCCTCCCTCATTCTTTACCTATGATGTGTCCACCTGTGAATTATATAAACAGTTTTCTGTAGTTTGATGCCAGCAGCTCAAATGTACCCTTGTCTAAGCTTTGTTTGTGCTTTAACCGTCTTTTAGGGCCACTGGAAACAGCATAAGGTGTCAAGTGTAAAATTACTACAGAGGATATTTGATAAATACAATTTTTCACAAAATAATTTTTATGAAATTTTGAGAAAATAAATGAGAAAATACTTTTTTCGCAATAATTATTCATGTTTCATAGCAAAGTATAGGTGTGGATGTTTTTCTAAAGGCCTCATTTTCCCCCTCCTAATGATAATCGAGCTTTCTCTCTATCTTTGTCTATCTTTTCTCTCATTAACCAACCTCCCTCGCTTATCAACAGAGCAATTTGCTTCATGTTTTTTTTTTGTTTTTTTTATTTAGATATCAGTTTCCTGATATCAGTGGCCAGTGTAGAAACAGAAAGACATTTGTGATGACATTTCTACAGTTTCTAAGATCTGCTTTTCAATTTCTAGCATCATTTAACTCTCATTCCAAACCTGTATGACTTACTTTCTTGTATGGAACACAAAAGAAGATATTTTGAAGAACAATGATGTCCAAATAACATTGGACGCCATTTGACTTTAATTGTATGGACATTTTAGACATTTATTTTAAACTTCACACCCAGTCAAAATTGCATTGTTGCAAGAAAAACAAAAAAATCACAAAAAAGTTGCATCGGTACATGACTAGCATTTTATTATTACATTCAGAAATAACGTAAAATGCCAGTAAATAAAATTAAATGTTTTCAAACATTATACAAACTATAAACATGTATTTTAGGCCCCCTCACTCCACAACAAAATGAATAATATTTAACGATATTCAGAACGGGTGCGTTTCCCGAAAGCATCGTTAGCCAACCATGTTCGCAAGTTCCGTCGTCGGTAGCATAGTTTAACAAGTCGTGTTTCCCAAAACCATCGTTCCAACGAACATTCACAAACAGCATCGCAAAGTTGTGTGGTTGGAACGACAGCTCTCGAGCTGTGGTTAGAAGCATAGTTTCTAGATTGCATGACACGTGGACTTAATAAATCCTTATCTTGAGCAAAATAAGCAAGCTGACATTCAGTACAACCTGTGTCTTTTAATTTAGAATACATAAAAATGTCATTTACATCTTTGAGTTTGTCAAGATATTTAAAGCACCCTTTTTGAAGACTGCGCATGTGCGAACATGCTCTACTATGTAAGAACGAGTCTATGATTGAATATGGAAATAAAGCGAAATAACTGAGAAAAATGAGAAATAGTCCTCAGATGCCATGTCTGTAATTTATATTAAACATCTAGCATTAATTCGATCTCAAACATTTTCATTAAAAGAAGTGATTACTCCACCACGTGCGTGACCTCATAAACCAACGTGGTTGAACGACCACTTTCCGACAATATGGTTTCGGGAAACAGTCGTGACTAGCTAGTTGATTTCTTCAACGATGCATCGGACTATGGTAGTGAAGCATCGAGTTACGTCGTTGTACGGGAAACGCACCCCAGAACGGCACTTAATATATTATATAAGTATAAAACAAACATACATTTATTGTGTCATTCATTATAATTCGCAAGCCAAAAGCAAATTTATATAAAGCAAAACCAAAGAAAAAAAACGGCTTGTGGGAAATGTGCTTTACAATTAAACTTGGGCTCACATACCTCTCTCTCATTCGGCACAAATCCAAATGTGTGCTTTGTGCATGTTTTGTGTGCTTGACATTAATTGCATAATGTGAGTTGCTTTGGAATATAAGTCGCAGCACATTTCAGATGTGACTTTTAATCCAGAACATACAGTCTTGGCAACCGCCTCTATAAAGCTCAAGTGTGCGTGATTCTATAGTGTTACAGTATAATCTACTGTAGCATAGTTTAGCTTAGCACGGCCAAAGTACTATCATGTGTAAAGCATCGAAAGTATGTGTGTCACATTATTGTTAAATTAGAGGTAATTTTAGTGGTAATATATATGGCTGCAATCTTTTGGAGTTTCAGTGCTTTTTATCGCTTACGGACGTTAAGATGGAATGAAAAATGCTAGACATACCACTCCCCCCCCTCGAGAGCTCAGGCCCCGGAGCTAGACATTCCCATGATGGCATTCCCAAATCTGTGACGGGGGCAGGCCTCAGCTTAGTCTCCAACCGTTAGCTAAGCAGTTGAACCCCCTCACCTACACACCCCGTCCCAGTATGCACACCCACCGCCTCTGATCCTCTGTATTATTACCCTCAGCTCTCATGCTTTCTTCTTTCTCCTTCTCAAACATTTACCCTCCTGCTTAATCCAAAAATATCATACCTGAGACCATGATCATTTACTTACTCTCTTCTTTCCCCCCTCTTGTCACCCCTCTATCCTGTCTTGAAAGATGAATGCACCTCATCACTCTCTCCACGACCTTTTTACCTATCTGTCTCACCTGTCTGTTCCTGCCTAACTGCTCCAGGGCAGATCCCGTTGGATATATTTTTACTTTTTTCTGTAAAAGACAATGGCAATGTACTGCTCATTAATTATATCAATGTGGTTGTGTAATCACTTGAGGGAGTGGAGAGAATGAAGAAGAGTGGAGTGGAGTGATGGTCTTCAGATTTAAAGGTCCCATATTTCCTGGCTTTTTTCATGATAACAGAGGTCTAGGGGCAATTCAACCAAATACAAAGTACCGTATTTATTCTCTTCCTCTTCCACCTGCACCTTCTCCTCCTCTGTCTCCTCCTCTAATTTCGCCACCTTCTCTGGGCCAGCATCCTCTAACCTGGCCTTTTTAGGGGGCTTTCCTCTCAGGGTGAATGAGAGAATGCTTAATTGCTTTTTACCGGACATCTTTGAAAGACAGATGCAATGATTAATGCATCCATGGCCAGGATATAATTATAAAATATGACATGATTTGAAAAGTGACCTATAACCGACTATGCAATACACTTTATTTTATTTTGTGCTTATAAAATTATCAAGCCTATTTGGAGAGAGAGATGTTTATAATGTAACAATATGTCAGTCATCGTGTGATAACGAAAATATGACTAGGCCTAGACTACTTGTTCTGAGCAGGTGTTGTCAGTGAACAGGCTGTAAAACTGTTGGCTAAGTTACAGACATTATGAAAAACTGATGGTAATTATCTGGGAAACATTCTCTAACAGCTGTCAAGTTGTCATTGTTTGTGTCAAACAAGTTGTGATTTTTTTGTAACATTAAAACAGGAGATCATGACTTATCTTAAATCTTACCTAGATACAATAGTGCTATTTTCTGATTGGCTATTGTGTAACCCCTTTATTATTTTTTTTGATTGGCTGATAAGGCTCGACTAAGAACTCCAGGGAGACGCGCTTGATTCCTGCCGGTTCCATAGTGAGAGCGGCGCGGCCAGAGAAATTTTGGGCACTGCGGCATATTAAATATTATGAAACGTGTTTCAGCGTGAGAAATACAATGTGTGGTGGGAGTGCGTGACAAAAGACCGAAATGAGTGACTGTCACACTCAATGCGTGACACTTGAGAGCCCTGTGAGCATCACCAAGCCACATCAGGCTACAACATACATACAACCTGTGGTTGGCCTGGTCGTGCGTCACTCAGAAAACAACAGGCCAATCAGAAGAGAGGCTCATGAATAGTAAGGGGACAGGCCAAAATCGACCTGTTCTTAGCAGAGCTCCTGAAAAAACGAGCCGTAAAAATATATTGAGATGGTTTTTGGCACTTATACCGCAAATATATATTCTTAAGGACATCAAAACTTAAAATAAAACTTCAGAAAGGTGTACAATATGGGACCTTTAAAGCATTGTAAATACTAATGATTTAAGTTGTCTTAGAAATGATGGGGTAGGTTTAAGTTTTTATTGTGCCCTAAGGTTGTCAGCTCATTGGTTGATTGAGTGTCCTCCAGCCAAGTCATTATGTTTCACCATGTTTTAAAGCCAAATGTGGTCTGTGGTTTCTGTTAATGGCCAAGGTTTGTAGCTTTGGGAAAAAAAGCTCTACTACACTGGTTCAGCACCAGGTCACAGTAAGTTCTGGGTTGATCTCATCTGTGATACACAATGCGTGTATCAATGCTGTAAATAACTAGTGTAATCTGGACCACATTAACTCTCTCCATTAACTGTAAACCCCTTTGGAGGGTTTAAAGCAGGAGACTTTAATAAGAACAGTTCTGTGTTTTTTCATATCACTGAGTAAATGCACTTAGACACCCCTATGTGACAATACAATCACAAAATTGTGATTATCAATTCAACCATTATGCAGTTTGAAGAAAATGTGACTGGTTTCATTTACAAAAAATAGACTAGATAATAATTAAATAATTAAACTAAAATTTGACTAAACAAAAACAGAGTTGACAAAAGTTTGACTAAATATGCTAAAAACTAAAAAGTACATTTGACACAGAACTAAAAAAAAAAAAGATGACGAAATTAACACTACTCTTAAAGTCCCCCTGTAGTCAATAGTTTTATACCTTAACTCATCTTTGATCACCAAAATGACACATATTTGAACAATTTTCCTGTGAAAAAAAATCTTCATGCCTTAAAATAGCTTGAATGCAACTCTACACTCTTGCTTCATTTATGCGGATCCGTGAATATAAGAATTAGCCCCGCCTCCACTCACGCCAGCTCAGAGATCCACTCTGCCAACTTACTGGGGTAGACGCTGCATAATGGTATACACTCTTTACAACGTCGGCCACATAACGATAATTAATATGATTAGCCTTTTGCTTCACTATGCTTAATTCAAACAGCTAATGATGTGTTGCTAATGTTACACAAACCATGTTCCCGTTCGCATCTCATAGACAACTGCCTTCTAACAATCATCAGAGATGTTTTGAACAACTCAGAACGTCAGTGGAGAAAGGCATATAGATCATCATAACATCGTAATATACATCATACACCCGCTATATAGCTAAATCTAACCGATTTTTCATATCAACAGAAAAATATACTGGGATAACCTTCTCCCGCGGCTCCCTTTTGTGACGTCAGAAACACCAACGATTTCAAACCACGTTTTTGAGACTGTCTTTGGTTCACTGAAGTTTTATGGAGAAAAGACTTATGAATTTGCACATGGTTTGTCTTTAAAGCACATTAAAACACAAAATAGACATAAACAACACTAAAAACTTGATTTTCACCACAGGGGACTTTAACATGTCAGCATTATAGTTTAATTTGAAAATATGTGTTCAGACAACTGTTTTTGACTTGTTGGGACAACATTTGGTGAAATTCTGATAGTCTTACATTGGTTTTATGTAGTTTTACATTTATTAGTATTTATGATGCAAAACGCCCCATAAACCGTAAATTATATAGTTGCTGTTTAAGTGCATATATTAAGAGTATAGACCTATAAAATAAATGTGTATAGCATACTGTAGATGACTTGGTTTTGGAAGAATTTGATAAGAAACATTTATATTGTAGTCAGAGATCTTTGATTGCAGTTGGTATTGTGGCAAATTTGAGCAAAGTTTTATTATTTAAATATTTTTTTAAACTCTGAGATGTGGTCTTATCAAAGAAGCAACGATTGATATAATAATTAATTGAACATTTGAAACAATTATCAAAACATTACTTGCACCAGAAAGATTAAATATTTTATTTGCTTACATGCCATGTCACCATTAACCAACATAACTTGAATGTGTTGTTAAATTATTGAAATATATGACTGTGACAGATACACCAGCTCAGTTCTGCTTGAGAACAGTATAACTATGCGGGTCTACCAGCTAGACCAGTATTATACAAGCTCGAATAAACCAGGACCACCATGGTATTCATGCTGGTTTATGCTGGGAGGGGTTCTGCTAACCACAAAATCCCTTCTCTAGGAAAAACAGAAGTCTCATTTGTGACTTTTCTTTCCATATTTCAAAATATTTTGTGTGATCCCTCCATATCCTATCAGTCAAAGAGGACATGTATCTGGATTGGAGTACATTATACACATCTACATGCATGCATGCATGTCTTCATGTTTATCCCTTGTTAACAACAACCAAACATGAGCATCGTGTACACATCCTGCAACGCTGTAAATTATCAACTCACTCTGTTTGCCTCAGGACTCCGGCAGTCTGGGAGGAATTGTATACAATCTGTCTCTGTTCTGTTTATTCATTAACATCCACCTTTGTTGTATGGATTACCCAAAATTGTGGTCAGAGACGCTGCAGATTTCAGAAGGACATAGGCTCAAAGATGAGTTTGGTTCAAGGCTTACAACATTGTTTGAAGTTCAGGAGCTGCATGCTTTGACATTAGCCCTTCTCCTGGGTAATCTTCGCATCTCAGGTCAACCCCCTTAGTCTAGAACATTCTTTTGGTTCTGATTTTTTTAGCCTAGCTTGAACCGATGTGGGAGGGCATTACCTTTAGTTAATGGGAAATACTTGCATTGCTGATTAACTGTGTTTAACAATCAATTAAACTGATTCAGATATGCCCCCATCCTGGCTGTAGTCATTCATTACATCTGTGTCACAGTTTTCAATCCACATGGGACTTCAAACTTACCAGGCTTGCGTGGTGTACTACCCCTTGTAGCCTAGTGCTGATTTCCTGAACTGATGATGGAAAAGAGCCTCCGTATCTTAACACCTTGCGCTCTTGGGACTTGCAGAAGACCAGTCGCTGCCCTCTTTTCTAACTCAAACTGAGTTTTAATGGTTTCCTGCTGTGGCTTCAAAGCCTCATACTCTGACCTATGCTGAGTGGTGGTTTCCGGTAGCGCTCACAGCAGGTGGTCTGCACAGCGTCGGCCTACAGCCTGTGATGCACAAACTCCTTCAGCCAGCAAAAGAAACCAAGCCAGCTGAGCTTCCAGACTCTTCCTGCCTGTTCTGAGTGACATATAAATATTAGTTTCCCTGGATCTGGAACCGTTTCATCAGCAGCGGAAAATTTAACTTAGATACATATAACATTGGATGGCTTCCATAGTGCACCCAAAGAGGAGTCTGTAACTCGAAATAGTCCTGTTTGATAAGGGCTCTGACATGTTATGTTGGCATGCAACAATTTCTAGTGATCACTGAGGTAGCATTGGTAGCATTTTAGAAGGTGGGTTGTCATGAAGGGGAAAGAGAAGAATGGATAAAGAAAATCTGCAAATCCAGTAAGTTAATATTATATAGCCGATTAGCCACAAGCGGCAATCATCGGGCCGAAGTACTAATGGCCCATGTGGATGATTAGCAATCCAATTAAAATGTAACTTATGATGTGTTTTTATAGCAGTCCATCTTGAATCTTCACTGAAAGTTATAATTTGAATATAATATGTGTGGTGTATGTGTGGACTCATATTCAACATTTAAATTTAGATAAAGCATATGCCATAGGATGCCACAGGACAATTTAAAATGAATGTGAAGATATAAATGAATGAAATGGACACTAAAATAGAATAAATTATTATAAAACATTGCACACAAATCTACACCATTTTAATGTTGCTGTGGAACAATGTGAGAGACACCTATTAAATTCAATATATTATTGTAAGTATTATCATTACTATAGTGGAACAATAAAACACAATAGCTGGTTTAGAACTTTTAATATTTATTGCATAGACCACAACTGGCCAACAAATAAGTCTAAAAATAAATTACGCTTCTTAAGAAATTTACCAAAAATTATTAAATAATAATAAAACATATACATACACTCTTTGTTGTGCAAATTAAAATGATAAAACTGTCACACAACTTCACAACTAGTAGACATACTGTAGCCTACTTGAAGTATTTTCTTCCTCACAAAAGTAAACCGTTCAACAAGAAATGCTCTCAATATAATACTGAACACACTGTAAAAAATTGCTGTAAAAAAGGGCCACATTTTGACAGTAACATGCTGTTTTCTGTTAAAACAGCAATATACCGCAGAAAAAAATTATTCTGGGTGATGTATATCATTTTTCGAGAAAGTAGCCTACAGGAATATACTGTGAATTAACAGCGACACTCAGAGGCTGTGTTCCAAATCACAACCTATACCCTCATTCACTATTTCCTACATTAGTTCACTAATATAGTCCAATTGACTGAGTGATTAAAAACAACGTGAGTTAATTCAGACACCGATGAACACCTGCTGTTAACCAGCAGAATCACTGAAGGAAAGAGGAACAAGAAAAACAGAAAAAAGATTAAATCAACTTAAGATAAAATACATTAAATCTCTGAAGATCTTAGCCAGGAGGATTACACAACTCTACAAACAGCATTACCATCTTCACTTATTACTAACCAGTTTGGCTTTATTTCTGTCAGGCATCTACAGAAGTTATTATTAAAATGTTTAGATGTCATTTTATTTTCATGTTATGTTACCATGATCAGTGATGGCTTTAGTTGGCCTCTTGACCCTTGACTTTTGAACATTAGTTTTTCTTTGGATATGGTAACTGTGTCTTTAAAATACATTTGCTACAGCAAAAAAGCTGAAAGAAAACAGAATTAGATGACAGTGACTATTTGTTAATGGTCACAATCATCATCTAGTGGCCTGTTTCACTGATCTCATTTATTGTCTAATGCATTTATATGGGTGATGTTTTGTATTTTTGATTATGGTATTACTGTGATCGGTTATTATATTGTTTGAGGATATCCTCAATCCCACCGTCACGTCTTCCATTGAGGAAGCAGAGGCTGAGGGCTCAGGAGGTGGACTCGTCCATCACCCTAGCTGAAGTCACAGAGGTAGTCAAGAAACTCCTCGGTGGCAAGGCACCGGGGGTGGATGAGATCCGCCCTGAGTACCTCAAGTCTCTGGATGTTGTTGGGCTGTCTTGGCTGACACGGTTCTGCAGCATCGCGTGGCGGTCGGTGACAGTGCCTCTGATATGGCAGACCGGGGTGGTGGTCCCTTTTTCTAAGAAGGGGGACCAGAGGGTGTGTTCCAACTACAGTGGAATCACACTTCTCAGCCTCCCTGGGAAAGTCTATACCAGGGTACTGGAGAGGAGAATACGGCCGATAGTGGAACCTCAGATTCAGGAGGAACAGTGTGGTTTTCGTCCAGGCCGTGGAACACTGGACCGGTTCTATACCCTCGACAGGGTGCTGGAGGGTTCATGGGAGTTTGCCCAACCAATCTACATGTGCTTTGTGGATTTGGAGAAGGCATTCGACTGTGTCCCTCGCGGCGGCTTGTGGAGGGTGCTCCGGGAGTATGGGGTCCGAGGTCCTTTGTTAAAGGCTGTCCGGTCCCTGTATGACCGAAGCAGGAGCTTGGTTCGCATTGCCGGCAGTAAGTCATGGCGGGGTGGTGATGGCGCAGTGGATAAGACACATGCCTCTAGTGTGAGAGACCCGGGACACCATTGTGTCCCTGAGCAAGACACTTAACCCCTAGTTGCTCCAGAGGCGTGCCCCTTCAGACCAGGACCTTCAGCATGCACTGGGACGGTTTGCAGCCGAGTGTGAAGCAGCTGACATGAGAATCAGCACCTCCAAATCCGAGGCTATGGTCCTCAGTCGGAAAAGGGTGGCTTACCCACTTCAGGTTGGTGGAGAGTTCCTGCCTCAAGTGGAGGAGATTAAGTATCTTGGCGTTTTGTTCACGAGTGAGGGAAGGTTGGAACGGGAGATTGACAGACAGATCGGTGCAGCTTCTGCAGTAATGCGGTCGATGTACCGGTCTGTCGTGGTGCGGCTCAGCTCTCGATTTACCGGTCAATCTACGTTCCTACTCTCACCTATGGTCATGAGCTTTGGGTCATGACCAAAAGGACAGAATCCCGGATACAGGCGGCCGAAATGAGCTTTCTCCGCAGGGTGGCTGGGCGATCCCTTAGAGATAGGTTGAGAAGCTCGGTCACTCGGGAGGAGCTCAGTGTAGAGCCGCTGCTCCTCCACATCGAGAGGGGTCAGCTGAGGTGGCTCGGGCATCTGTTCCGGATGCCTCCTGGACACCTTCCCGGGAAGGTGTTCCGGGCACGTCCCACTGGGAGGAGACCCCGGGGAAGATCTAGGACACGCTGGAGGGACTATGTCTCCCGGCTGGCCTGGGAACACCTCAGTGTCCCCCCGGAAGAGCTGGAGGAAGTGTCTAGGGAGAGGGAAGTCTGGGCATCTCTGCTTAGACTGCTGCCCTCGTGACCCGGCCCCGGATAAGCGGAAGAAGATGGATGGATGGATGGATGGTATTACTGTGATTTTATAGATCAAGATTTATCAGAGTTTTGACAACCAGAAAATATAAATTTTAAGAAGTTAACCCTCTGAGGTCTAAGGATTTTTGGGGTCCTTGAGGTGTTCTGACATGCTCTGACATTTGTGCTTTTTTCAGTTATTTATAAACATGTTAATGGCAAAGGTGTAAATTCACTCAATAAAGCACAAACTGGACTACCGTAATTTCTCAGCAACAATTATGAAACATGTTTGTATTTTTGAGAGAATATTGCTTATGCATGGTTATTGAAAAAACTAAAACTTAAAGTGTCTGAAATAAGGCCACAAAACACATACTAAATATGTGTCCACAAGACTTGTGACTAATCAGTGTTGTTGCCTAGAATTTTTGCTTCAAAATGATCTTAAAATCATCCTGCCTAATCATTTACACAAACACATACACTGATTTAAATTTTATTAGAGACCTTTGGTTTGGAAAGGCAATATGCGTGGAGGCGTGTTCACACCTGAGAAGACAAAGGCCGGATAATGTGCCGCATAATGAGCTGCATATTAATTAGCCCTTTCACACAGGTGTGTCACAGGATCCCAAAGAATGCAAGGACAAAAGAAATGATCTATATAGCCTATACATATTTTACAATTAGAAATTGTAACCAATTACAAATAGGTTACAATTACAACAACAATTACAATTTTAACAATATTTCAAGTGTATTTCTTTGTAAAAACTATACATTTTATCATACGTATTAAAAAAAGGTAAGGATTCATTAGTTTGAATATTGGAACAAACACTATAATAACATCTTAGTTGATAATTCAATATACCTACTTTATTTTTGACAAAACATCATACTATAGTATATTTAACTATGAGCAGAAATTGGTGAACAAAAGCGTACCTATTTAATGTGACAGTAGTCTTTTTTTACAGTCAAAACTTTATAAGCTATCCAAAACTAATCACAAAATCGTGTCTAAACATTCATATTTAGTCTGTAATATATTGTGTATGATATATTAGTATATACATGTGAATTTGCAGCTTGTTGCTTATACAGACATTTTATTTCAACATATTTCAGTCTATTTTTACTCATACAAACTATATTGCTATAGCCTACTAAGATGTGTTTATGTAAACATAACGTTTACTAATGTAGGTGCGAGAGTGAATGAACAAGGCACACGCGCTGTATAACTGTAAACAAAGCGCGCGCGCCTTTGCCGTTCACTCATCATTTAGCCTACACACATACACGCAATTCATATTTAAACAGTCTTTTTGCGGTTTACAGTCCGACACTTCAATATCACGATTAGAACAAAGCACTAGAATAAATGACTTACTACATCAGCTGGATCCGTTGCTCCTCGAAATGAAACTACCAGCACTTCTGGTACATTTTCCAGGGTTAGATATTCCTCACAGTGAAAGGATACGCTGTGTACACAGCTGTACAAGATACTTACTGTGTTTTATAATCCAGCTGGTGGGCGTTGGCATGTTTGAACGGCTTGTCTAAAATCATTTGCGTTTGAATAGCGCGCGCTCTCCGTGGGCGTGGCACATTAACGCGTAATTAGGTATAATGAGCTGGAAAGAAAAATACTGACATCTCTCTCTTTTCATACAGATTACATAAGCTAAGAATATTTGTTTTTTTATATAAATTAACTCATTTAAAAGAAGAGAGTTCAAGCTTCATTATGGAAAAACACTCGTGCCTGTATGACAAGTATTCGCGGAATTAAAAATAATCTTAAGACGCGTTTCAGAATGGACTTCACTGACAGAGAGAAGGCAGAACGCGCATCATGTTTGTTTTTCTTTATTTGGCGAAAAGCACAACACTTTGTTTTTATTGTGAGTATCCACAAAAAAAATAGACACTTATCAGGATCTAATGATGTACAACACTTAATATGTAAGATCAAAATCAACAGAGTATTTTGAGTTTCTTTTGCACTGATAAGAAAAAAGCGAGACTATCGCGCCGGCGCGATAGCCGACCTCAGAGGGTTAATGCTCAGAAAATTTTGAACTTCAATATTAGACAGACACACACAGACATCAAGAGTTGGCGTATGAATCTCAACAATGGTGACAATAAAAAAAAGTTTAATGCTGCAATGCATGTTGGTTTGGTACCCATAGTAAAAAAAATTGTGCATGATTCCCAGCATTTTTTTAGTGAATGATGAGTTTAAAAAAATCTGACATTTTCTTTAGAATTTCTTTAACCCTCTGAGGTCTAAGGATTTTTGGGGTCCTTGAGGTGTTCTGACATGCTCTGACATTTGTGCTTTTTTTCAGTTATTTATAAACATGTTAATGGCAAAGGTGTAAATTCACTCAATAAAGCACAAACTGGCCTACCGTAATTTCTCAGCAACAATTATGAAACATGTTTGTATTTTTGAGAGAATATTGCTTATGCATGGTTATTGAAAAAACTAAAACTTAAAGTGTCTGAAATAAGGCCACAAAACACATACTAAATATGTGTCCACAAGACTTTTGACTAATCAGTGTTGTTGCCTAGAATTTTTGCTTCAAAATGATCTGAAAATCATCCTGCCTAATCATTTACACAAACACATACACTGATTTAAATTTTATTAGAGACCTTTTGTTTGGAAAGGCAATATGCGTGGAGGCGTGTTCACACCTGAGAAGACAAAGGCCGGATAATGTGCCGCATAATGAGCTGCATATTAATTAGCCCTTTCACACAGGTGTGTCACAGGATCCCAAAGAATGCAAGGACAAAAGAAATGATCAATATAGCCTATACATATTTTACAATTAGAAATTGTAACCAATTACAAATAGGTTACAATTACAACAACAATTACAATTTTAACAATATTTCAAGTGTATTTCTTTGTAAAAACTATACATTTTATCATACGTATTAAAAAAAGGTAAGGATTCATGAATATTGGAACAAACACTATAATAACATCTTAGTTGATAATTCAATATACCTACTTTATTTTTGACAAAACATCATACTATAGTATATTTAACTATGAGCAGAAATTGGTGAACAAAAGCGTACCTATTTAATGTGACAGTAGTCTTTTTTTACAGTCAAAACTTTATAAGCTATCCAAAACTAATCACAAAATCGTGTCTAAACATTCATATTTAGTCTGTAATATATTGTGTATGATATATTAGTATATACATGTGAATTTGCAGCTTGTTGCTTATACAGACATTTTATTTCAACATATTTCAGTCTATTTTTACTCATACAAGCTATATTGCTATAGCCTACTAAGATGTGTTCATGTAAACATAACGTTTACTAATATAGGTGCGAGAGTGAATGAACGGCACAGACACGCGCTGTATAACTGTAGTAAACAAAGCGCGCGCGCCTATGCCGTTCACTCATCATTTAGCCTACACACAGACACGCAATTCATATTTAAACAGTCTTTTTGCGGTTTACAGTCCGACACTTCAATATCACGATTAGAACAAAGCACTAGAATAAATGACTTACTACATCAGCTGGATCCGTTGCTCCTCGAAATGAAACTACCAGCACTTCTGGTACATTTTCCAGGGTTAGATATTCCTCACAGTGAAAGGATACGCTGTGTACACAGCTGTACAAGATACTTACTAAACACGATGTGTTTTATAATCCAGCTGGTGGACGTTGGCATGTTTGAACGGCTTGTCTAAAATCATTTGCGTTTGAATAGCGCGCGCTCTCCGTGGGCGTGGCACATTAACGCGTAATTAGGTATAATGAGCTGGAAAGAAAAATACTGACATCTCTCTCTTTTCATACAGATTACATAAGCTGAGAATATTTGTTTTTTTATATAAATTAATTCATTTAAAAGAAGAGAGTTCAAGCTTCATTATGGAAAAACACTCGTGCCTGTATGACAAGTATTCGCGGAATTAAAAATAATCTTAGGACGCGTTTCAGAATGGACTTCACTGACAGAGAGAAGGCAGAACGCGCATCATGTTTGTTTTTCTTTATTTGGCGAAAAGCACAACACTTTGTTTTTATTGTGAGTATCCACAAAAAAAATAGACACTTATCAGGATCCAATGATGTACAACACTTAATATGTAAGATCAAAATCAACAGAGTATTTTGAGTTTCTTTTGCACTGATAAGAAAAAAGCGAGACTATCGCGCCGGCGCGATAGCCGACCTCAGAGGGTTAAAGAATTTCTTTAGAAAATGTGGTTTACATCAAACGTTGTATTCCTTTACATGTGTCATTCATATACAGTACATTTACAGTCTCACATGTTTGGACAGTTAGACAAACACCGGAAAAGTAATTTATCATTTTACATGACTTTATTTACATACTGTTTATTAACTCCCATTCCATGTTGTGTGGACCTGAATTCTTTTACAAGCTCCAGATGGGTCTTTCATCAAAAGAGATACAAAAGATAAATATTCAAAGTTTCTTGAATCTTAAATCATACAAGTAAACCTTAGAGGTTGTGTAAGCAGATGTAGTTACTCCGTACTGTAAATCAGCAGGATCTCATGCTCAAAATGTAACACATATTGTGTCTCCACTTGGAATAAATGAGTCATGCTGTGACATGCCCATCTGTAATACCTACCTGGAGAGATTCTTGTTCTACGTGGTTTGGTTGTGTCTTTCTAGCACACTGTACTTTGTCTTTTCTTTTTTTCCAACAGGAGAAATACGAGTCTATAAATGCGATTGCTAAAAAGCACAATATTTTCTTATATTCCAAAGAATGAAAGTTGGTCATGGACATCTCCCAAAAGAGTTTGAGGAAACAAGCTGAACTAACAGCTTTTAGAGTACCGCAAACTGAGATCACACCAATGGTCCATGGACCCCTTCCCCTTCCTCATCTTTTCCCTGACATGGGCCTGTGATATTACTCCAGCTTTCAAGTGCTGTTTCACACTGACCAGCAAAGTTTTCCTAAACATACTTTGGTCCGAATGAGAGCATATGGAGACCTATGCCCAGGGGCGTAGCCATCATTTCACAAGTGAGGGGGACAGAAATGTCAAGTGTAATTCCATTTTTTTTCTGACATTGGTCTAATTGATAGATTTTATTTATTTAATATATCTTGATTTTCTGCAACGTTATAAGTTATTACCTATATGAGTTTCTGTGAGAGAGTGCCCTCTGGCTTTCATTTCATTGACTTCATCATTTGAAGCATATTACATGAGTTTTTAGCACTCCATAATGGTTATATTGTCTCATTTTGAAAAAGAATGAAATATCAGGTCATTCATAGAATATATTGTCTCTTTGAATTTAGATCTAGATTTATTCTCATTGGCCCATGATAACCTCTATGAACCCACTTGCCCGGGGAAAAAGGCCGGGGGACAAATTTACGTTTTTAAAAAAGTGTGTCCCCCTGTGTATGCTACACCCAGGCCTATGTGTGCCCTAAAACTTCATAAACTCTAGGAAAAACTTGAGGTGTGACGAGATCTCTCGCCACGAGATATCACGTGACTAAAATGTGATGAGATTTCTCGTAGAGTGAAACGCTGTCTCGTGATATGAAATTAGCAGAGAATATGCCACCGCTACATTCACATTACATTACGGAGCCCACCGCGGCACCGCCTCCACTGTCGTTTTGCTGTTATAAAAATAAAAACCATTGTAAACTATTTTAAACATCTGCTCATCCAGCATGAGTTGCAGTCGTACACAGTGCAGTAGGATCACTGATCGCGTGACGATGGCGGAGGATTCGTTGCACAACAGAGTAGGGCTGCACGATTTGGGCCAAAATGATAATCACGATTATTTTGATCAATATTGAGATCACGATTAATTATCACGATTATTTGTTGATTTTAACCAAAACAAATTTTATTGTCACATAGGCTAATTATAACTGCTTTCACATCCATATTGTGCTACATTCCTGCTAATGTAAAAAAATGTGCATCAAAATAAAACAGGTCCTCTTATTCGCCAAAATTCAGTGCATCTCCTTAAAGAATAAATAAAAATAAATAAAACAATAAAGAAAATGTAGCAAAACTTCAACAGGGCACTATTTTACATTTTACATTGTGTAAATATATTTTAGGAAGCAAAATATAAACTTGCATTGTACCTGCAAAATGGATGTGAATAAAACGCGCTAAATATACAATAAATAAAAAACAAATATTTCATAACAGAATGTAACCAAATTAGAACATGTCAAGGCAGAACTATGCACTATGGAAGTTCAATTAATGGATGAAATTTAGAGTCATTCTTATTTGACGCTTAAGAAACGTAAAACCTGGTTGTGGTGCAGTGTCAGTGATTAGTTGTGAAGTCTTACTGCATAAATTGAATCTATTTAATCCTCCATATGAAAGTTTTTGTGCTCGAATTATTTCTATTTGTTAAACAATAGTTCAAAACAAGACGTTTGTAGTAGGCCTACTGATTATTGGAGTCCATTAATCGAACTTCCATGCCTCTTATATAGTAAATATATATTACTATGTAGTATGTACCAATTTACTAATGCAATTTACTAATGCTCACACTCGGTCTCTCACGCGCACTGTGAGTCTCTCTCGCGCGCAGACACAATCGGTATCTCTCGCGCACTTTTGGCGCTTCATTTGGAAAAAAGCTGCTCGTCAAAAAGCTGGCCGATGCCCATCTTTATGCAAATGAATCCGTTGAATGCACCGCGTCTATCCAATAGAAATAGAGCACATGGAGATGGAGGGACGTCTCTCGCAGGTCCTCTGTTCTAGACTGGCAGCTGGCTCAAAACCACGCCCATATCGGTAAACTTGAGGAACGCCCATCAAAGTACAAATGTGGGGAGGCGTCGCGAGACCACGCGACTGACGTGTCCCAAAGTGGATCTCTACCGTCGGTCTCCCTCGCGCACTGTCGCTCGCGCGCAGACCATAGACTGTAAAAAAATATGGACGTAGTATCCGTGACGTCACCCGTAGGTTTCTGAAGAGCGTTTTTGAAGCGTAAAGTGGGCGTCGCCGACCATCGCCATCTTGGCAGCGCGTCACCTCTCGTCACTCCCGGATAAAATAAAATGGGCAAAGAGCAAAGAGGCGAGACGTGGGTGGAGCTGAGGTGCTAATGCTATATGCTACTGGCCTCGCGCTAAAGTGACAGCTGATTGAAGAAGTAAAGCCAATAGTTAAAGTTAATGTTTTTGCCCTTCGAAATACTACCATAGTTAAAAGACGTAACTAAAAGTGAGACTATTTACTTTACTTTTTTATCAACTTTATTAATCCCACAAGGGGCAATTAGTTAAGAGCAGCATGTATACAACAGTACACAACACAGATCACACACATTTCTCACAACATACAAGCAGTCAACTGTGTGTATCGTGATGCATTATTATTCTGCTAGTTAAAAATGTATTATCATGCAGACAGTAACTTACAATATTGCTCTGAGCTTGTGCTTGTGACAGTGATTCGTGCGCATACATGTCAGTCAGCATGGCATCGCACGTCAAGTTCGTAAAGAGCTTTAGTCAGTCCATTTTAAAATCTGATTTTGGCCGCCTCTCAATTTCTCAGATGGGTTAAACCAAAGATATTACCTCAGAAGTTCAAGTAAATGAACTAGAAATACGCACTAATTTAAGTGTGTGCATCTATTGCATGGACGGAGAGAAAGCACTGTCACTTGCAGGATTTCATCTGACGGTACTTTTTATTTTACACTAAAAAGTTAAATAAGCATATCTGTTCCGTGAGAGCAACAGTACCGCATAATGAGTGTGGTCTCTATATCTACAGACGTTTTTAAATCTAAACTCCAAAAAGCAACGAAATTGTCAGATATCTATTAGTGCATGGGAGGGAAACAACTGGAAATACAGCGCTGGTTGTTCTCTCCATACTCGACAACGACGGAGTCCAACGGCGTGCATGGGCGAAGGTATAATACGTGTATTAAATTTTATGAAATAATCCAGAAAAAAAGCAGAAACACAGCTGAGGGTGACGCTAACAGACAGCAGACAAACGACTAGCAGTGAAAGCAGCGGCAATCCACCTGTCACTCAAGTGGCCACGCCCTTATTATGCAGAACTTTAAGGCTTAATATAATTTGAAACGGATGAGTTGTAAAAAAAATTCACCCCCGTCAAAATTAGCTATAGACCAAAACAACTATTTGCCACTAGGCTGTAAACATATTTGTTTCTGCTGTGAAGTTGGGCATTTTAACATGGGGGAGATACAGATTTGACTCACTTTTGCTGTCAGCCTCAAGCGGCCAGTCGATGAATTGCAGTTTAATTCACTTCCGTGGTGGTTTCAAGAGAGAGACGGGGAGGTTGCCGTTTGGCGCAGACACACTCGGTCTCTCTCGCGCACTGGGGCTCACGGAGGCACGTGATCAGACAGTGGTTTACGGAGCGCTAGATTGGCTTTGCAAAAAAAAAACCTTTGATACGGAGCGTTCTGTGAACGGAATGACGCATTTTAAATATCGCTCGATCACGCGAATTTAATCGTGGGAAGCCAAAATCGTGATTAAAATTCGATTAATCGTGCAGCCCTACAACAGAGCCTAAGCGTCTGATAAATGTCTTATCTTGTAGAATGCGCGCTCAGCACCGCCGCTCCCTACACAGAGTACATATGATCGCGAACTCGAAAGTGAAAGTAAAACTCATGCACGCAAATTAGGCTGCATACAATAGCCTATATATGGGCTGTGTAGTTGTGTCTCTATTTTGGTCTCTGTTTGCACTTGGAATATTGAGAGAGTATTTGATTATGGTTGCACTTACACAAATGCACCTGGAGACTATTTTTCCAGACATGAATTGAAGGCAAAAATCTCATCTCGTTCTTGTTTTCGTAAACACAATCTCGTGTTTCGTCTCTTGAGATAAGTGTTTTGTCATTGGACACTAAAAAAATGGATAGATAGACAGATAGCTAGTAGATATACTGTATAAATCTTGTGTGATATGAGATATCTGTCCTCCACAACCTCCAAATAAGTTCTGCTAAACTCAGGGGTTGCCCTGAGCAAAGTATCTACTTAGTTACAGACCCCAATCATCTCAATAACTCACCGGCCGGTGGGGTTAGGGGGGTTTGGGCAGCACACTGCCTAAGGTGCCAGGCGATGCATAAGTGGAATGACATGAATGGATTTTAAATGGCTAGATGTGGTTGGTGATATCTGTTGAGTCCTGGAACAAGAATGCAGATAATACACAGAGTGTGTTTGGGTTTGTGCGGATGGGCGATCTTCATGTGCTCCTGATGACGGCTCACGCTAAGACATGTTAACAGAGGTCCAAATGTTCCCTTTATTCACCCCTTCCCCATTTCCCTATCTTTCTGTCCCTTGACTTGCTCATTTTACCAGCTAAGGCAATGATGTGTCTGGAAGACTCTAAAACGTCCAAGCTGCATTCCATCGTATTAATACATATTAAAGGTTGTTTGTCTCTAAAGCCTTATTGACTGTAAATATTGACATTGAAGTGTATCCAAAAGGTAAGAAAACATCTTTTTCATGACACAACAAGCTGGTAGATGTATGGAATTTACCTTCTAAACAGATCTCAATCATAATAGATGTAATGGAAAGCCCAGGGAACTGCTCAACACCTGTGAAAACATAATTAGATGGCACAGGATTTATTGTAAATAACACCGAACACACAAACAGATTTTTTTCTCAAGTTATTCCCAATTTATTGTGTTGTTAAATTAACAAACAGGTAAGGTGAGAAAATGCACACACACACACGAGAGTGCAATTGTTTCACTATATTAGTGAGAACATTGCATAGACTTCCATTGATTTCATATCATGTTGATGATATTTTCTGTCACCTAACACAACCCATACCCCCTAAACATAACCCTCACAAAAACATGCGCAACCATAGATATCATGATTTTAAACTGTACAAACTTCACATTCTATCCTTAACCCTAAAAGAAAACTTTCTGCATTTTTACAATTTTAGAAATACTTTATTTTTTACAGTTTTTACAAATGATGACATCCACAAAAGGAGGTTTTGCCAGGTGTAGCTCACTTCTGGGTGCACGTTTGTCCACAAAATATGCTTTACACACACACACACACATTGATCACACATCAGCTTTATCCGTAGCTCCTCGAAATGAAACTACCAGCACTTCTGAGGTAAATTTTCCAGGATTATTAGATCCTCACAGCGTAGCAAGACGACGTAAAGTACATGATTCTTATTCAACTTGATGTGTTTTATCCAGCTGGTGTGGGTGTTGGCATGTTTGCATGGCTTGCCTCAGATTATTTGCGTTTGAATAGTGCCTGCTCTCCGTGAGCGTGGTCACATTAGCACTTAATGAGCTATAATGAGCTGAAAAGAAAATTACTGACATCTCTCTCTTTTCATACAGATTACATAAACTGAGAATATTTGTTTTTTATATAAATTACTAAATTTAAAAGAAGAGAATTCAAGCTTCATGCCTGTGTGCCTGTATGGCTTTGTGACTAAGTATTCGCTGAGTTACAGTTAATTTTCGGACTCGTTTCAGAATGGACTTCACTGACAGAGAGAACGCAGAACTCGCATCATGTTTATTTTTCTTTATTTGGCGAAAAGCACAACACTGTGAGTATCCACAAAAAAATAGACACTTAACAGGATCTAATGATGTACAACACTTGTAAGATCAAAAGAGTATTTTGAGTGTCTTTTGCACTGATAAGAAAAAAAAGCGAGCTTGTCGTGCCGGTGCGATAGCCGACCCCAGATGTTTAAATAAAGTGGACTGAACTCACACCAACAGACACCTCGAGCTACTGTTTCACTTGCCTCTTTACTTTGTTTGACCCTTGATCTCCTTCAAATTTCCTCATTCATCAAACATGCTTTCCGTTTCCTCTCCAGTTCTCTGAGGATTTTGATGTCTGTGTCCATCGAGCCTGCTTTAGCTTTGATTAAAGCAAGTTTTCAGTGCAATTTGTAAATGTAGCAGAAAAATGATTGTTCAATAATTCATTAAACAAATCTTAATAGTGAAGGGGAACTTCCGTTTTACTACTAGTTACAGCATAAAGATGAATGAACATCAGAAAGATACTGTACAACTTACTAAAATCCATATCATGTCTCATGTAATCGCTCAATCAGTGTTTCAACTGCTAAAAGACGTCAATAAAAAAGCTTGTAAACAATGTCAAAGTCCTTCAATGTCCAAAAAATCATTAGTCAGCTACAAAAAAAATTACTTTAGAGAGCGGCAATTTATGCACTATATTGCATATTCATTGTATTTTTTCTTATCCTGGTCTTCAATATTTAATGTACGTTTAAATAAATGTAATGTTATTATGACAGCCACTGTTTATATAAAAAAGAATCTGTTCATTTATATATTATAGTAATGTAACAAGTGGGGTTCCCTGTATAGTTTCCACCATAAGTTGAGAGATATTTTAACTAATCGCACGATGATGGAGAATACAACAAGAATTATCTTTAATAGCAATTACAAATAAACCAAAACAACATGCTTGTGACACCTGATTGGCCCCAATGAATCGATATTGAATCTAATTGAATCAAAATCAAATTTAATCTCATGGTTGTGAATCGAAGCAAATCATGAATTTTGTGTCAGTTCCCAGCCCTAATGGCCAGCACTGTCTATTCTGGTTATATATTGGCCAGTGCAACTTAAACAAAACATTACAGTGCAACTCAATTTCAGTAGAAAATAAACTGAATTCTGCATGTTTGCGTGTGTGTTTATTTAGCATGGCATGCCTGAAAGGGTCTCTCTGGTCATGCCCAGTGACAATCATTTGTCAAAAAATCTGATAATCATGAAGATAAACAGCTTTTCTTGAAATGTCAAACCAAAGCCTTGAACCAATGAACACACACAAAAGACAGCAAGGAGTGAACACATTTTTTCCCCCTGTCTTTTGTGAAATGAAGGAACATGGGCACATGCTAACACATGTATGTTTGCACGTTAGCACAGGTTCATGTGTTGATGAGTGAAGATTAGTTAGGTGACGGGGGGCTCTCAATTTCAGACTGGGCCTCATCACACTGTCATTAACCTTGGATGCCAGAAAGTCAACCGGGCAAAGAAAGGCCCCCTCAGTATTGAAAACCTAGCATAAAACTCAACATACCTTAGTTTTCACAAAAGCACATCAGTCCCTGTCTTTCTAGACACTCAATCTGAAGCAGAGCTAATCACCAACACTTTTGCTACTCCTTACGAAAAAGAAGTGTACTTCAAGTTAATTTTATGACGAATATTTAAGTAATGTTCAAGTATATATTTAAGTATACTTTTTGTAGTAAGTATACTAATGTAAATGTACTAGTATTAAACTTGTAAGTGTCCTATTTCAATACTGCTTGGGACTACATTAGCCCACTTTTAGTATATAAAACGTATACGTTTAAATGTACTATAAGTGTAACAGTAGTAAACTTTAAGTGCTATAACTATTTCACATCTACATTTCTCATTTGTACTGCATCTGTACTACAAGTGAACTTATAAGTATACTAGTAGTTAACTATTTTTTAATTTATGAATGTACACTTTGAAGTATACTCTCAGTAAACAACTAGTTTAGTATACTGCAAGTATACTTGTAAGTTTAATTTAAGTGAACATAACATCATACTTGTATATTATTTTTGCACTTTAAAGTGTTAGTTCACCCAAAATTGAAAAATTTACTCACCCTCAAGCCATCCTAGGTGTATATGACATTCTTCTTTCAGACGAATACAATCAGAGTTATATTGAAAAATATCCTGGCTCTTCCAAGCTTTATAATGGCAGTGAAATGGCATTTAAGCTCCTTCAGTATTATCAGCAGCTATCGCGTTTCTCAGGAGCTAATTAAATGGCGAAATTCGGCAGGCAAACCACATCATCTCACAATGAATCGTGCAATCGAGAATTTAGCGAGAGGAATTCGTTCCCTACAAGGATTTCACCTCAGATTCATTCAAGTTTGTGAACTTGAACACGAGATTCGCCGCATCGATCATAAGTTGCCTGATTTGGAAGTGACCTCAGTCTGCATTGCTGCTCACATCACTGCATTATTGACACAGGACTCGATGTGATGCACTCTCCATTCATCTCTGAAAGTCTTAACGAATCTAAGCTAAGTTCCTTTTAATGCTCATTGCTAAAAGCTATCAGGGTATTGGCAACATGCTTGTTGCTAATGCTATCCGTGTTGCTTCGACTTATTTAGTCGTTTTCATTAAAATGCTCTTGCTAGGCTTATGCAATTATATTGGCTATGTGTGTTACTTATCTGTTGTCATTGGCAACTGCTGGCGTTGCACATGCTGTGCTTTTAGCACAGCACAGATTCAAGCAGCTTGCGGTGATAGTTATGAAATAACTATTCATGGTGCAAACAGAATCATTTCTGCTGTGGCACAGCTCTAAAAAGATAGTAAACAGTCACTATTCAGTTGAGTCAGTTCAGCGTTGATTCTGTCGGTATCGGACACGCTTAGTCTATCTAGTTCTTGGAAACATGGCGTTCTTGAAGCTATAGTGTATTGGAAATATGATTGCTCTAAAGGCTATCTATTGTTATTCGTCTAACAACAACGCCCCCCCCCCCCCCCCCCCCCCTAAAATAAATAAAATGTCTTACCCGGTGGGCACTAGGATCTGGGGGAAGCTGCTGCTGCTTCAGGTGCTGATTCACGCATTAGTGACTGTTGACAGGAATCGCACACCGGAAGCAACATTCTGTAATTGCGTGCTCAAGTTCAAGGAGCCAATCCAAAACTGTGAATCTAATCATACTACATGCAAAAGATCACTTCAAGAATGACCACACTGCTGATGTGATTTTAACTCTAGCACACCTTGCACACATGTGAGTTATTGCAGACACATAATCAACGGCATATCCACATATGTTTTTCATATCAGGCCAATGCTGATTATTACATTTAATGCCTTTATCGGCCAATTCAGATGTTGTGCTGATAATATTGTGAATCCCTATTACATATGTATTTTTGCTATTTTTAATAGTTAAAAATATTTCAGTATCCCGACCTTTCTTCAATATAATTGAAACCCTTAATGAGACAATCTTTGACTTATTACCTATGACCTGTCTAATTCAAAAGCTGTATTGTCATCTGCCTGTAGAGACTTTGATGACAGTGGCAAATTTACTAAAGCACTAACCATACTTGGTATCTGTCTGTGATTACAAGTGTGCTTTTCGTGTTGTCAGGGTGACTATACCGGCATCCAGCAAGCAACAGGGTGTCAAAGTAGGCGACCTTATTTCAACATCCTTTCTCACCTCTTCGTTAAGAGGAACCAGCTCTAATACTATCCCATTCACTCACCCCTTTTTGTGGTCCACTGACCAGGACTTCGTTCCCAGTCTATGCCATATACAGTACTTCATAAATTGTTTATACTTGTTGCTTCATATTCACAGGCCTTTATGAAGTAACAAAACTTCATTATGTTCAGCTATGGATTCCTGTCTGTTAAAACTTGTTCTACCTCAGTGTTTTTACTATTACCTTCATAGCCACTAAAGATTTTCCATGACACGCCTTCGCCTTGTGGTGCTAAACAAGCTACCATAGTGACCAGCGCTGTTCCCATAGTCCATAAAAGGTCAGGAGAGAGCATATCTCGCAAAGACCCAAAGAAACATGCCCACCAAAAGACAGTACATAAATGTTTTGTTGAGTTTCGTGTCACCACAAGCCAGAATGGGTGAAGGCGAGCAACATAGTCAAGTTGTTTAGCCGTATTTAATGAAAAATGGCATTGAGGTGTTGAAAAGTGCCCTGTTCTTGTTGATTTAGTCCTGCTGGTGGAATGTTTCCTGGCATTTGTGTAAATCTTAGACATAATACCTCACAATGTGGCCTGAGCTTACCAATAGGCCCTTATCTTTCTCGATTAACAGGAGCTTGTTGACATTGACTACGTTTAAATGTACACCAATAATGTGATTATTTCTAATAATCAAAGTAAGGTCTTAATCGCAGTAAGATGTTTACATGACATGAGCAGATCTCTTTACTCCAGTTTACATGCAATTTTCATTTTTCTGATTATTAAATAATAAGTATGGATATACCACACAGATAGGCATGCCGTATAAAATCGGCCTACGCCACGTAGTTTAATGCGAATATGGTTACTACGATTATGAACTTAATCTCATTAGTTTGATCAAAGTATTGGATTTACATGAGGTAAAGTTGATTCGGAATATTGCCAAAATCCCTTTTTAGTTGTATTATGAGAGTGCATGTAAACGCACTCACCACCTGAAAGAATTTGTCAATTAAAGTGATTTCTTGATGATAAAGAAGACAAGTGCTTGGCTACTGGCTAGTGTAGTACAAGTGAATCTCTGGGAAACGCTGTGAGCCAAGAGCAACTGTCGAGTTCAGACCAGACCAGCTCAGTTGAGGTTTAGTGGTTTCATTAACCAATAGCTTAGAGAAAGCATCACGAGAATGCTTCCAGATGACAAAAGAAAGGCAAGGCTTTGTCTCAATTCATGTTTCATTTATACAAACAAACGAGGGTTTGAAAGCAATACGTTTGGTTGATCATTTGTAATCTTAATATTTGTAAAATAGTTGACTGTTACTGTGCTTTCTCTTCACATGAAGAACCTCTAGCACTTTTATAGCTAATCCCGTAAGCTTCTGGGTTTAACAGGCCTCTCCAAATCTAGTGTACACGCACTCAAACAGACAGGGAAAGTAAGCTCTTTCACACTCTTCACCTTAGTCAGACCTGTGCATTCATGACCTTTACAACATTTTAGGGATGCATCATCAAGCCCAGAGGGTAACTGCACCTAATGGCCTGACGTTAACCTCTGCAGCCCCTGGGAACCCTTGATCCACATGCTGCATTTGATGATAATCAGTGGAGCTTGACCCTGCTGCTGCTTCACCGTCCTTGCTGAGCTCGCAAAGGTTAAACTGTAGGCAACTGTAGGCATGTAGGTTAAACTGTAGGTAAATGTTTTGCAGGTTAAACTGTAAGTATATGAATGCTGATTTAAAGCTGTGCTCAAAGGTTCATATTGCCTTCCTGTAGCTTAAACATTGTAGTTTAATTCCTGTAGATTGCATGAATTGATCAAATGTATACTTTGAATACAATGTTTGTCGCTTTGGATAGAGATGTCTTCCATATGTATAGATGTTGATATCTTGTAACAAGTTTGATCAATTTGCACTGCCATTTTTAAAAAGATTTATTTTACCCAAGTAAAGCAGGAAATAATCTTAATAGTCATAAAAGGTTTACACTCAGATTAAGTGTCTGTTGATAGTGTGTATTAGCAATAAAGATGCTAATACACACCTAGGACTGATCTGTATAACTTGTTTTTTGCAAAAAAAACGTCTCAGGTTACGACTGTAACCATAGTTCCCTGAGAAAGGGAACGAGACGATGCACCGATGACGCTTTGGGAACGCCCCCAGCGTGAATGCGTCTGAGCATCAATGTCAACTAGTCCAATGGAAAGAATGAGCGTCACGGGCGGGTGACGTCATGACCAGGAAGGGATAAAAGCACATCCGGTGCAACCCGGCATTAGCTTCAAAAATGTCGAAGCAAGCAAGCCGATCACAGGGATGCAGGAAGTATGGCAGGGAGATGCATCGTCTCGTTCCCTTTCTCAGGGAACTATGGTTACAGTCGTAACCTAAGACGTTCCCTTTCGAGGGAACTCGCGATGCATCGATGACGCTTTGGGAACGAGAATACCCAAAACGCCAGAATTCCAAGTACCTGAGTGTTAGTCTGATGAAACTAAGCACCTGAGAACCTGGGGCAGCATCCAGGTCTAAGCTGTAAAACCTAACGAATGTGAGCGCTGAGGACCAGCCTGCCGCATCACAAACGTCTTGAAGAGAAACTCCAAATAATAAGGCTTTAGAGGCCGCCATACCCCTCGTAGAATGAGCTCTGACCGCCAAAGGACACGGCTGGTCAGAGTACTCGTATGCAAGTGAAATAGCCTCAACTATCCACTTACTAACCGTCTGTTTAGAAGCAGGAAGACCCTTCTTAGGTGATCCAAAGCAAATAATAACTGGTCGGACTTCCTCATAGAAGATGCTCGCACTGGACACAAGAGGTTCAGCCTTTCCTGTTCCGCAGATGTAAAAGGCGGAGGACAGAAAGCCTGCAGCACAATAGGCCTTGGAATCATGGTCGGCACTTTAGGGACGTATCCCTGTTTTGGATATAAAAATGCCTTGACCATCCCCGGTGCAAACTCAAAACAAGTGGGGGAAACCGAAAGGGCCTGAAGGTCTCCAACTCTCTTGAGGGTCGAAATAGCTAGCAGAAAGATAGTCTTAAGGGTAAGAAATTTCTCTGAAACCGAATCTAAGGGCTCGAATGGAGCCCTAGACAGGTCTTCTAGAACTATTGCAAGGTCCCAAGCCGGCACCTTAGTGCGAGTTGCAGGCCTCAGCCTCAATGTGGCACGAAGCAAACGTGTAATCAGGGGGTCTCGACCCAACGATGTACCCCCCACCAGGGCGTGGTAAGCCGCAATGGCCGCCACGTAGACCTTAAGCGTGGAAGGACATAGACCTGATACAAAGCATTCTTGCAGAAACTCGAATACTGTGTTTACTGAACAGTTAACCGGATCCCACTGACGCTGGTACCACCAAGAAGTGAAACACTCTCGAAATAGTGAATATAGTTTCCTCGTAGCGGGAGCTCTGGAGCATAGAATGGTCTCAACAACCTCAGTTGAGAGACCACTCTCTATGAGTTGGGTCCCCTCAGAGGCTAAACCCACAGTTTCCAAATCTCCTGCCGGGGGTGCAATATTGCATCCCCTGCCTGAGACAGAAGGTCTCTCCTGATCGGGACCTCCAAGGGAGGGCCATCGAGGAGAAGAATTAGGTCCACAAACCAAATTCGGCTCAGCCAGGGTGGTGCTACCAGCAATAGGCTTATTCCATCCTGGCGGATTCATTCCAGAACTCCTGGGAGCAGAGCAACAGGGGAAATGCGTACAGACGTAGCCTCGGATACGTCTGCACCATAGCATCCAGCCCCGAGGGGGCTGGTTGAGTGAGGGATAACCAGAGTGGACAGTGCGTCGTATGCTGAGACGAGAACAGATCCACTTTGCCTGGCCGTAAAACTCCCATATTTGCTCCACCGCCTCGGGGTGGAGTCCCCTGGCCTCAGCCCCTGCCTCGACAGGGTGTCTACTCCAATATTCTGGCCCCCTGGAATATACACTGCCCTCAGACAGCGTAATTTCCTGAGGGACCAAAATAAGAGGCCATCAACGTGTTGTCTGTGGGACAAGAACCAGATTTTCCTCCATATAACCAAGGCGCGGGGATACTGCCGCGTGATCTTGATCGTACGGAGTGGGTTTCCCCTCAGGGAGAACCCTCTGGTCCTGAGCCACCACTGTACCAGAGCAACACATGATGGCCTCTCAGGTCTGGGAGGAGATGTCTCAAAGCATTGAAGACGACCATCATCTCTAGGCAATTCACGTGCCAAGAGAGATGATGACTCCTCCACAGACCCTGAACCGAGCGGCCTTCCATTACCGCTCACCAGCCGGTGAGGGAAGCATCTGTCGAGATCGCAACTCAATGGCAAAGAGCTCCCAACACCGGACCCTGGGTTAAGAACCAGTGTTTCCTCCATATAACCAAGGCGCGGAGACACCGCCGCGTGATCTTGATTATACGAAGTGGGTTTCCCCTCGGGGAGAACCCTCTTGTCCTGAGCCACCACTGCAAAGGTCTCATGTACACCAGGCCAAAAGGAATCCCGTTGGATGCCGCTGCCAAAAGACCCAACAGTCTCTCGAACTGTTTTACAGTGCGTGACTGGTCTAGCCTCAGCTCTTTTGTGGCTGTCAGGATAGCAGCTACACGAACGGGCGACAGAGTGGCCCGCATCGTCACTGAATCCCATACCACACCAAGGAAAGTGGTTCTCTGTAGTGGAGAAAGCACACTCTTCTTGGCATTGAGCCTTAACCCCAACATCTGCATATGAGCGAGAACGACACCTCGGTGCCGAACCGCCAACTGCTATGATTCCGCTAGAATCAGCCAGTCATCTATGCAATTCAGAATGCGTATGCACTGCAGCCTGGCGGGGCCAGAGCTGCATCTACGTGCTTCGTGAATGTGCGGGGTGATAGAGCTAGACCGAAAGGAAGTGCCTGATAATGGTGTTCTTTGCCCCAAAGAAAACCTCAGGAACCTCCTGTGCTGAGGGAGGATGGAGATATGGAAGTATTTTAGATCTATCGTGACAAACCAGTCCTCGGATCTGATTTGAGTCATGATCTGTTTGAGTGTTAGCATCTTGGACTTGAGTTCCAGCACCAAACACTCAAACAGACGAAGATCTAGTATGTGACACAGCTCTCCATCCTTTTTTGGAACAATGAGATAACGACTGTAAAGACCCGACGCAATGTCGGGTGAGTACACCTGCTCTATAGCTTCTTTTTGCTAACAGGGCCTTTACCTCTTGCTCCATTACCAGAGCCTGCTCGGAATGCACTAACGTGAGCAACACCCCGTTGTAGCCTGGAGGACGAGAACCAAATCTGCCTCTTACTACTAACTGCAGGACCATAGAGATATATTTGGCAGTAGCTTCCACGCTGCCCGAAAATCTACCAAGGGAACCAGCCCCTCGAGGCTGGCCTCTGGCGTAATCAAAACAGCCAGTTCGGGGACCTGAAGCATACTGGCAGGAACCGCCCGAACTGACTGTTTTCGAACCCCCCTCAGAGGGCGCAAGTCCGACGCAATGTCGAGTTGACGCTGCGCCAGAAGCTCGCTTGGAGACCGCTGCGCCCCGAGCACCAAGGGTGGCGGGGTTGGCAGAACGGTCCCCTGAGGGCACCGAGATGGAAAGGGCACTGTATAATGAGGTGTACACCGTTCCACCCCGGTTGGGGCTGCCCTCACCGCTCTGACGCCAGTGGCGCCAGACCTTTTCCTTTGAGCCGAAGCCTTCTCAGCAAGAAGAACGGTCCTCGGATCCGGCTTCTGCTTTGAAGGCTTTGGCTGCTGTGTTGTGTATGAGAAACTAGACGGCTGGAGCTGCTTACGCCCAGCAGCCCCAGGGGGTTGGACATAGCGAGGGAGAGATTATATTGTATCTTTCTCCATGATTCCCATCAAATTGAGCCAGAGGTGTCTCTCAGAGTCCACAAGGGCTGCTCCATCCCTGAGAGATAAATCTGTGGCCCGACGAAGTTCTCAAACCCCATCGGGCCAAACTCACTCACTTCTGTCCAAATACCACAGCAGATCAGCCTGATATGCTTGTAGCACTGCTATAGTGTGCAAGCAGGCTCCTGCTAGACCCACTGCCGTAAATGCTTTTCCCACTAGATTAAAAATAGTTTTCTTTAATGGTTTAGTGAGAGAAACCGACGCCTTCAGGGTCGATACTGAACCGGGAGACAGATAGCTCGCAAGCGTCTGTTCTAACCGGGGTATTGCCCCATAGCCATACTCTCTTAACCCCCTAATATCTGAATATACATGAATGTGGGGGCTAAAAGACAAGATGAGTAAGGCTTTTTCCATGATCTAGACAGCTCGCTGTGCAGATCAGGAAAAATGTTAGGCCCCGTGATGGAGGTGAAAAAATAGAGGAAAGGAAACTCGTTTTTATTTTTTTTTATTTTTTTTTTTTTAAACGAGTGCCCCCTTATAACTGCTGGCCATTAAATATTTAATTTATCTACAGCCTTAGTAAACACCTAAACCAGCTTTTATTATTATTATATATATTTATATATATATATATATATATATATATATATATATATATATATATATATATTCATTTTATTTTATATATAATATAAACTATTATATATATATATTTCTCACACACTGGGGAAAGAGATGGCAAATCCACTTCCCCCATGATTGTGTCACTTTCAATGCCCAGCATATCTACCTCCTCGGAGATAGAGCACTGAAGCATTGGTCTCTCTCCCCGGGCGGAAGTAACCGCGGCGCGGGCTTCCGAGACCGGAGAGAGAGCAATGGATCCCTCGGGAAAGGGAGGAGAAAAGATCCTCGGACCCGTCTCCAAAGAGATCCATTTGCGATCCCCAGGAATGCATTCTCCGCGCTGCCTCGGCAACGCGGGTCCTGCAGCCTGAGAACCGCGAACCTGAACACTTTCCTCGAAAAGTGACAGGCGGGAGCGGAGTATGCGAAGCGAGAGCTTCTCACAATGCTGGCACTCAGCCCCCTCGAAGGCTGAGACCGCATGCTCCACTCCCAAACAAATAACACAAAGCTTGTGTGTGTCCCCACCCGTTAAATAACGCGGACAGGGAGAAGCACACTGCTTGTACATTTGTTTCGCCATAACTCTTTCCAATATAAATGCAACAGACAACAATAAATAGACAGAGACGGAGAAACACAGATCGCTTGCTGAGACACAGAAGCTAATGCCGGGTTGCACCGGATGTGCTTTTATCCCTTCCTGGTCATGACGTCACCCGCCTGTGACGCTCATTCTTTCCATTGGACTAGTTGACATTGATGCTCAGACGCATTCACGCTGGGGGCGTTCCCAAAGCGTCATCGATGCATTGCGAGTTCCCTCGAAAGGGAACTAGTTTTTTGAATGACATGAGGACATATCTGGATATAGTTCAGGAAGACTTTATGCATATCAAAATCAGTGAAAAATTCTTAAGTCTAACTATAAATACTGTACCTCTGTAAAAAAAAAAAAAAAAAACCTAGTGAGCTACAAGCCTGGAGCATTTTAAGTTGTCACTTGTGAATGTGAAGTTATTTGAGCAGCATTTTACCGTAAACTGAAGCGTAAGTCATTGCTTTCAGTGGATCAAAAACTAATCAGCAACTGTGTTTCTCCTGATTGTGCCTGTGAAGTTTCAGCTCAAAATACCCCACATATAATTTTTTGAGTGAAAGCAAAAACATGCTTTTTTCGTGCATGTGTCTTTAAATGCAAATGAGCTGCTGATCCCTGCCCCTATCCAGAATAGTGCTGTGCCTTTACAGCCCATGCCTCGTATACTTTGATAACTAACTATCAAAACATGTTTGGTTTTGCAACGGCCAGTCAGCGAGTCTTCGGCAAGTACCGCCATACTATCAGATATAACTCAAACGCCTGCCATGTTCTTAAGAAAATGTTTGAGAACTTCTTAATAATTTTTAAGAAATTACACATAGGAACATTCTTTCAGACTTCTTAGAATTTATCTTAAGGGATTTCTTAACTTCTTTCTTCAGAAGATTTCAGTGAATCTGCCCCGATAAGTTCCATTTCAGTTAGGATGCTGCCATCTTTTTCTTCTGGTCTTCATGCATGAATGTGAGAAGACTTTTCCTGCTTCAGTAGATCTAATGGAACACAATAGATCTGAAATTGCCGAGCTTCAAAAGGGCTGCTATGTTCAAATGGAGTGGGTGTGTAAAAAAGGAGGTGGAAAAGAAATGGCTGTGTCTTGTGTTTCTAGGAGTGACATCCTTCATATCTGTCCAGGATGTAGGATAAAATCACAGTAGGCTGCACTATGTAGTGGTTCTCTATCTCTGACCCCTGGGTGGGCTTGCTGTGACGGGGATAACTGTAATGTTTTTCTGTGGCCACGGAAGGCTTCCAATTATCATTGTAAAGGACCCCACAGAAAGGGGTGTGGGAGGTCTCACTTTGTCTCATGAGCTCCACTCAGCTCCTGCTGTGGGACTATCAACACCCTCGTTCCCTTTCACTGTCCACCACACCACCAACTGGACTTCAGCATCCAGCTGCCAGAGGAGCTCACACTTTAAACTTCACTCTCCCTCTGCTCTTGTTGCTCTCAGATCTATCTTATCTGTTGTTTACACTAGAAGAAAGGACGATTTTGCTTGATTTACAGCTCATATAAAGAACACTGATGTGTCGTGACCTTTTTGACAAAGGAGAAAGACAGGCAATAATTGAATATCTGCCTGAAGAGGAGCCAAATAAAGCCAATCACAAATCACTCTGGTTTTACAAGCTTAGTATCTCAGTGAACCTCCATTGCTAAAAAGGAGCCCTTATTTAAAGCTCCTGCATTCTTTCCCTCTACTTTGTCTCTGACTCCATGTTTATTCCTTTTTCTTGACAATTGGGGGTAGTACGTTTCTGTCTATGTCTGTGTTTGTAGATGGGAGTGTTTAGTCTCATATTGAAAGGTCGCTATTGGTGGGCGGTACAGCCTTATGTCATGGTTTAAGTCATTTTATATCACTTAAAAAGGGATAGGTCACCCCAAAATACTGCCATTATTTACTCACCCTCATGTTGTTCCAAACCTGTATGACTTTCTTTTGCAGAACACAAAAGAAGATATTTTGAAGAATGTTGGAATTTTGATGACCATTGACTTCTATTTTATTGACAAAAAAAACACATATTTTTCAAAATATCCTCTTTTTTGTTCCATAGAAGAAAGTTAGTTGAACCCCCAATGCTTTATATATTACCTAAACATGTAGTCATCTAGTGACTTAAATACTTAAAGGTACACTATGTAACTTATGTTGTTCAAAATGAACACGATTTAAATAATTCTTCCAAAGGTGTTTTGTCTTACACTGATTCACTAGGTAAGTGTTTTTTATTTTAGATCTGAGGGGATGATTTTCACGGGAAATTACTCACATACAACACTCGCCTGTGCGTTTCTCGTCATATCCATAATTAAGAAAAGTTGCTCCGGCTATTTTGACACGTATATGGTCTGGAAGTGGCATAGGTTAGTTGTTACAACGAGCGGAAAAGGTTGACATGGAGCAGCTAATTCTTGAACCTCCGGCGAATCACCCATTTTAAAACATATGCCTAAAAGAGTAGAGTCTGCTGGCAAGAAGAGAACGTGACAGAGCTTGTAATAAAACAAGAATCAACATTGGCTTGGCTTTTCGGAGATGGCGAGAACTGAGGGATTTGAAATTTTGTATATCTGCGTGGAGATGGAGTTTTTTTATTACTCAACATTGTAAAGCATTAGCTATCTATTGTGAAGGGTCATTTCACTATGGTTGTAGTGTTGTGCTGGAAATTATTTTCAAGGAAGTACCATTTCTATTAATGGGTATAGCTACAGTAACACCTTCAGCTAGTCAGCTTGAGATCATTTCCATCTAATCTCTTAAGCCAAGTAGTGAATGTTTTATGAGCAGTAGGATAACCACATTCATCCACACAGTCACGCATAACCGAAGCAGAACCAAAACAATGTTATTCTGCAAAATGCATGCAGTTTTGTTTTTTAAGCGCTAGAGGGCCAAAAGTTACATAGTGTACATTTAAAAAAGTGAAATCCAATCTCATTTGGAAGTTCAAAATCATTATGAAGCACTTTAGTTTAAAACCAAAAACTTTTTTTCCCAATTTAATTTCAATTTGTTGGCCTGTAAAACTGGAAGGGGTATTGGGAGCCCACCATCAGCGACACTCAAAATCTTTGATTTGTCCTGTTGCTAGATATTATGGAAACATCAAAGTGATGTCACATTGACCTCAAGGAGGCCAGGTTGACCACGCTTTCTAGCTTAAATGCATGGAATTCCCATGGAGTTTTCACCTCAGCGTCTGTCTTACACAAAGCTTTCTGTGTATGATGAGATTGTGGAATTTCAGATCAATATCTTTCTTGTCTATCTATCCTATGTTTTGTCTCTTCTGTCTTTGTTCTTCTGTCTTGTCATCAGACATATTACCATTGTGGACCTTTAATCTCCTCGACTGAGACAAGGGATTGTAAAGTGAAATGAAAAATCTTTTCTCTCTCTCTCTCTCTCTCTCTCTCTCTCTCTCTCTCTCTCTCTCTCTCTCTCTCTCTCTCTCTCTCTCTCTCTCTCTCTCTCTCTAATGTATCTAACACCTCTTACCAACACGTATCAAGGCACCTATCTACCCACCTCACTTTAATTGCCTGCACCTTATCAGATAGATCATATCAATGTTTTATACTCTAAACTCACTTCAAAGTGTGCTGGGGCAAATGTAATTTGCAAAATATTGGTTCCTGTTGTTATGCTTATCTTTTCTTGGAGATAACAGGAAAGATAATTAGCAAAGTATGTGGTGAAAAATAAGCACTGACAAAAAAAGGGGTGGGATGGTGGGGGTGGTAATAACAATTATTTTGGAAACGTTATTTGTGTGGGAATAATGGAGCCACATATAAAGAGTAAGCACATTAAGGTCCAAGTTCAGGTGTTTAACCTGGGAATAGGAAAAATAGGTGTAAAGGTTATTGACATAAAATTCACAGAGGTTTTGATTGACAACTTGGGATGACAGCACTTAGTTTCCTCCACTGAGAAACAGTGACCTTCAACCTTTCCCTTTTTCCCTTGAAAATAATTTCAGGAATTCTTGTCAGTTGCGACCATTGCAGCAATCTATGCAGCTGTTGCCCAGCATTGCACAGCTGTAGGCAAACTTTACCTCCTTCGCTTTATCTCTCCATCCTAACTGCCTGGCGGGGCAGCCGAGACTGGAGGGCAGGAATGAGAGACAAAAAGTGACTTACACTGACACCTTGGAAAGTAAAATATGCCAACCAATATTGTACTACCATTTCATTGGCTCTTTTTTTCTTTTAAGGGTACTTCATTTGTACCTTTTGTTAAATGCTTAAGAATTTCAAGCATGTGACTGTCCACAGAGCAAGAAATGCATGGTCAGATTACTTGGAAGTAATTAATACAGTATTAATACAACCTAAAATCTGTATTTTAAAAATCCCAGCATTAACACTGATACATTTATGCTGCACATATGTACATTTATGCTTCCTCTGCACTGAAAAAAAAGGTCCTGTTAAAAAAAAGGAAAAAAAAAGAAGGAATGCAGCTTTAGTTGCGACTTGAGAAATTCCACGTTAATATATGGTGACAAATATTTTTGGTATTTTTAGATGGCATATTTGTGCCTGCATATTTTATATAACGTATAACTGTATTTTTCATTTTTCAAGTGATATGTTAATATACCTACTACTACTAATATATATTCTAGATTATGTACAGATATATCATTTCCAAGATAACATATATATATATATATATATATACTTGATTTGTAAAGCGTTTGCATTCTGTGTAGTCTGGTCACTTGCTGTATGATCCGATGTGCTAGTGGTCCATAGCATCAGGCCCAGTTCTGGCCTAAAGCCATGTGCTTGTGGTTTAAAGCAGTGGCTGTATTTGTGTGTGGCTTGATTGGGAGGATGGAGCAGGTGATGATTCATTCAATTGAGCATCTTCATTCAGCTCCTGCTTGTTCTTGTTAAAAAAACAACAACAAAAAAAACACTGACGTTGGGTGTCTCACAGCTAAACCCCCACCCCAACCAGTGTTGGGACAAGCCATGATGTGTGGCAGCCAACAAGCACTATTCAATCCCAATAAGCCTGACATCAGAGTAAGTGATAACAGCTGCCAGCTGCAAACCAGCGACCAACGTGTCTGGTCGTATCCACTCCTTCTGAGTTCTGACATCCCTCTTTTCGCCCACTCCCCTTATTATTTTCTCTTAAATGCCATTTGAACAGATTAGAAAGGGTTTTAAATGTGCATGCTGTTTCTTGGGTCATGATAAAAGCACCTGTTGATGTTTTTCTCAAAGGAATTATCTGAGGTAAAGTGGTTTAGTACAGGTCACTGAAACTTGTTCAGATATTGGATTCTCCTCTGCCTTTCTTAATGGAAACAGATGTAACATTCATACATCTTTCCTCAATAGTAACAGAATGCTTTTGTTCTTTTCTTATGGGCATTGCTCTTGGTAAATACCAGTTTGGCACATTTGAGCATTAATGTCAGTAATTATATGTTTTTCCTGTAGTCCTTCCAGATGGTATTCCAAACAACAGTGAGAAGATATTTAATATAAAGCAGGATGCATCAAATACAGTACCTGCACAACCCCTGGTGCCACCTGGTTCACTCCTGAATCCCATCATCCATCTACCCTTCTTTAACCATGTTTACAAGAGCTTTGATTCCTGACCTCTGACTTCTGACAGACTGACACATCTGGTCAGGTGTAAATGAGCACGTTATGAATTGTGCTTTTCTCAGGCAAGCCGCACAGACTAAGTGATTAGAGTGGTGCTAAAGCATTTCTAAAACAACCACCTGTCAGTTGATAGTCTGCAGTGGGATGAAGAAGAAAAACAAGAAAAGAGTAATATATGAAAGAAGAATAGCTTTCATCTGTGCTTTTGTTTGTCCCCCTCAGGCCATACTCAATCTTATCTGGTCTTTTGTGTGTTGCAGTGAGTTATGAATTTTCTCTTTTCCTTGTTTTTACATTTCCACTCTTTCTCGCTCTTTTTGTGTAGTAGGATTAGTTATGTATCCTGGCTGGAAAACATGCAGGAATTCAGTCATTTATGGCAATTTGTAATCCTTTCTTCACCTCTTTTTTTTTTAATTAAGCTTCTCTGTCATATTTGCTTGGCCTTGGTTCTTCTGAATTAATGTTTTTTTTTAACTTAAACATTTTTGTAAAGGAAAAAATTAGAGGAAGGTGAACGTCAGAAACCGCTTTGGTTTTCTGTTTTCTTCCTTATCCTTTTCTTTTCTCTCGCCGTCCTCCTTCACTCCTTTCTCTCACTTCTTCAGCACCCCGCCCCTCTCTATTCACAGCCTTGGGCGTCTTTTACTTGCTGCCTTCAAAGGCGGGCTGGCTTAATGGTGTGTAGGTAAGTCTGTTGTCAGCCTTTCACCCTGCCCATGACAAAAAAAGAAAAAAGGAGTTGGTGTCCTAACAAAGGACATGTCCGACAGGGAGATATTTCAACCAGATCGTGGCCCCACTGCAGGAATCTGTGAAAGGGGTCATTGTTTTGATGGAGACAGAGGGACATGGGGGAAGGGAGAGATATATATATTTTTTTTTCACCCATCTTTCTCTTTTTGAAGACCTAGTAAGGTTAATGAAAATTAGACCTGCTTGTTTAGCACCTCCTGTCAAGGTAGTTGCATCTTCCGTCACCCTTCCTCTGTGTGGGATTTCTAGACTTAGGAAAATATATTGAAGTGAGCTAAGTCTGAATTTTGGAGTTTGTAAAGAAATAATTTATATATATATAAATAAAAAGGTTTACAATAAGGTTCCGATTGTTAACATTAGTTAACTACATTAGTTAATGAACAAACAATGAAAAATACTTCTAAAGCATGAATTAATCTTAGTTAATGTTAGTTTCAACATTTACTAATACATTATTAAAATCAAGTTGTATCTGTTAATATTATTTAATGAACCTTAGCTAACATGAACTAACAATGAACGCTTGTATTTTTATATTAACCTTATTGTAAGGTTGTATGACTTTATTGTAAGGTTACCAAGTTTTATTTTAGGCTAGGGTTAGTTTGTAGTTAGCTGTAGCTATAATTAGCTGAATAAACAAATGACATACCATAGACTTACAAAGTAAATGTATGAGGGTCAGAGGCTGGAATTTCTCCTGTATTTGTGAACGCATAAAAACCTTTCTCCTATTTTTTTTGTAACTTGCTCTATACCACCCCCAACAGGCGAAGGCAAGAATGACTGATTCAAACACGCATAGCAAATTTATTAATGTGCTTGTATGTGAAATCCACTGATGTCTGGTATCACTCCCTGTATTGCCTAAATCAATGTGAGCCAATTGGAGCTCTGTGACTCATAGGGAGTTCAAAGCTCTCCAGCACAGCTGAATCAGCCCAGACACGACAAGAACTGGGATGGAGGGTGTTGGTGTGTGTGTGTGTGTTTCCCTATTATGCCAGCTCTATGTTTGCATTAACTAGTAGATGAGGAATTCAAGGTTTGCAGAACACACACACAGACACACAGACACACAGACAAGTGGTCTTACACTACAGTCACACATGTACAGTATAGAGTATACGCGGACACTGACGTGCAGTCTTAGACATGCGTTTCTCCCTCATTCATTAACTCAGCCTGACCGTTCAGGTGATCCTTCCTGGTAATGCTGCCAAAAAAAGATCCCACCATTGTGAGACATCCTTTTTTCTATAAATAGCAGAGCTGGCAGAGTGAAGATGCACCGAAAGAGGAGAACAGATTTGAGTAATGCCTGTTCAAAATTCAGCTTTGTCATCACAGCAATAAATTACATTTTAAATATATTCAAATAGAAAAGTTATTTTAAATCGTAACATTTCACAATATTACTGTTTTTTTTAGATGCCGCATTAAAGGCATAAGAGACTTCTTCCAAAAACATAAAAAAATCTTACCAACCCTTAACATTTAAACGCTAGGGCTCATTTTTTTCAAAAACGGATTATTTTATTAACTAGTTTGTGCTATGCTATGGGGTTAGCACAGTGACGTGCGGTGAAGTCTTGTCATGGGTAGGCTGTGACATATCAATGTGGCATATTCACAGGGGCGTAAATTGCCGCTGCGGTCGGTGGCGCGGTTACAGTGTATCTCGTGGCTCACGCAGTCTTCACATGCACGCGCTTTCAATCTGTTTCGGAGACTCTTTGTTCGTTCTGGTGAAATCACAAAACAAAAATGCACACAAATGTGTCCCTGCTTAATATAATACAACCACTGATGAACATATTCGGTTTTGATGAAAAAAAAAAAAAAAACTATCCGATAGCGGATTAGAACCCAGAACCTCTGACATGCTCGGTAAAAGTTCTACCACTGGACCATTAAAGAACTCGCATCAAGTGGTCGGATCTATATATTTATTCATGTGATTCATTCATTTATACACACATACGCGCGAGCACACACACACACACACACACGCACGCACGCACGCACGCGCGCGCGCGCGCACGCACGCACGCACGCACACACACACACACACACACACACACACACACACACACACACACACACACACACACACACACACACACACACACACACACACACACACACACACACACACACACACACACACACACACACACACCTGTCCCACCCACTTTTTAAAACAAAGTTAAGCCACTGCATATTCATTCAGGTAATTTAGCAACCCAAGTAAATATCAGGCATCATCACATCGCTGCCTGCATACAGAGCAAAGTCAGAATCGCGGACTGAGTGAGAGCGAGTGGATCACGTGATATGAAGCAGTCTCGGTCTCTGCCTCAATGTTGACAATTCAAGACAGCATGAGAACTGACTGCGCATGCGCAAATCTCCGTAAACTACGTTCTATGGACCAAAGAGGCACTGCGAACCTCTGCCTCAATGGCCATGGCCTTGAATTTCCTGCATGAAACAATGGTTTTTAGGAGCAAACTATGGCAAAAGGAGTATTATATGAGTATTCCTGATTTTTTTTTGTTACAAAAATTAATATTTGGAATAAAATAAATGCAATTAATGTGGTGAATTAATGAAATTAATAAATGTAATGTTAACATTTCCTTTGGTGAGGCACTGCCTACCCTGCCTACCCTGACCGCACGTCCCTGGGTTAGCACATCGCAAGCAATTTTAACATTGTAAGTGATACAATTTCGTGGCCCTACATGGATTTATTTTGTAATTTAGTGACCATTTCTAATCCCCTCCTCCTTCTGTGGAATTCTCTGCTGAATGCAAACAGCATTATTAGCATCCCAGCACTTATCTTGGGAAATTACAGCCCAGATGTACAAGGTCTTTGCCTCACCTTTCATCAGTGTGATTGCACATAAGTGGGTAATGTTCACACTGGCTCTCTGATATGTGCTCTGGATTGACTCTCACTAGAAGCACTAGAGTTCAAATAAAAACAAATAGTTGCATTGATTAAAGTAACTTTTTAAAACAACCCAAGGCATGCATCACAATAATGATAGACGACATGTTGCATTGACTCTGTTGTGTCTTGGTCTGGCTGTAAAAGAGGCTTTTAAAGGGCAGTCAGGAATGATGAGACAACTTCATGCATGCTAAACGTACACTGTCAGCTCAGCAGTGAGTGAGAAGAAACCTCAGCCTGATCTTGATGTAGTCATCATTCTGGCAGCAGCATGAAGGTGTAAGAAGGATCTATTCTGGGATCAGCGGGGAAGAATTCATTCTTTACTTATGGAGTGCATGCTCGGCTACCTTTCCCACTGTTGATTTTAACTTTTGGATCAGAGGATTCATATATTTGTGTTTGAATGTTTGTAGAAGCCCCCTGAGATCCTCACACACAATCTCTGAGAGACCTGTTGAAGCAGTGTCCTGGTAGACAGGTGCTGGGGCTTGCCAGAGTAGGGTGTAGAGCTTCTCCCCAATCCTGCATGCCTTCAGTGAGCATGCCCAGACTTCCGCATATGATGTGATGTGCCTGTGGGCAGCTTCGTCAGTTTCAAATGTCCAAAACGATGGTTGATGACACTGTAATCTCTCTATCTCTAATAATGGGAGCCATGTTTTGTCATGTGCCTGCCTCTGTGTCTGGGTATTAATATCTACTAAAACCTCAGTTAATAATAAAATGAATTAACTGATACACGTGACATGTATGAAGAACAGTATGTGAAAGTAACTTCATCTTAAATGATGGAGATGTGATGTTTTAAGTACTATTACGTGCTATTTTATGATTTATTTATAACAATTGTTGTAGTTTATTAGTGACATATTTTAATTAATTTATTGGGATATTTTTTTATTTAGTTTTTACACCCGAAACCAGCCTAATTATACAATGGTATATATATGGTAGAGAGTTAAATAGTGAGTTCTCCCTTACATTGAATCATATATATTTTCCAGGTGTCAGGAAGCCATTAACAAGCATAGACAAGCATTTATGAGTAGGTTTAATTTTTTTCTGTGATGTCATCCAGGTCATTATGCAGTTTGAAGCATATTGTGTGCGTTCAGATTTTTTTTGTACTTGTGTGATATCAGACATGTGTAGGTCGGGGTGTGTCAGTGTGGGGCCCGGGATTTTAAGAGACCATTAAAACCAAATGCATATGCAGTTTGTTAGTAAAGGAACATGGGGTTGTTTGGCCTGTGGTAAACTGTGAAGTACAGAGAGTTTAAACACAGCTGTGAGAATGGACACATATGACCAGCAGACCCTAATAAAGAAATGTATAGGAGCGCAGACTCTGTTTGGAAACCGTTTTGTAGGGGGTCTGTTTGAAAACTGTGGAAACAAACAAAGATAAAAGGTGAAGGATAAAATAAAGGAACTCAAAAGCTTATGCATGCCAGGATGTCTGTACACTGTCTCGATGTTCATCTGGGTAACTGCAAAACTTTGTAAGCGAGACATTTCCTGTCGGATGTTAGGACAACATTTTGCAGCTGGATTTGGGATGTTGACATTTGTAGTTTAACATTTTACTGATGTGAATCTGGTCTTTTAAGATTTTGATTAGATGTTTGTACACATACAGTATGTTTAAAATGTCCACAATGCCAAACAAAGTTCCAGTTTACGCACTCTTTCACAAGTACCTCATAAATATAAACCTGGATCACTCCTTTTGTTTTACTGCATTCGTGGTTTGTGTGAATTCCTGACCTGTTGCAGTTTGTAATTAAGTTTGTACTTCTTTATTACATTAATTTATTATTATAAATCTATCTATATCACTTATCTTAACGCTTTCCATTACAAATGCACTACTGTTCAAAAGTTTGGGGTCCACAAGATTAAAAACAAGTTTTAGAAGTCTCTCTCATATAATTTATTCCTGTGATGACAAAGCTACTTTTTCAGTAGCCATTACTCAAGTGTCACATGATGCTTCAGAAATCATTCTAATATGATGATTTCGTACTCAAGAAACATTTATTATTATTATCAGTGTTAAAGCTGTTATGCTGCTTAATATTTTTGTAGATTCATTTGATTCATTTTTTTTTCACGATTCTTTGATGAACAGAAAGATCAAAAGAACAGTGTTTGTTGAAATTTCTTCTAACAATGTTAGTCTTTACTGTCACGTTTGGTCATCTTTGCTAAATAAAAGTATTATATTATATTATATTAATGAATTTTACCCCAAAATATTTGTGTGGCAGTGTACATGATATTGAAAGAGTAGAATTTAAAACTTAAAAAATTACTCATATACTGTATATCAAAAGAATAAATGTTATTTAAATGTAGAAGAAAAATAATCAAGATAATTCAATGTTCTTCATTATAAAACATATTTCTGGTTATCTGATTGGATAAACCCACTTTTGTGGCATTTAAAATCACCCGTTAACCCTGGTAAAATCACTTTTGTGCACACCCTTAAATGACTTAATGAAATGTATGTATATGTTGAAGATTTATCTTGAATATTATTATAGGGAGAAAAAAAAAACATTCAATGAATTGGAATTTTTAAGTGTAACAGGAACAAAATGCAAATAATTAGTATTTTTGTAAAGGCAGGTGAGGACAGATAGGTGAAGGGTTTGTACATCAACTTCATGTCCCACTGTTTTTTGTTTGTTCTATTCTCCGTGCGGTGCCGTCTGTCAGAGGAGCTCATCATTCACGGGAGAGCAGGATAAACATCCCACTTTCATCCTTTCCCTTTTTCTACCGTGTTTTTGGGTCTTGTTTTCTGTTCTGTCATGCTCTGAAATGGGTGGATTGATTGATGACAGCAGACGATGGAGGGAATGTGAGCTAACATCTCTAAAGCGTGAGGGAAAACTGGAGGTTAACCTCTCTCGGAGAGTCTGTGTGTGGCCTCTGTCTAGGTATGTGTGTTTCTCAAGTGTACATGTATGCATATGCCGGTAAATCTTAATCTTGATCTTTTGAGGTCTTTGTGCATGAAGTTGTTACCCAAGGATGACCAAACATCAACCATAGTAGTCCCAATTTCACAAGCCAGAGACAGTCAAGATGCTTTTTAGGTCCCTATGTAATGTTGTTTTTGTTTTTTAAATTCCATTTTTTCCATTCTGGATTCTTTTTTTTCTGGATTTATTTAAACTATTACATAAATTAAAACTATAGAAACTATTAAAAGTTAGGACCCTACGTTTTATTTTATTCCAAATTCTGCTTTCTGTTTTAATTTTTCCAGATTCCATTGTAATGGTTTAATACAATTTTAATATTCAAAAATAAATTGTCTAATCAATTGAAATCATAAAAGTTTGACCTTTTTTTCTTCTTCTTCTTCTTTTTTTTTTTTTTTACAATAATAGGGCCCTATATTTAATATTTTACAGGAATTCTGTGTGGATTTATGCTTTAATACAAATTTATTATCAAAAGCGGTGGTAATCAAATCAAGGCATAAAACATTAAAAAAAATGTATCATGAAAATGAAGCAACTAATATAATTTGCTGTGAGTTTATGGGCGATGTTTTGCATAAAACAGTGGGCTAAATAACATGCACAAACAAACATCAGGTGTGTCAGGCTTGCAAAGGTTGCTTTGGAGGAAAACAGTTTGGAGGAAGGCAAGACCACCATTGGTTTCTTGTGAGAAGTGTGTAAATGGATCCTGTCCTTTTGCCTTCAGTGTGTATGTGTGTGCGTCTGGAAATGTGTGCTCAAAGATTTCTCCTTAAGTTGCACTCTTTGTCCTGCTCCAAATAGCTTGATTCACTTCCACTGAACAAGCTGCAGAGGAATGTCAAGGTGTGCTATTGAGAGGGGCTTGTTGCTCATTGTAGCGAATGTTTGCTTAACTTACAGGTGAGGGACCTAAATGCACATATATGGCTTATGTTTTCACTTCTCCACCAGGTGGGTTAAGCAACCTGAAAAGAGGGTGACAAAGGTGGCTGATTTCCGTAGGGACAGAGAGAGGGGTGTTGGAATACCCTCTGTCCTTTCTGTGTTGCCACCTGCTGTCCCCTTTAATCTGCCAGCTAGTTCAGAATAATTATATGGCACTTAACTGTGTGCCATATATGTGCCACTTAAGACCCATAAATCTGCACAGATCGCCTGCTTTTGTGTCATTTAGCGGTCTGTATACCAGACTTTGAGGTTATAATGATACTTCTCCAGTTAGAGGAGAATTTTTAGATTATCTCTGTGGAATTTGTAAATCATTAACTAATTGTTAATGTTAAACTAATTGTTGTATTTTTTGGCTTTTATGTGGCTTTCATGTTTTGTACAGTCTTTACAAAGTCTTTCATTCTTTGGTTTATAAGATTTTGGGCTTTTTCAACAGTCAGGATTTGGATAGTCAGGATTTGAGTGGTATATTTTTCTCTCTCTGTCAGTCTCTACTTCTATGTGAATCCCTCTGTAGAGTTCCTGGCCTGTTTCTGTCAGAACAATTAGTGGTAAACAAGAGATCACTAGAAGGGAGCTGAGGCCTGTACAGGGTAGTCCCAGCTTCCTAACCTACTTTTTACTGGTTCCCTGTCTTGTATCCCAGGGTTTTCTTTTTAAATCCGTACTAATTTTCTTACCCTTGCTTTCACTCTCTTTATATCGCTCCATTATTTGCCTAAGCCAAAACCTCTATGTCACAGAAAAATGCAGTCACAAGTTGGAAAAGTTGCCGGCTTTGTGGAGTCATGTGACGTTCTAAATATGGAGACAGGTTCCACAGGGGGCCTAACATCAGCTACACTCACACAGACAGATGCTGTACACACACATATCCTTTGTGATTGGTAAATAAGGCCTTGGTTATCAGTTTAAGACCTTTGAGGTTATTTTCTAGATGGCTGTCCGAGCACCACTGACCCTTTGGCCAAGTACCCACTGTCCAAAACCTCATGGGGCCCTTATCCCTTCTTGTCTGCACCTTTTCATCCTTTAATCAAAGTGAAATGCTATCCAATGACCTTTGAACTCCAGCAGGGGCATGCCGCTTAAAGGACCCTTATATGTATGTGCAGCTTTCATTAATCACATTATTCACATGTCTGCTCAATGAAGGGGATTGGATTTCACAGAGCTTGTCCTACAGGTTAAGAAAGGGCATGTTGTTATGTAGATCCTGACATTTATGTGTGCATATAATGCTTTTCTCTTGTGGCAGATGAAAACATGAGCAAAAATCATAATCCTGACCCATAACTACTGACCAGCAAGCCAGTACACTGGATAGTAATACTAACGTAATACTATGTGTAAATATAAATGCTTTGTGTGCAATGATGTCGATTAGATTTTTTTTTAATCAGCAGGGATGCATTAAATTGATCTATAGCAATCTAAAACAAAAGATTTCTATCTCAAATAAAAGCTGTTCTTTTAGAGCAATGGCTTCTGAAAATGTAGCATTGCCATCACAGGAATACATTACATTTTAAATATATATTCAAATAGAAATGTTATTTTAAATTGTAATAATATTTCACAATATTAATGCATTTTTAATCAATTAAATGCAGCCTGAGCCTTGTAGTGTAAGAGACAGTGTACCAGCCCTAAACATTTGAACAGTTGCATACATTTGAAATGTTAAGAGTCTGTTTAAAAACTGTGAGTGAATGAGGGGTTTTTTTTTTTTTTTTCAGAGAAAAAAAACAGCACTGAAAAGAGATAAATGATTGGGAAGGGTGGGACAAGCACACTTTGGAATGTGATCTCAGCATGAGATGAGGGGACAATAGAGCTCATATGTATCTTTGTGTGTTTGTGTGTGTGCGAGCGCTCTATAGGGGTTCGGTTTAATGGTTAGAATGTATAGTGTAACTAATCGTCTTGGCCAGTATGAACACAATAGACTCTAGTCCCTGTCTTCCTTTTTTTTTTTTTGATGTAGATGTTTTGGTATTCTGTACCAGAGGCTAAAATCCAGTGAGGGATTTGTCTTTTGTTCCTCTGTGGGATCACATACTGTACCACTTTCTGCTCTCCAGGTGATCTTCACTGCCCTGCAGGGAAACAAACAGATCAATCCTAGTGTAACAGTCTCTTCCAAACTACGCTACAACTTATTGCTGTGTTACACACATTCACACACATAATGAAAAGTAATAGGTGCTTATAATTATATGGCTGTGGTATTTTATTGACGTATGACTCTGACAGTTGTACAGGATTTAATCTTGTCCCTCTATCTTTGTTTGTGTGCAGGGGTCAAATCTGCAGGAGCCCTGTGCGGGCCGGGACTGCAGAGGAGCGTGTCCGTGTTTGCCTTTAAAGGGTAGCAGGGTGAGTGATGAGAAACTGTTTGCTAATGTTGAGACTGTTCATTCCACTCTTCTGACCCCATTCAATACATCACTGCTAACTGAAAATTTACCTTCAGAGGTGCAAACACCTGCACGTGCAATGTCACTCATACGCACACAAACAGATCTCTCACGTGTCAGGCAGCCACATGAATGAACATTAACTGAGAAACGTATCTCTTAGATTACACAGAATGTGTTTTTCCATTCCAATGCACTATTTATTTTCAACTGTTTTTCTATGTAAACATGTACACTCACCGTCCTAAAGGATTATTAGGAACACCTATTCAATTTCTCATTAATGCAATTATCTAATCACATGGCAGTTGCTTCAATGCATTTAGGGGTGTGGTCCTGGTCAAGACAATCTCCTGAACACCAAACTGAAAGTCAGAATGGGAAATAAAGGTGATTTAAGCAATTTTGAGCGTGGCATGGTTGTTGGTGCCAGACGGGCCGGGTATTTCGAGTATTTCACAATCTGCCCAGTTACTGGGATTTTCACGCACAACCATTTCTAGGGTTTACAAAGAATGGTGTGAAAAGGGAAAAACATCCCGTATGCGGCAGTCCTGTGGGCGAAAATGCCTTGTTGATGCTAGAGGTCAGAGGAGAATGGGCCGACTGATTCAAGCTGATAGAAGAGCAACTTTGACTGAAATAACCACTCATTACAACCGAGGTTTGCAGCAAAGCATTTGTGAAGCCACAACACGCACAACCTTGAGGCGGATGGGCTACAACAGCAGAAGACCCCACCGGGTACCACTCATCTCCACTACAAATAGGAAAAAGAGGCTACAATTTGCAAGAGCTCACCAAAATTGGACAGTTGAAGACTGGAAAAATGTCGCCTGGTCTGATGAGTCTTGATTTCTGTTGAGACATTCAGATGGTAGAGTCAGAATTTGGCGTAAACAGAATGAGAACATGGATCCATCATGCCTTGTTACCACTGTGCAGGCTGGTGGTGGTGGTGTAATGGTGTGGGGGATGTTTTCTTGGCACACTTTAGGCCCCTTAGTGCCAATTGGGCATCGTTTAAATGCCACGGCCTACCTGCGCATTGTTTCTGACCATGTCCATCCCTTTATGGCCACCATGTACCCATCCTCTGATGGCTACTTCCAGCAGGATAATGCACCATGTCACAAAGCTCAAATCATTTCAAATTGGTTTCTTGAACATGACAATGAGTTCACTGTACTAAAATGGCCCCCACAGTCACCAGATCTCAACCCAATAGAGCATCTTTGGGATGTGGTGGAACGGGAGCTTCGTGTCCTGGATGTGCATCCCACATATCTCCATCAACTGCAAGATCCTCTCCTATCAATATGGGCCAACATTTCTAAAGAATGCTTTCAGCACCTTGTTGAATCAATGCCACGTAGAATTAAGGCAGTTCTGAAGGCGAAAGGGGTCAAACACAGTATTTGTATGGTGTTCCTAATAATCCTTTATGTGAGTGTATATGACCAATCACCAATCACAAAAGGCTTGCGCGCTTTGCAACGCCTCGCACGAGCACCGTTTTTAAGATGCTTTTACACACAGCGGTGCACTGGGTCGACCATGTTCGAGGTCCACTGATCAAGGTTAGCGCTAAAGCTAAAAGGACAAACTCATCTGCCTATAACTTTCTAGCAATCCTGAAGACCTTGATTAGTTTGTTCAGGTGTGTTTGATTAGGGTTGGAGCAAAGCTCTGCCGGAAAGTGGACCTTGAGGGGCTGTTTATACGACACCGTTTTCAACTAAAAAAAACGAAAAACTTTTTTTGCGTTTTGGGTGCCCAAAAAACGGGTTTCAAAGTGCAATTTTTTTTAAAACGGTCTCAATGTAAACAACAAAAACACGAATCTCTGAAGACAATTACGTCATGCACATGCATATTATGTGTTTAGTCTATAGTGTTTCATCGTCATCTAATGGCCTGGCAACAGAATACAGGGTTTATATTTATATTATATTATATTACAGTAATTTTTGCGGATCCGTCTGAATGGGGATCATTTTGACAATGGTGTCGTCTGTACACAGAAAACTCAAAGGAAAAACTTCTCTGTTTTAAGCATATCGTTGTCGTGTAAACGTACCCTCAGGGACAGAGTTGAGAACCTGTGTCTTAGACATTCATATCTTTATCTTTCTTTCTTTTTTATTCACGAATTTCAATGCAAACATTATTCTATTTGATTTATATTGTAATCTCATTTACACACTAGATATGGAAACAGAGTTCAAGAGCAAACATAGAGCCAGTCACACAGTCAAGAGTTTTTTTCATCCAAAACTAACTGATAACAGACAGTCTTAGGCTACGTTTACTCGACAACAATGTACTAAAAACTGAAAAGTTTTTCCTTTTACATTTTTCGTGTACAGACGACACCATTGTCAAAACAATCCCCGTTCACAAGGATGGACGAAAATGACTAAAAACACTGTATTATGCATGCCAGGCCAGTAGTTGGCGATGTCACTGTGTAAAGAAACACTACGTGGCTATTGACTAAACACGTAATATGCATGTGCATGACGTCACAGTTTTCTCAAATTCATGTTTTTGTTGTTTACAAAGAAACAATAACGGTATCATTTTCAAAAACTTGCACTTTGAAACACGTTTTCAAACATTTGTGTTTTCAGTGTAAATGAGTGGCCAAAATGCTAATTGTTTTAAACGTATTTAGTTAAAAACTGTGTCATGTAAATGGCCCCTCAGATGCCTTGTTCACACATAATTATGAAAGTCACAAAGTCACTGTACTGTTGGTAACAGCATGTAAACAATCTGATCATAAATTAGATGTGTTGCAGTTAGAAATAAAATTTTGACAAGAAATAAGTTTAAAGTTAAACTTTTCAACTTCGGATCGCTGGGCATATCCACAAGACTCATGTGAAATGAATGACTTCTGTTCAGTTTTTCGCTGTGTTAGTAGTAGTTTCACTGCTCTTTTCATACTCATAGCTTGTCACTCTCATTTGTTGCTGAAGAAAGTCACTTGGCATTTTGCTAACACCTACATTATTGCTATAGCAACTAATGCTTAAACCAGATATCACACTGACTGAATAAACATATCATATTTTAGTGTGTGGAAAATAACTTTGTGGACAGTAGGGTTTAAAATTTTGACTTGAAAAAACAAATCGGAATTTAATGCGTTGTCATTTTCACTATTTATGCTAAAAAAAAACAAATAAGGAAAATAATTCATTTAGAATCTAGATTAATTATCCCCCACCTTAGAGACATGCTGGCAAGAAGTTACACAGTCCAAGATAAGTTACTTGGCAAAGTACAAGTCTTTGCAATGCTAGAATCAAGAGCAGGAATAGAAATATTTATACCCCGTAGATATAGATTTCAAGGCCATTTAAGGTTGCCAATCACAGAGATGTGAGGCAGTGTGCAGGAGTGAGGGAGATGCGTGTTTGCCAAGAAGACGACGTGTCTCCAGAACTGGTATGACTTTGGAGTTGATCCAGGCCACTGTTGAGTTTTGATCCCTCACACCCAGTCAGTGTGCCATGACTGACAGCTGATTTTACTGATATGTTTACTGCAAGGTCTTTCAAAAGCATACATTATGAAATTCACATAACAGGGCTCCAGGCTAACATTTGAGGGCAGCAGCACCGGAGGAGGGGAGGGGGCTGGGCTGGGCTGACAATAAAGCACTGAGCTTGAGTTGAAATGTAGATAAAATTAACTTAAATTTTTCTCATTCATAATGTCTAAATATTCATTCAAAAGCAAAACGAGTGGAAACAAATATATATTAGGGAGTGGGAATAGCTAATAAGCCAGTAAGCACTTCTCTGGAGTCACCTACTGATTACAATGGTAATTTAATGTGTTTTTTTTTTTTTAAACAAGTGTAAGTTTTTCTACATCTTGAAACTGTTATTTTTATAAATGGGGACAGTATTTCAAGGATGAACAAATAATGCTTTGGTCATCACATTAAAAATAACTTTTAAATATGATAATATTAGAGTTTAAAGTGCTGGAAAACAATGTGTGAAGTACTTGAAAGCATTTGACTATTTCTGCCACAATACTATGGTTACAGTTAGTGTTAATACATCAAATCTGTGGTAAATGAAGCTGAAAGCCTTCTTGTTTCTCCTGGTTTCCACGTCAGTGCTGCTTGATCTGATATCTCTGGTTTATAACAGAAAACTCTTCACTGAATTTGAATGCTTCCCATTAGATCTCGCAGCAATGTTATTAATTCTGTGGTAAATTCAATGGCTTTCTTCACCGGATCTTCAAGTGCTATGAAGTTACGGTGACGCGTGATCGAGATCGACCAGCGAGTAGCTCGTACTGCGCTGACCTATTTTTGGTCCAAACTGATAAACGGTCTGTGAAGCACAAATGAGTAGCTCGTTTTCGTTCCGCTTTCATTTTGGTTGAATCGGCAGGAAAAATAGTTGCAAAATGAGACAATTTGGTCACAGTCTGGAGCCCTGTATAATCATAGAACTGTCACTTTCTAGAATTGCTGAATGTAAACATTTCTAAAAAGACAATTACATTTCATTGGATGCTAGAAATAGAAATTAATGCTCAGAAAATACACTATATTCAAAAGTTTGGGGTGAGTACGGTTTTTTTTTTTTTAATAATCGAGTACTTTTATTCAGCAAGGAAGCATTGCATTGATCAGTGAAAACTAAGATCGTTACGACTTTTACATTGTTAGAAAACATTTATGTGTCAAATAAATGCTGTTCTTTTGTACTTTCTATTCATCAAGGATCCTGAAAAAAATGCATCACAGTTTCTACAAAAGTATAACATCACAGCTGTTGATCATTATAATATTGATAATAATAAGAAATATTTCTTGAGCGGCAAATCAGCATATTAGAATGATTTCTGAAGGATCATGTGACACTGAAGACTGGAGTAATGATGCTGTAAATTCAGCTTTATCATCAAAGATTACTGTAATTTTGATCAAATAATAAATGCAACCTTGGTGAGCATAAAATACTTCTTTTAAGAAAATCATACTGACTCCAAAGTTTTGAACAGTAGTGCAGGTATAGGTATATTTTGATGTTGTGATGAACATGAATTGTTATCATAAGATGTGTGGTGATTGCCAATTGCAGGAATGTTTGGGCAAAGACAGTGCATCATAAGCACTTTTAACTTTCCTTTTTTGGTACTAAACATTTTTTTTTCACCTAATGAAATTAATAGTAAACTCACATGAGATGAAGCTGTTTTAAAACAGCATTAAGCAAAACAGCTTGGAACCACAAACTCTAATTAAACAAGCAAGAGGATAAACAAAGGCAAAAGTTGCCACTTCCTTTCCTGACATAAACATGGACATGTGCATACAACATGATTTATTTGCAAGTGATGCAGGGTTTTCCACAGGCATGAGTAGCAAAAAAATAACCATAATAGAAAGAACAGGATGTTTCAACTCGCTTAAGTCTGCTAGTTTAATTTCGGTGTCAAGTGTGGAGAAAGATACTGTGGTTATTGGAAGAACAGACTCATAGCTCTCTTTGTTCTGAACTTGAGTCATAATTTAGCAATACACTCAGGGCAACACACGTTGTTTAACATCAGTCTACCCGTGACAGAGACCTCGTGACCCAGGCTTTGCTCTGTCTATGTCCGAACCCTTGCAACTCAATGCACCCAACCCTGACTCAAAGTGGGCACAGTGTCAAGTTTGAATTGAGCTGCAGTCGGTGTCCAGCGTAGAAAAAAATAGATGTGGTGGTTTAGCTGCCATTACCTTTGATTCCAGTAATCCATTGACACAAAAGACATGGCCAGAGTGGTTAAACCACCTTTGAGCCTGACTTCACCACCACCAATAGAGCTCTGGCCCCCAAAATAAACAGGAGCCAATGTGATGCGATGCAAAGTGAGTGAGCTCTGAAAAGTGCAGTCAGCCGTACTGGGAATGTCTGCTTCAGAGGAAGATAAAATAAAAACACAGAGAGAAAGAGAAAGGGAAAGTTTACCAGTTAACCATATATTTATTTGCACCATCATTAAGGGGAAAAACATGCAAAATAATGTTAAGCTTTAGTTTAAATCATCAATAAGATATAGCATTCAGAGTTGAAGGGATTGAGGGACAAAGAACTAGCACAGTCTTTACTTGACTTGCCTTAAATACACATACATTAGGACTGATTCTTTATATTTTGCAAAGAATCTGAAATTTAATACATAGAAACTACCATACCTGCAAGGTGAAACCCTATGCAAACCTAGCGGCAAGGTATGTGAAAGAACCATAAGAAAAAGCCAACCACATTGCTGCATGTAACCATATATCATGTCACATGTATTAAATGTTTTGTTTAGTTTAGTTTTGTTTTCTAAGCCACTACAGATGGTTATATATACAGTGTGTATTTATATATATATATAAATTATATAAATAAACCCAAGTTTGCATTTATTTGATCAAAACAGTACATTTTGTAAAATGGTATTACAATTTAAATGAACTGTTTTGTTTAAATATATTTTAAAATGTAATTTATTCCTGTGATGGCAAAGCTGAATTTTCAGCATCATTACTCCACTCTTCAGTGTCACATGATCCTTCAGAAATCATTCTAATATGCTGATTTGCTGCTCAAGAAACATTTCTTATTATTATCAATGTTGAAAACAGTTGTGCTTTTGTGGAAACCATGGGAAAAAAAGATTCAGGATTCTTTGATGAAAAGAAGGTTAAAAAAACAGCATTTATTTGAAATAGATTTTTTTTGTAACAATGAACAACTCTTTTCTGTTACTTTGATCAATTTAATGCATTATTTTTTAAAAGAAACAATCTTACAACTGCCAAACTTTTGAATGGTAGTGTGTATATTATTCTGTATGAAGCATTGAGTTGTGATCTGTGGACACTAATGTAGTGTCGTAAATTTGATTTAAAAAAAAAGAAAAGAAAATCAAATGAATTGAAATTGTACTTTGGTGTTTAGAATGTTCTAGTGATCATACCTGATTAAGTGGAAATGTTGCTGATTTAAAAACTACATAACATGTTTTGTCTCATGCCTCAAGAATCAGTGAGCCTTCATAAAAAGTGTTACCTCCATAGTTCTCAGACAAATACGTCAAAGGAATACACCTGCCTGCATGAGGCCATTCCTCAAGCATCTGTTTCCAGCTGTCTCAGAACTCTCCTTAAAGACAAACATCAGCCATGATGAGCCATCTTAGAGCGTTCTTCTTTGGTCAGCCACCCAACAAAAACAGGCGCCCATACTGGTCTCATTTGGACCAATAACATCCGCTTCCAGACAGGTCAGAGGTTGTAGGATGCTGACATAATGGTTAGGGCAGCCAAAGAAAAGCAACACTGGCTTTCATGTGTGCAGAGCATGTGTGACCACTTTAGCCATCCTTACTCAGTCTGTCCATTCTTAGAACATCCCCGGCCTTGATTTACTCTCGGTTAAGTTTATAAAAAGACACGTTGTCTGAATACAGTGGTGGTGAATAATGAGTATGTAATGTAATGCACAATATGTCATTTATTTTTCTTGCATTACACACTACATTTAGTCTTATCACAAGTCACTTATCCCAGATGTCACAGTAGACAATAAATATCCAACATACATAAATTCTCACAGTGAATCAGATAATGCTGATGTTTCTTTCTCTTTGATTTCATATGGTGATGTTTAGAACTGATGTTTAGGACCGTGTGTAGTTTTCTAGAAAAGGGGTAAGATTATGTTCCTTAAAGGGATAGTTCACCCAGAATTCTGTCCTCATTTACTCACCCTCATGTTGTTTCATCTATCTTTGAAACATAAAAGAAGATAATGAAACCTGAGAGATTTCAGTCCCTGCATTGAATGGTCATTTACCCAAATCTCCACCAAAACAAGAGTGTTTCTCTTCAAAAGACTTAGTTTAAATCACTCAATTTATATTAATTACTTTTACAATCTCTTTCTAACTTTTAGAAGCATCAACGTTTTGGTGGAATGAGTAGAAAGTTTGCACTTTAAAGTTGAGTGAAAGTCTTATGTCATAGTTTACCCACCCGCCTCATGTCATTCCAAACCAATAATTTTCATTTATGGGCGAAAGTTAACAGCTGTACAAGTTTTTACAGCATATAGGGGGGAAAAAAATCACGTAAAACACTCAGATGTGCTGTTTTATCCCCCTCATCCCTGTGTAACCTATCGCTCTTTTTTTAGAGGGGTCTGCCTCAAACACAATCCAAACAAACGCGAGTCGTGTGTTTCGGCTACAGATGATGTAACCAAACATCTTGACTAGAGAGAGACATGCTTGAGGGGAAAAAAAACTATAGCTTCTTTGCATCCCCAGCAAGCAATTTTGCATTTAAAAACATTTAATAGCCGTCCATACACAGCCCTGAAGTCTAGGTTAAAACCAGGCAAAATGTGTGCAGTCAGTGAAAATTTAATAGACGTCTTACCATAGCCCAAGAATAGACACACAGGCCACTCATAGAACATGTCAAAGAAATGAAACCCAACACCTTGTAATCACTGTTGTCTTTGCTTACATGATAGAATATCATACATCTCGCAAGTTATTTTGACACAAACATACATGTTACCAAATTTAAGGTTGTTTTGGCTAGAAGTGGGTTACTCATTGCCAGACTATATCGGGTCTAGTTAACCTAGACGGTGAAATGACGGCTATTGCTTGCTTGGTCAATTATTGGAATTACATGTGCAGCCATGCAGTTATAATCATACTACTAAGGTTTTTCACATAGTCGCACACAATGCAGAGGCCAATTGGAGTCTAAATAACACACGTGGTGGACAAAACTAGTATGGACTTGTATGATTTCAGTTGGACTAACTCAGCTAACAGGGGGTCTCATTCACTAATAATTGCGAGGATTTTTTCGTACTTGCACACACAGGAGAACTTCTCACAAAAAATATCCGCCTAATTCACAACACGTTCGTAAGCACATGAATTTCTCGCCAAATCCTTGAGCAATGCCAAGTGTGCCATTCTCACCAGTTCTCACAATAAACACCTTTTATACAGATCCAGAATACAATAATGCAGCTTTTCTTACTCTTTAACTATAGATGATGTAATGTATTTAAGATTAAATTGTATTATTTAGTAATTTTATTATATAATTTTATATATGGATTATATAATACAATTAATGCAACATACTTCAATATATTTATAGTCGAGTTAGGATGAAATATAACTTCTTAATGTGATTATAAGACCGTACAGAGTAAGTGCTTTTTTATGTGTGTGTTTTAGTTGTTCCTATATTTTATTACGAAATGTTTGGTGAATGGTGATTTGTTCTTAAAATTTGTGCGTACGCATGCTTAGTGAATGAAACCCAGGGAATGGTCTCAGAACTTTGGCTAACATTCTGGCAAGGCTCTCTAAAAGTTATGAATAAACGTTTCTCCAGTGACGTTAATAAAATGACCATTAAGAGTTATCTGGTCTTTAATAATGTTCTCAACATTATTTGCACATGGTTCATGGTACGTTTGTTTCGAAACATTTTTAGTTAGACATTTTTTTAAATGTTACTACTTGTTTCAGAATGTTCAGAGAACATTCAAATGTAACATTTCCATAATGTTCACAAATGTAACTTTCCCAAAATTATATATTAAAAAGAGAGAGAGAGAGATTCAGATAACATTTCCATATAATTTCTATATCTAAATGGGAACGTTAGCAAAACTTTCTTAGAACATATTTCCGTTTTCTGGGAAATCATTTTCATGATGAATAATTGTTTTAGTCTGACTGAAATCTAACATTTAAAGTGTATGTAAACGCACTTACTATGAACAGCCAGGTGTCGTGTTGATCCAGAAGTGTAAACAATCCTTACTTGTTTAGATTAACCAAGTGTACTCTCGTAGATTAGGTTAACAAGACTGATAATGTCACATTGAGATGTAAATTATTTAGACTTCCTATATGTTTGCGTTCTGCATCCTTGTCTATGCTGTTATTCTAAGGCAAAAAAAAAAAAAATCATTCATAATGAGATTAAAGGAGGTGAGAGGTCATTTTCACAAAGACCCCAACATGACTTTTGGCTCTTGTAACTTTTGACCCCTGGAGTGATGTTTTGACCTAACAGGTTAAAGTTGTTTGAAAATGCCTTGGTTATTAACCACACTCTCTTTGCATGAAACTTCAAATGTGTCTTTGGAAATAAGACTGTCCCCTACTGGGGATCATATGTAAGTACCAGTGCAAAAATGTATGTTTATAAAACACTTCAAAGGTTGAACGCATCACAGATTTCCATGCCAGCATAAATGTAATATGATTATACATATATCTGTACATAGGATATAATGATGGCTGCCATTACCAGTATAATCTGTATGATATGAGGTTACAGCAATGTAATTTTTATGACCTATATGCTGGTAAATTGCAAAACACTGTTTAGTGTATGCGTAGCGCTCTCTCTCCAACATATTTTTAATAATTTTTATTCTTTGCCTCCAGCATTGTTATTGCGTACACATAGTTTATGGAGTTTTTGTGTTTAAATGTCTTTGTCATGGATCTATTTTGTATGGAAAATGTATTGCCAAAAATGTTTGATGTGGTTGAGAATTGTGATAAGCTTTTGCTGACAGCCTTATCATGTTTGGTTTTCTTGTGTGCAGCTTTATTTAATAATTCCTGATTCTAATAACAATTTATTAGCCAATATGTTAAATGGAAAAAGTGTGACCTCTAAATAGCCATTGTCATATCTGTCAATTTATGTATTTTTTCAAATAATTTTAAGGTGCCCTGTTTTTATTGATTTTTTTTCACAGTAACAGATTAAATTTGAAATATACGTTCCATGGTCTTTTAGCTGTATGGCAAACTTCTTCACGGTTATATCCAGCTAACAAAAATATGCTCTTAGAATGTTTTGTATTAAGTTATGAAAACATTATTTAAAAAACTGGATGTTTTGAACTTTCAGGAAACATTACGAAATGTATGTGCCTCTAACATTCACATAAACCAAGAACAAATATTCTTAGTACATAAAGAAAATGGATGTTTTGAAGGTTTAAAAAAAAAATCAGAAATAAAGTTTTCACAACTTAATGGGAATGTGTCAGGCAGTCTTATGGAGAAAGAGGGCCTAGATGCAGAATGACCAAGGGATTGAATGTTATTGACAAGACAAGGCACAATAGGGATGGTTAGGAGTGAGGATGATCCAAACAGTAGGACAGGGCAGTCAACAGGACAAAGGAAAGACAGATGAGATCCGACCGGCCAAAGCTAGGCAGGAGAACCGAGGAGATGGAGTAGCACCAGATCTGGGAGCAGCAGCCAGTGTCGATCAGGATGGAGAGCAAAAAAAAAAAAAAGCCACACAGAAAAAAACTGACTCAGCACAGCAACTAGAGAAAAGAAATAAGCTAATTTAACTGCAGATAGAAAATAACAAAAAGGAAAATATTAGGAATAATAACGACCTACAAACAGAGAAAAAAAATCATCAAAATAGAAACCAAAAAGAATGCTTAAGAAACCTAGAGCAAAAAGACTGGAACTAGACGACAGCAAACTCAAAAGAATAAAATGCAAAAATGAATAACATCATAAAGGCATTTTGAGAATGTTGTTCTAAGAACGTTTTCTCTCAATGTTATGAGAATGTTCTTCAAGTAAAAATGACATTGTAATGACGTTCCATGTACGTTATTCTCACAACATTTTCTCTCTTCATTACGAGAACATTTTATGATAACATTATAAAAACATTCAGCAAATAAAATAACATTACAAGGACGTTCTGAGAATGTTATTCTGAGAATGTTTTCTCTTAATATTATGATAACGTATATGAACATTATAAGAACGTTCCATAAACATTATTTTATGTACGTTTTGTCCTAACATTTACATAACTTTTAAAGTACTTCTATGGAAGTTATGGGGACGTTCCCTGTTATATACATACAGTATACAGTATGTTTATACAGACATAAACAATCTCATCCAATCAGGCACAGTCTTGTTTACAGTATGCTGCAAAATTAGTTAATAGAGAAGCAAAGCAGGTAAATGTTCCAAGAAATTTATGAAAGCTTTAAGTAGATATTTAATGATGAAATTGTTAAATGCCAAGCAGTTTGTACATTTTGCACGCACACTTAAACACACTGTGACTCATTCATATATCACATTAGCATGCCTGCAGGGTTAAGTTTTGAACAAGAGAAAGACTGCTGAGTCAGTGTGTGTGTGTTTTCTCTGGTGTCTGCCTGGCACTGCTGCTTCTTTCGCTTCTACATGCGGGGTGGTGCACTCCGAGAAATTTGGTTATCAAGGCTGAATCACTCAGTCCGCACCCTACCCCTTTCTGATGTGTTTCCTAATGCTGCTTCCATCACTGCTCCCGATGAACACATGGCGCGACAGGTAAAATCAGGCCTGAGCCTCGCTGCCCACGAACAATAGTTCCTACCAAATCCTCAGAGCCAACAGGACTGAGCCGGGGGAATCTGTTGGCTCATGGATTCTGTTGGACGTTCCGACAGGAAGTGAGGTGCTTGCTCACTAGCCTGGCGAGTAAGACTGGTTGGCTTAAAAAGGCAGAATGAGTTCTATTGTGTCCATTGTGAGGAGGCAGATTTGTGCCACAAACGAAGCAGTCTAGTGCGCGCTAATGTGGTTGGAAGTCACTTTTTCCATCTTCGTGTTGTTAATATCGGTGTTTACAAGTTGAAATATGAAGCAGAGTATGAAGGAGACGGATGAGAGCCGATCACGGTCTTGTAATGGCTTGTGGTAATAAAGTGGTATAGTGGTTTTTAAGAAGTTCCACTTGTCCAGTGCATTTCCTTTGGTGTTGGAATGCAGTTCAAATCATCATCAGAACAGTCGACTCACTGGTCGGCAGTGGTCGCACCACTTACCTTAAATGAAACAACTAGATTTTTAAGTTTTCTGTGTCCATTCCTGTTCCTTGAGGGCTGGTTTTCTTCCTTGCCTCAGAGTTAATAGAGTGCTAAAGTTATTATGTATTTTTGTTGGCCAGCCCGGAACACTGGTTCACCCTGGTTCTCTCGACAAAAACCCAATAGGATTTTTCCATTGGCTTCTGGATTATTGCAGAAAATAAGCTCTGTGACTAACAAAAGTTTATGATTTTTACACTTTTTATTCATCATCATGATCTTCACAAATGAACACAACTTTCAAGAATTTTTAAGCCTAAATACAATTGGCAGCCGTAAAAAGTTTAACCATAGGCTATAAACAAGACTGACAACTCTTTCAATCTTTATTTACAAAACATTTTCCATGAAAGATCAAGTTATAATAGTTTGCAAGAGCATGAATATAGACACAATGAGGCTGTGAAAGCAGACTGTTGAGTGTAGATGAGTTTTCCTGTTCGGTGTGATCATATTTAATGTGTATTCCCATTTAGCTAGTTGTGAGCAACCACCTTTTTCAAGACAAGTAAACACTAAAAAAAAATCTAAAAAAAAATCATAAAGAGGGATGTATTTTATGACGTAGCCATAAAACGTGAAAATATCTATCCAAAACCTTTTAAAAACCTCATTGACTTCAGGACGATGGAAGTGCTAAAATGCTAACTCATTTCCAGGTTTTACCTTACTAAAATACATCATCCCTGCAGCACTATTAAACGCACCTGTACCAGCTAATAAAGGTCTTCGGGATTACAAGCAATTTCTAAAGGGACAGTGACGCTACACTTTTCATTCCATTGACTTTCATTCATAGGTATGCGATACATTTGTGTCCTCCAAGCTTAGCGCGACTGCAGCTTAAAGGGATAGTTCACCCAAAAATTTAATTTAGCCCATGATTTACTCACCCTCAAGTCATCCTAGGTGTATATGACATTCTTGTCCTGGCTCTTCCAAGCTTTATAATGGCCCTGAACTGCTGTTTCTGTTTTGAAGTCCATAAAAGTGAATCTCTCCATCATATACGAACTCCACACGGCTCCGGTGGGTTAATAAAGGCCTTCTGAAGCGATGAGTTTGTGTAAGAAAAATATCCATATTTAAAACTTTATAAAGTAAAATAACTAGTTTTCGGTTTTTAAATATCTGATTTGTCTGAAAGCAGAATGTCATATACACCTATGACTTGAGGGTCAGCAAATAATGGGATCATTTTTGGGTAAACTATCCCTTTCAACCGAGAGCTAAACGCCTCCAAGGAGAAGGATTGGACACGCATGTGCGTGTTGTGGATGGTTACCAGGGTATTACTGCATGGTTGCAAAGGTGTACTGAATGGTTATTAGCACATTAATATGCAATTGCTAACGTGCTAGAGTGTTTTGGGTGGTAGCTCAATGCAACCAAAGGGCAGATTCAATAATTAACCAAGATTAATTTTGTGATTCCAAAAGTTTTAAAAACGGTATGGTTTTGAATAAAAACAACCGATATTGGGGGTCATTGATATGATTTGAGTTTCTTTATTTTATGTTCTTTTTGGCATTTTATTTTAGATTAGAGTTTGATTTTTTTATATATATTAATAATTAACCAATTTATATTATTTTAAGTCATCCTGCACTACCCTCAGAACTTTGCTGTGGGCTCAGCTCCCTAGTTAAGAAACATTGCTCTATATTTAAACATATTTTTCAGTCTTCGGCTAAAAATACGTGGGCTTTACATAAACTCTTTTCACCAGACGGATGGCATTCAATGTTTGGCGAGAGACTCTATTATATTGCTCAACTGCACACAGATTTTGTTTAATTCTTGGTTGTCTCAAACCAAGACTGGTGGTCTGGTTTAGCCTCAGATAAAATGTTAAGCCTCTGATGGCTATTGTGGGCAAGAAGTGACACATTCCTTCCTTCCCCCTCCATCACTGTTTAGAGGAATAGCTTGAAGGATAAAATGAAACCACATTAAAGTGTTTAAAAAGAGACTTTCTACAAAGCTAGTTGCTTTGAAACATTACACTTTCTATTATCTTGTTCTGTATTTGTCCACACTAATGCTCTATAATTCTTTCCTATGACAGAAGTTCATTGAAAAAAACACACAGCCTGTAATGGCACATGCATGCATACACCCCTAAAGGATTGTGGGGTTTTTGTGGCTGTTATCCTGTTAAGATGGCATATCTCAGATCTTGTTTTTTTGTTTGTTTGTAATATTGTACCATGTGGTGAGCAAAATCTTGATACTCTAGTTCCAGCAACATAAAAAAACTGCTTCTCACACCAGCAGTTACATTATATTTAGACATTGTGTTTTGAATTTAAGGTTTGTTTGAAGTGTTTGCTTTCAAGACATGCAATTTCCCATGGCCATTTGACAACACGCTTCACAAAATGTATTGTTACAGTATAATGTTACATAGAAACATTTACACTCAACATTCTTCACAGATCTAACATTGCACTAAATTAATCATGAATTGTATAATATTAAGAGATACAGATACAAGAAAATTTAGAGCATTCATGCATACAGTAAGTGAGCTCTCCTTTGTCCTCATCTTCCTTCATGATATGAAATAACTAGTTTAACTAACGGAGTAAAATCTAGAAACATCAATTAAAGGGCTTATGCTCAGCTGTTCAATCACCTAATGGTTCACCATTATAGAGCTAGAATAATTGTAGTTTTTTTTTTTTTTGCCTTTACGGGACTGGACAGTGTAGATGAGACATGAAGGTAAAGGAGGTAGTGAGGACCAGAATCGGGATATGATACTGTACACGACGGAGACAATCCTGCAGACTCTTCATATCATGTGAACTAACCACTGTGCCACAGCTCTAATGCTCATTTTTAACTTTATCTGACCATATAGAGCAAGCACGGCCATGCATATGCTCATCTTCAATTAAGTTTTATGTGTTAATACTTCAGAATGGGGGTCTGATTGAGTCTGCACACTTGGGATGTGTACTACCTGCAGTCACAGCTGGGCACTTCTGTGCTGCATTTAAGGGGCTGATATCAGATAAACTTACTCCTTTTCGACTTACTCATTTCTTACTTGCCCTTTTATAAGCAATGCCCTAAATACTTATATTAATAAATAGTATGTACTCTATGTAGAGAGACCAGCTGCATTGAGTTAAAATGCTGGATTGTGTCGCCACCATTTGGTCAGCAGTGAGTATTACTAGTGGTAATTACAAGTCATTTTTATTATATCTTGACATTTAAAATGTGTTCTACTAAGACACAATAATGAAATACTACTGATTATTTATAATTTTTTTCTGCCATAAAAAGTGCATGGTTAAAGTAACAACTTGATATAATTGTAGGTGTTTTGTTTGTGTATTCCCTTATGCACAAACATAATGCTACATTTTCATGTATTCATCTAGCAGACACTTTTATCCAAAGCGTCTTACAAATGATGAATACAACATAGCAATTCATTTTAAGGAGGTATCTGTATTTGTAACTGCTACATCCATTTGTGTCTCCATTTAGGGGCGACCGGGGGAACATGGGAACCTGGGCATCAGTGGACCTGAGGGTTTCATTGGGGGCCCGGGGCCAGTTGGGCCCAAAGGAGAAAAGGGCCATGTAGGACGCAAAGGGCCCTCTGGACTAAATGGAGATAAGGTCAGATTACTTTGGTATATGTATGGGGATTATAATTTATAACAGATATCCGTTTCTGCTTTGCTAAAATACTTACTGGATATTAATTATCAATGTGTAGCACACATGGTGGTAAAAAATAGAGATCTTCTAACTTTACTCTGATTGGCCATTGTGTTCAAGAAATCAAGATATGTTTTTGATTGGCTAAGTTGCTCAATGCTGCAAAAACACGTTGTAAACAGAAACCTTTGACGCACTCCAGAGTGCAAACACAGTGCAGACGCACTGGAGTGGATCGCTTGCCGAATGTTTCGCCAATGTGTCATTATTACAGACAAAACTGATCCTAGACCAGTAGTTACGGCCAGCTTCTCCTTCTAAAAGCAATCAGAAGCTGCAGCAGACGGGGGAAGGCAAGCTTACACACGTAAAACTTTGTTGCTTTTGTGCAATAGATGAATAACAATTTATTTGTTTTTAGATATTTTATCTTTAGATATTTCTATTTTGCGGGAGTCCTGCAAAACATTGTATTCTCCCGTAACCCGCACTCACCCATCAAATCTTGTCCCACGCTGCAAATCGGGTGCCGAGGGAGTGCAGGTCTCAAAATGCCATTTTTGTGCCTTTTATTTATTTTTTGACAGGGCCCAATGGGTGTTCCTGGGTTTTCTGGAAATGATGGTGTTCCTGTGAGTATACAGTTCTTGTCTACCATAATTTCACCTTTCTCTGAAAATGGTTGACTAAGTTGTTTTTACCATGCTGTACAGGGACACCCTGGTCAAGTGGGCCCCCAGGGACCCCCAGGTCTCGACGGCTGTAATGGTACACGAGGTGACCCAGGTGACAGAGCCCGTGATGGATTTCCTGGTAATCCCGGAGTTCCTGTAAGTTTTAAGGGCTTTATGTGCATTTCAAGAAGTTTCAAAAAGCAGTTTCACTTACTAAATGAAGAAATCATCTTATCAAGTGCTAACTGCAGTGTCTATAACAATTTTTTGACTCAAGTTGCATGCTCTCGTTGCCTATTAGTGTAATGCTTGCTTTTTATTCTATTGAATAGCTGTGAAAACTGTCATTACTGATTGTTTGTTTATAACAATATATATCTGTATTTTTAATAATATAAAAATATAGATCTATAGTTTTCATATGCACATCTTTTTTTTGTTGTTGTTTTTGTTTTTACTTGATTATAGGGATACAATGGTCAAAAAGGTCAAAAAGGAGAACCGTATTATATAAATATTCCAAGACCAGTAAGTTACAATCATTCTTTATGAAAGCCAAGCAAATCACACATGCCAACATTTTATATGTATACACTCACATACACATCCACATGTGGCATTTACTGACAACCCTGTTAATAATATGTGTTGTGAGTTCGCTGTAAATCTGGGTGTGGAATGCAGATCTGTCTGGGAAAATCCCTCCGTCATTTTCAGCACCTCATGCATCTTTTATATTACCTGAGGGTTTTAAATCTTCTCAGGTGATGGCATGTAAGAAGGTTAACACCTTTTTCTGCTGTTTTATTAAAAAGAGGGGCTGATATGGGCATTGATCACTAATATTTGAGAGCTGTGTTAAAAAGAGGTGTAGTTATCCGATGAATCTAAATCATTATTTACTCACCAACATGTTTAAAGTTACACTATGTAACTTGTGGCCCTCTAGTGGTTAAACTGCATGCATTTTGTGGAAGAATATTGTTTTGGTTGTGCTTCAGCTCTGTGTGAGCCTTTGTGAATGTATGACCCTTTACATTAGATCATTTTTTACAATGAACTCTTTAAGAGAGCTGCACATGGGAGTTTATCTGTTCAGTAAAACACAACCCCATTTCCAGAATGGTTGGGACATTTTGTAAAATGCAATAAAATCAAGAATCTGTGATTTGTTCATTCTCTTGAACCTTTATTTAACTGACAAATGTACAAAGAAAATATTTCCAATGTTTTCACTGACCAACTTAATTTTATTTTGTAAATATAAACAAGTTTTGATTTTGATGGCTGCAACACACTTTACAAAATTTGGGACAGAGGCATGTTTACCACTGTTTCACATCACCTTTCCTTTAATTACACTTTTTAATCATTTAGGAATTGAGGATACTAATTGTTGCAGTTTTGCAAGTGGAATATTTCCCCAATCTTGTCTGATACAAGACAGCTGCTCAACAGTCTGAGGTCATCGTTGCCTGATTCTCCTTTTCATGATGGGTCATACATTTTCAATAAAAGATAGATCTGGACTGCAGGCAGGCACATCCCTTCTATGGTGTAGTGTCTAGAAACCAATCAGTTTAAACACGTGCAGAATGAGGCCTGGCATTGTCTTGCTTCCCAGGAAAGATGTCGTCTTGATGTCATTTTATGTCTCTGTACAATCCAAATATAATATGCCTCCATGTATACAGCTGATTTTGACTAAAAACCAAATGTTGACTTTTTGTAACTACAAATTTTTGTAAAATCCTTAGCAATTTTTCACCGACGGCCCTCCAGGTCCAGCAGGATTTGCAGGTCCAATGGGGCCCCAAGGTCCAGATGGATATCCTGTATGTATTACATCCATCTATCTATCTATCTATCTATCTATCTATCTATCTATCTATCTATCTATCTATCTATCTATCTATCTATCTATCTATCTATCTATCTATCTATCTATCTATCTATCTATCTATCTATCTATCTGCCTACCTACCTACCTACCTACTGTATAAAGACTGTAATTTCACCGTTGCCTCCCTCCACAGGGTCTACCTGGTCCACCTGGTCCTCCTGGACCTGCAGTAAGTTCAGATGTCTAAGGGACAATTTTGAAATTGCATGTTTTATGTTACATGATCCTATCATCTTTAACACTTTATCCTCCTGTCAGACAGGGGGCAGTGTGCAAACATTTATGTACTTTTGAGAACTAGCCTTGGAATTAAAGTGAACAACGCAATCATTACATAGCTTTATAGTTGTTTGATTTAAATTGCAAGTATCAACACATTTTATTTAGTGAAAGTGACCTCTGACTCCAGAATGGCTAAAATAACCGTACATAAATTTTTGCTGAATGTCTCTGCTTATTCTACAGGGAAGTCGAGGTCAAGGATACAAAGGGGAGCCAGGAGAAAAGGTATGGGTTTCATCAACTTGCTAACAACTGAGCAGTTTTCCACACACAATTGCTTTTAGTTTTCCCCATTAGCATCATTAGGTTCAGGTGTTGTGCTAATTTCATCCAATACTGTCAACATATTTGTTCCATAAACACTTAAGATGCATTTTAGATTTAGATCTCTCTAGCTGAGTCCTGTGTGTTTGTTAATGTTTGTTTGAATGCTTTTATGCTGATATGATTTGTTGGTGGTTAATTGGCCTAACAACACCATAAACAAACACTTCTCTGAGTGTCTCTGACCCCCCCCAAAATTGCTTTATGACCACAGTTTTCTGTCTTGTGATGACATATTACCAGTAGAAACAGATCATATCGAATGGCTCACAGCCTTGTTATGTAAATGGTAATTTGGGTTTAATTATTTCACAGTCAATAACCATAATGTTGTACTTGCTGGCTGGTTGCAGCAGAGAGTCTGTGTAGTGCAAGATAACTTATCAATATCTTAGCTCTCTTTCTTGGAAAAGAAAGACTGTAAATCTAAATGCTTTAATCTAAATATTTTTTAAATGTGAAAATTCGTCACTTAGTAGTACACTAGCATATACAGTCGTGCTCAGAAGTTTACATACTCCTTGCAGAATCTGTAAAATATCATCATACAAAATCATACAAAATGCATGTTATTTTTTTATTTAGTACTGTCCTGAATGTGATATTTATTGTGATATAGTCCACAAGACAAAAAAAAATAGCTGAATTTATAAAAAATGATCCTGTTCAAAAGTTTACATACCCTTGATTCCTAATACTGTGTCATTATCTGGATAATCCACGACTGTTTTGTTGTTTTGTGACGGTTGTTCTTGAGTCCATTGTTTGTCCTGAGCAGTTAAACTGCCCAATGTTCTTCAGAAAAATCCTTCAGGTCCTGGAAATTCTTCTGTTTTCCAGCGTCTTTTGCATATTTGAACCCTTTCCAGCAGTGACTGTATGATTTTGAGATCCATCTTTTCACACTGAGGACAATTGAGGGACTCAAACACAACTATTAAAAAAGGTTCAAACATTCACTGATGCTACAGAAGGGGGTAAATGTTTTTAATTCAGCTATTTTTTTTTTTTGTCTTGTGGACTATATGTAAACATCTTTTACGTAAAATATCTTATTCAGGACAGTACTAAATAAAAAATAACATGCATTTTGTATGATCCCTCTTATTTAAAATTATTAACATTTTCACAGATTCTGCAAGGGGTATTTAAACTTTTGAGCACGACTGTAGATGCCCTGAAAGCTAACGGACACGGACTAAAACCCCCAAAACTATCATTTTGATTTCATGGGGTCTTACAATCCATACATTCAAGTACTAAACGTTTTTTCCACATATCTGTACAATAAGACACCACTCTCTGTAACTAGACTGGCACACTCAGAGAATGTTTGTAGTGTGACATTCAGTTCAAATATTATTTTAGTCCGCTCAGGAACTGGTTAATAACAAGCTAGATAAGAAGTTCTTTCTGTCTTTTGGATTGGACATTAAAAGATTATACTGCTTTTGTCTTTTGCATCACTCATTCTTATCATCTCCCTCTAGATTTTCTTGTCTTCCCTCTTTTCTAAATAGTTCTGTACTTTCAGCATGCCCATCTTGTTTCATTTATGTTTTAACCCAACTTCAGTATGTTTCCACTCATCTCAACGCTCACTACACATAGTAAAAGCATTTTCCTGCAATATAAAGGAATATATCCCTATGGTATGTTCAATGCGGAAAACACAGTTGAATCTTACTAATAAGCGTGGCAACACTACAAAGTTTACCTTTACTTTTGAATGGCAATTCACAGATTGCATAGGTTAAAGAACAGTACCAGCAGTTTCTTCATAACTTGTAAAGTCAACGTAAAAGCATTGTCATATATTACTTGAAATCTCTGAGCTGCTATTCAATTTGCTGTTTTTGAGTGATCTGATCTGTTCTGGTGCTGGAATCACCTGCTCCAATCTTCTGTGTGCCTTTGTTTCCTTTGGTTGGGACACTTATCCCACAGAACACGAGAAAACAAGGACCAGTTAGTTCTATATGCAATCAATTGAAATTGTCAGATAGATCTATGAAATAAATAAATAAAGGAGTTCACCAATAATATGCATGCATTTGTAGCAGTAACTATAATAAAAGGAGCCCTTAGTCCTGCTTCTCTCACTTTTCATTTCTGTCATTTTCCTATCACTTCATTATCTTGCTTTCCTGTTTATTCTCTGTAAAAAAAAAAAATCTTTTTCTTATCATTCTCTTTCTTTAACTGGTTTTCCAGTAAAAATGTAAATGCAGATAAAGTTAATACAAAATGTAATTATAGTTTTGTTACTTTTAGTTTATGTGTGTTAGCTTTGGCACCCTCTATGCTAGATTACGCTAAGCATTGAAAGGAAAAATAAAGTTCACATCTAGCAAATATACACTACATATTTACAGTGTTTATCTTTTAGGGAAAACTGACCAAAATTACTCATTCTGCACTACAATTTTTTTTTTTTTTTTGTCAACTTGAAGCTATAGTCCACCCAAACATGAACATTCTGTCATCATTTACTCACCCTCATGTCGTTCCAAAGCTGCATGAAGAAGATATTTTGAAGAATGTTGATAAACCAGTTTTGGTTCCCTTTGACTTCCATTGTATTTTTTAGTCAAAGGGAACTGAAACTGTTAAATTTCCAACATTCTTCAAAATATGTGTTTTGCGGAAGAAAGTAAGTCATACAGGTTTGGAATGACATGAGGGTGAGTAGATGATGACCGAATGTTCATTTTTGGGTGAATAGGAAAACACCAATACAGAAAAACAGAAAACGTCTCGGGTTATGACTATAACCCTTGTTCCCTGAGAAGGGAACGAGACACTGCATCGAGAATCGATACTGCATCGAGAATCGACACTTTGGGGACGCTCCCTTAGCGTGCGCCTCTGAAGTAAAAATGAAACTAGTCCAATCCTGATTGGTGCTGCGTCATGACGTAGCATGTGTGACGGCATATAAAAGGGACGCCGACGCACACACTTTAGCCTAGCGATGAAGCAAGACGCTCTCAGGCCTCGAGGGGCGTGGCAGAACGACGCAGTGTCTCGTTCCCTTCTCAGGGAACAAGGGTTATAGTCATAACCCGAGACGTTCCCTTTCGAGGGAACTCTACACTGCGTCGAGAATCGACACTTCGGGGAACGAATGCCCACTAGGCCACGCACCGAAAACAGGCCTGCCCTAGGGTGAAACTGAACTCGGGCACTAGCTAGGACGAGAGCACTTGTGCACCGGGCGTACTAGGGAGGTGCAGCCTGTAAAATCTAATGAAAGTGTGAGGAGAGGCCCAACCAGCCGCCTCACAGATTTCATGAATGGGGACTCCTACATGAAGGGCCCTAGAGGATGCTATACCTCTAGGAAAGTGAGCCCTAACAGCCAAGGGTGAAGGTAAATCACGCATCCTATAGGCCAAAGTAATAGCCTGGACTATCCAGTTGCTAATAGTTTGTTTGGAAGCAGGTAATCCCTTTCTAGGTGACCCAAAGCACACTAGAAGTTGGTCCGACCTCCTCCAGAGAGAGGACCTCTCAAGGTAAACTCTCAAAGCTCTGACAGGACAGAGCAAATGGAGCCTCTCCTCTTCTGCCGACACATGTGGTGGAGGGTGAAATGCCTGAAGAACTGTAGACTGTGCCACATTAGATGGCACCTTAGGCACATAAACAGGCCTAGGATGTAAAATAGCTTTTACTCCGCCAGGGGCAAACTCCAAGCAAGCCGGCGTTACTGCCAGGGCTTGGAGATCTCCCACTCTTTTTATAGAGGTAATAGCTAACAGAAAAGCCATTTTAAAAGTCAAGTCCTTCGGTGAGGCCGACTGAAGTGGTTCGAAGGGGGCCAGGGATAACCCTTAGAGAACCACTGCCAAATCCCAGGATGGAACCCTGGACCTGGTTGTCGGTCTCATCCTCCATGTACCACGGAGAAACCGTATGACCAGTTGGTGCCTCCCCAAGGGCCCATCATTTAAAGGTGCATGGAAAGCCGCAATGGCAGCCACGTATACTTTTAAAGTGGATGGGGAGAGACCTGCAGAAAAGCGGTCTTGAAGAAATTCCAGAACTGAAGCCACCTGGCAGTTGACTGGATCTACATTATGTTCTCTACACCAATTAGAGAACACATTCCACTTGAGGCCATACAATCTCCTGGTGGATGGAGCCCTAGAGCTAAGAATGGTTTCAACTACTCCTACTGATAGTCCAGCATCTAAGTACTGAGCCACCTCAGGGGCCAGACCCACAGATTCCACATTTCCGTACGGGGGTGGAATATTGTGCCCTATGCTTGTGACAACAGATCCCTCCTCAGAGGAATCTGCCATGGTTGGTCTATCAGGAGTGACACTAAGTCTGAGAACCATACTCGGGCCGGCCAGAACGGGGCTATCAGGAGAAGACTGATGCCCTCCTGGCGAACCCTCTCCAGGACTCCCGGGAGCAGAGCGATCGGGGGAAAAGCGTACAGACGAAGCCTCGGCCAAGCCTGTACCATGGCGTCCAACGTCAATGGGGCTGGACGGGTAAGAGGAAACCAAAGTGGACAGTGGGACGTCTCTCGAGACGCAAATAGATCCACTTCCATTTGTCCGTATCTCTGCCATATTAACTTCACCGCTTCCGGATGAAGTCTCCATTCCCCGGGCCTCAGCCCCTGCCTCGACAGGATGTCTGCTCGCTGATTCTAAATCCCTGGGATATATATTGCTCTGATGGACAAGATTTTCCCTTGGGACCATAAAATTATCTGATGCGCCAATCTGGATAGAGGGCACGATCTTTGGCCCCCCTGTCGGTTCAGATAAGCTACCACTGAAGGATTGTCCGAACGTATCAAGACATGGTAACCTTTGATGTCTGGAAGGAAGCTCCTCAGAGCCCTGAAAACAGCCAACATCTCTAGGCAATTTATATGCCAAGAATGATGATGGTCCTGCCATAGACCCCTGGCAAAGTGGCTGTCCATGACCGCGCCCCAGCCAGTAAGGGAGGCGTCTGACCAAACGGTTTTCCGGCGACATGACGCTCCCAACACTGGACCTTGGGACAGAAACCAAGGTTTCTTCCATATTACTAGAGCACGAAGGCATCTGCGCGTTACTCTGATCATACGAAACGGATTCCCCTTAGGAGAAAACCCCTTGGTTTTCAACCACCACTGAAGGGGCCTCATGTGGAGAAGGCCCAAAGGTATTATGTTTGATGCCGCTGCCATGAGGCCCAGCAGTCTTTGAAATTGCTTTACAGTGATAGCCTGGCCTAGCCTTATTCCAGAAACCATGGTTAGGATAGACTCGATACGTCCGGGAGACATCTGTGCCCGCATCGTAACGGAATCCCACACGACCCCCAGAAAAATAGTTTTCTGACCTGGTTCTAGCACACTCTTTTTCACGTTGAGTCTCAACCCTAAATTCTGAATATGAGCAAGGACGACATCTCGATGCCGAACTGCCATCTCCCGAGACTGAGTCAATATGAGCCAGTCGTCGATGTAATTTAGTATACGTATGCCCTGGAGTCTCAATGGAGCCAGAGCTGTATCCATACACTTTGTGAATGTTCGGGGAGAAAGTGCTAGGCCGAACGGAAGAACCCGATATTGGTATGCTTTGCCCCCAAAAGCAAACCTTAGGAACCTCCTGTGACATGGAAGGATGGATACATGAAAATAGGCGTCTTTTAGGTCTATTATGACAAACCAGTCCTCGGACCTGATTCGATTCACTATAATGGGAATGGTGAGCATCTTGAATCTGAACCTCCTCAGAGCCAGATTCAGATGCCTTAAGTCTAAAATCGGCCTCAGCCCTCCATCCTTCTTTGGAACTATAAAGTAACAGCTGTAAAACCCCGACTCTCTGTCTGGTAGGGGAACGATTTCTATGGCCCCTTTGACCAGGAGAGTCTGTACTTCTTGTTCCATAACCCGAGCCTGTTCTGGAACCACTGTAGTCGGCACCACCCCTGCAAACCTGGACCGAACCTGTGACCGAACTGCAGTCTGTAATCGTCTTTTATTATATTCAGGACCCATAGAGATGTATTTGGAAGATTTTGCCAAATTCCCAGAAATTCTACTAAGGGAACCAGCCTCTCGAGGCTGGTCTCGGGTATCTCTTGAGCACTGATCTCGACTTCCTGAAGCGGTAGAACGGCAGGAACTAGATGAGAGATTTTTTGTGACCATAATGGTTGCTCTTTTTTTTTTAAACTTTGTGGCGGACACCCTATTGGGTGTTCGCTGGAAATTGATGTGGCCCGAAGCATCAGAGATGGCGGGATAACATCTTTTTCCTGAGGGCTCCGCTGTGAAAACAACCTCGGTTGTTTCACGGTGGGGAGGACAGCCCCCTGAGGTCCTACCACTTCGGTTAGGACCTCTTCCCCCGCTCTCTTGGCCTGAATGATGGCTCTCAGGTCGCCTTTCTGGCCGGTGGGCTTCGGCTGAGCACGTTTCCTCTGTTGCCAAGCTCCCGAAGGAGGGGCTCTAGAGGAAACACTCTCTTTTTGCTCTTGCCGGTATGAGGAGCTGGTTGACGGCTGTGGCTGGCCACTTGGACCAGCCCTCCTAACAGACTTAGATCGGCGAGGGAGAAATGGAACGCCGCAGATTGTTTCTTCGCCTCATGAAACCTGTCGACGACAGTGGAAACTGTGTCGCCGAACAGGCCAGACGGCGAAAGCGGCGCATCCATCAGAAAAGATCTATTCTTATCTTTCATACCGGATAGATTGAGCCACAGATGTCTCTCCGTTGCCACCATAGTTGCCATGGAACGGCCGATAGAGCGTGCCGTTACCTCTAGTGGCCCGGAGAGACACATCTGTGGCCCTTCTCAGCTCCGCGATATCTGACGGAGTGGGACCCTCGCCTTCATCCAAATCTTTAAGGAGGTCGGCCTGGTACGCCTGCAAGATAGCCATCGAATGCAGGGACGCACCAGCCCGACCAGCCGCCATATATGCCCTGCAAACCAGTGATGATGTTTCTCTACATGGTTTGCTGGGCAGCGCCGGGTTTTTAAGCGAAGACGCCGCTTCAGGAGAAAGATAACTCGCCAAAGCTTCCTCCATCTGCGGCATCTTGCCATACCCCGCCTCCCTCGCACCCACCACATTACTATAGTCACACGAAGTGGGGGATGAGATGCGAGAGGAGTGGGGTTTTTCCCAGGATCTAGATATCTCTTTATGGAGATGTAGCGACAACGAGAATGAACCAAACACAATTGAAGCTTTTAGGTGACTGTTAATACATAATCCCACAAAGAGTCTTCACATTCCAGAATCAAATCACCAGACCCAGAGCCATAGGCTCCAGAGAATCTGCAACCGGAAGGACCTTTTATTGTTTAACTAAAGGAAGAACGTTGTCAATGTTTTATAATTTGGCAAAACAGATCTGTTCAGAAATGGTGAAACAAGAGGCCCTAACAAGAGCTCACCTGACCCCTGCGACTAACAGACTACGTCTTTCTTAAAGGGTTAGTTCACCCAAAAATGAAAATTAAGTCATTAATTACTCACCCCCATGCTGTACCAACCCCGTAAGGCCTTCGTTCGTCTTCGGAACACAAATGAAGATATTTATGATTAAATCTGAGAGGTTTATGACTGCTACATCGGCTCCCTAAGGGAATGACACCGGACGGCCCAGAAAGTCATTAAAGAAAATGTTTAAATATTCCATGTCACAACAGTGGCTCAACTATAAGTTTATCAAGCGACGAGAATACTTTTTGTGCGAAAAAACAAACAAAAATAACGACTTTATTCGACTATTCCTTTTCTTCCTTGTAGGCCTGAAACGAGACTTCAAGAGATTTCCACGACGCATGCGCAAGAATTGCGATCTCCTTCAACTACTTCAGTTGAGTTCTCGCACGTGCGCGTCGTGGAAATCTCTTGAAATCTCGTTTCAGGCCTACAAGGAAGAAAAGGAATAGTCGAATAAAGTCGTTATTTTTGTTTGTTTTTTCGCACAAAAAGTATTCTCGTCGCTTGATAAACTTATAGTTGAGCCACTGTTGTGACATGGAATATTTAAACATTTTCTTTAATTACTTTCTGGGCCGTCAAGTGTCATTCCCTTAGGGAGCCTATGTAGCAGTCATAAACCTCTCAGATTTAATCATAAATATCTTCATTTGTGTTCCGAAGACGAACGAAGGTCTTACGGGGTTGGTACAGCATGGGGGTGAGTAATTAATGACTTAATTTTCATTTTTGGGTGAACTAACCCTTTAAGGACCAAGGTCCCATAACAGAGATGTAAAACCGACTTCCCCTTTCTTGAAGACCTTTGAATGACCTCATTGTTGAGACCTCTTAAAAACCCCAGAGACAAGAGACTTTTCATATAAAAATGCATACAATCATCACAAAACAATTCTTGACGAACTTATAATCAAATATCGTTCAACTACTTAATTCTATATTGTGTCTATGACCCCTGTATGTGTCTATTATGCTTAATCACATATAAGTCATCTAATTGTTGTAACTATTACCTGTGTGAATGAAAGTGTATCGTGTCTCCTATCAATGCGACCACATATTCTTAATTCAGACGATGGCTTGATTGAAATCTGTGTAAAAATGTTTATGTTCTTAAAATGGAAATGATGTCTAAACTGAATCCTCTGTTCGAGCTGATGAGTAAGCAGACCACAGATAACACATGATTCACGATGAGAAAAGGGGGGGGGGGGGGGGGGGGGGAATAGAAAAGACCTCAAATAACCATATAGTATCGTATTGTCCGAATTCCAAATTCCTCCAGGAGGCGGGACAAAACATTGGAGTTTAAAACCTTAGACCCGAACAGAACTGTAGTAGAATAATGCGTTAGAAGAATAGAACAGAAGTCGGGCGGGCTCTCTCTCAAAAAAAGGTCTCGGCAGAACAACAAGTCGGGTGGAGCAGACGATGGTTATAGTAACCATGTAGACGCGTAGAGACAAAGAACCCAAATTAAGATCAGAAGAACGGGTTCAACAGCTTCATTCAAGCCATCATCATCTACTCTCGTCTCAATTTTCTTTCTTTCCTAAGTTTTCCTTTATTTTCTCGTTAAAAGTCTCGGTTCTAAGTTAAGTTTTGCTGCAAAGTTTCGTTTTAACGTTTAAACTGCAAAACCAGCTTCCAACTTCGAAGACTTTCATTCATCCGTGCCAACACACCACGTGACTGGCTGTCCAAGATCTATCCAGGCACACGAAAAGATCAGCCAAACGAACGGACTGGGAAACCCCCTTTACAACGGAAAAGGAATCCCCAAAAGCAACGCAAGGACAAGCAAGTAGCCCCCAGACTCTTAGCTGAACTGGTGTATACTGATAAAATTGCATAACCCGCCTAAGAAACGATAGAAGGGTTAAATTAATGATTGATGGTTCGTTCAGGTCATGTCTTATAAGTGCATATAGAAACTTGGGATTTCACCATCTCACTCTTAAAACTCATTTCTTCCTCACTCTCTTTCTTTCTGCAACTCGTAAGAAAGTGTGTGTGTGTGTGTGTGTGTGTGTGTGTTAGATATTAGTTTTATGTGTTAGGCATAGGCTTATAATCAATAAAGTATTGTTTGTATTTGAAAAGAGAAGCTACTTGTGTTATGTGCTTACGAATTTATTGTCTTGAACTGCGATCTATAAGCTACTTATGCTTTTACCCTTGAATTATTTCTTAATTTAGCTGTTAGCTGGGAATTAGTCTTTCTTGGCCAGGAAGATATTATATTTCCTAGAATTAATAATTGTTTATGCTTTCCGTTCATTGGATGAACTGATAAAATGATCATACTATTGATTCTGCTACAGTAAATTCTGAAAATAATCAAATTATTCATTATTGATCATAATCCGTTATGGATAATAATTAATTATATTTATACGGGCGTACAAACGCTACAGAGATCTGGGAAAAATGGCAAACCCCGGCGCTGAGGCTGTGATCTGTGCTGCAGAAATCTCTCGTCTAATTTACTGTGACGAGAATCTTCCTGCTTATCTTGTGGCCAGCTGATTTTGAGTCTGGCCACAGCACGCGTCGCAACCTCTACCAACTCCTCATATGCGGGAACATGAGCTGGCGAGTCATACTCATGTCTCTCGCTCCCGATGCTGAGAACGTCCACTTCCTCAGAAGCAGATAGTTCCAACACCGGGCACTCGTCACGGGCAGAAGAAGCCGCAGGGCGGGCTTCTGCACCGTGAGCGAGTATTATCGAATCTGCAGACGATGAACGAGAAAGTGCCTCAGCAGTCTCGTTCTCGTCTGCCAGATCCTTTTGCGATCCCCACGAACTCAGCCTCCGCGCCGCCTCAACGGACGCGGGACCTGAGCCGCAAGGATCGCGAGCTTGGCCACCCTCATTAAATATAGCCAAGCGGGAGCGCAACACTCTTAATGGTAGTGCTTCACAGTGTGCACAAGCAGCTCCCTCAAGAGCTGCCTGTGCATGCTGCGCTCCCAAACAGTTTACACAAAGTTGATGTGTGTCCCCACCCGTGATGAATCTTGGGCAGGGGTGCACACATCTAACAAACTGTTCACTCGCCATGAAAACTCAATATAATAGACAAACAACACCAAATAGACAGAGACAGTTTCAACACAGAGCGCTTGCTGAAGAGCGAAAGCTAAAGTGTGTGCGTCGGCGTCCCTTTTATATGCCGTCACACATGCTACGTCATGACGCAGCACCAATCAGGATTGGACTAGTTTCATTTTTACTTCAGAGGCGCACGCTAAGGGAGCGTCCCCAAAGTGTCGATTCTCGACGCAGTGTAGAGTTCCCTCGAAAGGGAACTATGTTCATCAATGATTGAAATGGGGTCTTTCAAACAAGATCAATTTACTTGGGAAGCAAAATTGCATCAGATGAAGATTTTTCAAAGATAACCATATTTCATTTCTTTAGCACAATAGTTTTGAAATAAATGGGGGGATTAACATTAAATATGTTAAAACTGAAACTAAGCTAAATGTGCTAATGGGGTGAGAAATATGAAGTCAGGATATATATTGTTTTAAGGATGTTGAGACTTTTTTACTGGAAAAAAAATTGTTGTACTCGCACTCTTTCAATACCCTTTGCTTTCACAACTTTCTTGAGACTTTTATGCTCTTTCTTTACCTGACCTTGACTCCTTATCTCACACACACACCCACACACAAACACACTCACTCTCTCTCTCTCTCTCTCTCTCTCTCTCTCTCTCTCTCTCTCTCTCTCTCTCTCTCTCTCTCTCTCTCTCTCTCTCTCTCTCTCTCTCTCTCTCTCTCTCTCTCTCTCTTTCTCTGATAAAGTCCTGGGCTCTAATGTGTCAAATGTCTGTGTTGTGGATCTCAGGGGGAAGTTGGTCTACCGGGACTCAGGGGCAATCCGGCTGTTCAGTTTAACGCACCAGCAATAAGCACTATCAACAAAGGAGAGAAGGTAACACACAGGGGAGCGGTGATGCCAACCTAGGGAGGGGCAGATCTAGGGTGAGAGGGATGGATGGTGGGGGAGAGAGGAGCGTTGGAGGGCACTGAACCACATCCGGGGAAATTGCTCCAAGGAAATTGGTCTGGAAGATTCACACAATTACGCGATTGACATTTGTAACACCCCCCCACACCAACACCAATTATAAAAATGTTTTCACAAAGAATACACATCATAGAGACCTTGACAGTACAAAGGGGGGATGGTTAGTTGCATAATGATTAAATTGGGGAGAGATACAGACACATCCATTGTGTTGAATGTGTGGTTCATTACCAAAGCTCCTTCATTCTTCCTGTGTCCATTCATCTCCTCCTCACCCTGATCTCCCTGCTGCTCCGGCAGTGGTCACAGTCCACTTAACGTCCTTCTTCAAAACCCCAAAAAACTTCTCGCCACATGCCACCTCTTCAAAATGCTCCGCCGCTACCGTCTCCAAACAGCCTCCCCATCACACCTCATCTTGCCCATATAAAAAAAAATCTCTCTTCCTTGGTTACCGTATCCAGGGAGATGTGGGCCAGCCCGGTTACCCAGGCCTCCCACTGGTCAATGGAGTGGTGGAGCTTGTTGGCTTTCCAAAAGGAGACAAAGGAACTAAGGTTTGTGAGGAAAAAGCAGCTGCGAGGATCTAGAACTAGGATGTCGTCAATCGACGCCGTCCTCCTCAACTTCTTTTCTACAGTTTTTTGTCAACTTAGGCCTACTCTATACCTCAGGCCTGCTATCCAGGAGGGTGACGTCCACCTCGTGCTTACTGTATAAATCTCATGCTTCACCCTGTGGTGAACTTTGAGAGTGGTGTTTGTAAATTCTTCATATTTGGTGGTGATTTCAGTCACATGTGACAAATGATTTGAAGTCTAATATTTCCAAAGGTTCTTTCTTAAATGACGTGTGCATATTTGCAGAGGACACTTCAGCCACACTTATGTATGAATATTACACAAATGTATGAATATCATTATCTAATGAAGATAATGGCCTGAACAATGAAAATCATTTGAAGTGTGGCTCAAGTTTCAAATTAGATTTCTGAAACATTGCCTGCGTACGAAAGCTTAAAAGTGCTGCCTTCGGAGGATGCATTCCAAGGTAGGCAGGCATCGAGACACATCCAAATCCAATATTGGCTTTACTTCCTGTCTCCTGAGATACCGTCATCTGAGTGGTTTTTGAAAGCAGCATAGATATTTTCTTTGCTGCCTTTGATATCTCACAATCCTATAGGCTACAGTATGTTCAGTGACAGTTGAGCTAAAAATAAAAATGGCGCCTGACCAACATTTTCCACTATTACTGTTATTTATAGCAAAAAATTAATATTTATTAATTAAATATTCGCTTAGTTATAAACTAAAGATCTCTCTATTTAGTTGTAGATCATTAAACCGTTATTAGGGTTGGGAATCAAAATCGGATACTAGTTAAAAAATGTATATTTCAATTCCTCTTATCGATTCCTTTTATGAGCATTTCAATATGACTCTGCAAGCGCGAGAGGACTCGTGCTTATTGAGTGTTTATTGCCTTTAATAATGCTTTACATTTATATTAGTAATGCTAGTTGTTTTTCTGTGGTATTTTTAAACCACAGGCAAATGTCCCTTGTGTAAGTGTTCTTTACCCTGTTGATTTTTGTTCATGATATTCAGCTACAATCAAATGTTTTGCAATAAGACTAAATGACATGAATGTGAATGATATCTAAGGTTTTTTTTGTGCCTTATTGGAATCGAAATTAGGAATCGATAAGAATCGGAATCGATAAGCAGAATCAAAATCGGAATCGTTCAAATTCAAACGATACCCAACCCTAACCGTTATGCTGCCTCAGAAGTCTGTTTGAAATCACTTCTGTGAGGTACCTTCTTGCGCAAAGTCTGCTGCCTGCTAAGTGATTGCTTGATAAAGCAGCGAGGCAACAATTCTGCTTAAGCTTTTGAACTTACAGCTTTGAACACTGTATATATATATATATATTTTTTTTTTTTACAAATTGATGATTTTATCCTGCCAGAATAAATTAAATTGATCAAAAGTGACGGTAAAGACATTTATACTTTTACAACAGATTTGTATTTCAAAATAAATGTTTTTCTTTTGAACTTTCTATTCATCAAAAAATCCAGATTTTTTTTTATAAATGTTTCCTCCAAAAATATTAAGCAGCACAACATTAATAATAACAAGAATAATAAGAAATGCAACCCTCATTTTAAATATCAGTATCACTAAATATCAGTCTGCTCTTTTTAACTTTTTTACATTCACAGTACATATTTTATCATATTCATTAAAAAAGTTTTATGGTATTTTCTCACTAAAATACCTGGAGAAAAAAAAATTCTGCAGGAGTAAAACAGCTACTTAATGCCCAGCCCAGTCACATGGTACATAAATATGATATACATTTTTTTAAAAGGCACAAAGTGACATTGTGAATGCTCAATCTTCTTTCTTTCTTCCTCTTTCTCTCTCTCTATCTCAGGGTGAGAAAGGTTATGCCGGTAATCCAGGTCTTCCTGGGACACCAGGACCAACAGTGAGTAATCAAAGACAGCTTTTTACCCTAATTTATTTTTGATATGTTGTTATTTGAAACTGGCTCAAAAATTCCGCAATTTTTTGCACATATGCAGGGCCCAGTTGGTTTTAGAGGTGAGACTGGCGAAAAGGGAATCCTGGGCTTGCCAGGCTCGAGGGTAGGTCCCGTTACTGCTACATTTTGGGATTCGCCATTGGGTACAATATTTTAGATGTCTCTTTGTCATTTTACACTACATCTCATAGTTGTATTTTTGTGTTATGTGCTCATTTATTGTTTACATGAAATGTAAAATCCTCTTTTTATTTTGAATCTACCTGAATTTCTTCTTCTGTGTTATTTATTTATGGCAGGGTGCACCTGGTCTGAATGGTCCTCCTGGGCTCCCAGGAAGAAAAGTAAGATATGAAATTCTTCAATCTAAACCATTTCCGTCCTATGGTATATGATTATTATATACCAACCATCTCCTGTTTCTTCTGTAGGGCTTCAATGGGGATTCAGGTTTTACAGGCCAACCAGGCTTTACTGGCCCAAAAGTAAGAATGCAAAACCAGAAAAAATACAACAAATATGTCAAAAACAGAAATATGTTTCACAACAGCATATTTGTAATTTATTTTTAGGGTGACAGAGGAGACCCAGGTCCACCTGGACCGATTTTTGGACCAGCAGATGGAATTAAAGGTATCAGGAAATATTTTTCACTTTCATGATCTTGTGTGAGGTACTGTACTTGCATCTTGTAATCTCTAATGCACACACACACACACACACACACACACACACACACACATACACTCCTATGTGTGCTGATGTACAGTCTTCAGTGATTATTTCATTTGCTTGTACCTAGGTCCTCGAGGGAATCCCGGCTTTCCTGGTTATCCGGGGCTAACTGGAGATACAGGTTTTCCAGGTTTTCCTGGTCAGCCTGGTCCTCCTGGAGCGGCTGCTTTTGACACAGGTACTAGTGACATTCATTTTATTGCTTTATGACTGCAATCTTGCAGCTTGTTGAGGAGAATGTGCTATGACTTTGCTAAGTGATCAGACCTAAAATTTTTGTCTTTAGGACAAAAATTGGACAAAAAGAATTACAGTACAGGAGGGATCTGAGTCATATCCAATTACCATATTATCTGAACACCCGTTCAATCACAAGGGATGGGAATTAAGAGAAATGTAACAATTATTTAGTATTTTTGAGGAAGAAATATTTGGGGGGAAAATAAATGCAATTACACTGTAAAATAATGACAAATTCAATAATAAATTTAAATCAATACTTAAGGTGTTTACGCAGACTTTTTAATGGCTTTTTTCAGAGCTGACTCATGAGAGTCATTTGTTCAGGAATCAGTTTGACCACACTAATCACACTGTATGGTCTCAATTCATTAAAAAATAACCCTACCGTATCGACTTCATAGCAGCATGCTAACAATCATTCAGAATTCATTAGCAACCGCATAGCAATACCCTGGCAACCATCCACAACACTCTAATGCCATGGCAGTGAGTTTTGCAGAATTTACTGTATATGTCAATATTATTTGAACTGTTAATCTGTGTTGTCTATTCAGGTCGTCCTGGCATCCCTGGGTTCCCTGGTAGTCGTGGACCCAAAGGACAGAGGGGAAATCCAGGTCGGGATTCTTATGGTCCTGAAGGTCGTCCCGGAAATCAGGGCCTTTCTGGAGTTCCTGGTCTCCCTGGACCACCGGGAAGTTCATGTAAGCTTTTGCATATGATGGTCATCATCTTTTTAATGGCAAGTAACCTAAAAATATGCTTCGGGTCGTAGCATCTAACTTTACTAGTTTCATTCAAGTGAAAATTAAATCAAGATTTGACAAATTAGATCACACCAGCAAAAGTCATTTGTATTGTTTAGATCCACGGTTGTCAAACTGGGGTATGCGTACCCCTAGGGGTACATGGACTGATTTCAGGGGGTACACGAAAAAGATCTAAGGGACTGTTTGTTTTTTATTTAAGGGGCTACCGGATGAGTTTTGAGATCTGAAGTCAAAAAAGACTTGACCCTCTCTTCGCCAGCAATAATTTTTTTTATGACCCTCCAAAATGATTGTGAAAAAAGGCATGACCCTCCCCGATAATTTATTGATTACTTCTGTACTGGTTTGCGCTTGGCAAAGATGTTCAGATAGCCATTGTTTTTTTTTTACAACCATGACAAACAACTAAACTCCTGCTTTCTCATCTTACTAGGGCTGTAACGATAGACCAAACCTACAATTCGGTTCGTATCACGATTTTTGAAAAAAAAATCATGTTTTCGGTGCTGATGCAGTGGTGACGCGTTCATATAACATGCAAGGGTGGCGCTGCCAATAAAGGATCTAAAAGCTGCCACAAAGAACCGGCATAATGATTATGAATATGTCAAATATAGCAAGGAGACATTTTAATTGTTTATTAATAAACAAGTGTTTGTCAGTGTCGGCTGCAAAGATGAAGTTGGCGATGCTGACTCGCGATCTTCGCAGTAGTGAAGAGAGAAATGCACATTTCATCCGGATTACATAAGCAGAGAGTCTGATTTCTTTCGTTTTGAATTGTTCTGTTAAAAAGTAGACATTTCAAGCTTTCTATATATTTCTTAGGTCTGTGAGGCAAGTACCTTATACGCTGTGTTTCGGTTCATTTATTAGAAGAGAGTCCAGTTCACGCACCGGCGCCTCCGTGTCATGATGATCTATTTTCTACTATATTTACTTCTAATTTATTAAATCCAGGCAATTGGTTGATGAAACATTGATTAAAATTAAGATACAATTAATAAAAAACGAAATTCACTTTAAAGAAAGCCTTTGTGCTTTCTGTTTGAGGTCTCTGTGAAAGTTTTAAAGTCACTTTCAGAGCGGTCATGTCCGTAACGGAGAACTGTCACGTCTGTAACATTGTTTTTTTCCTCATAAATGCGAACACGAAAAATTAAATTAAAATAATATTTTATGTTCTGTGGAGGCCGACCCTCATCCGGTGGGTAGTATTACTTTTGTTTTGCGCAGTGTAGTTCATTGAATTACTAAAAAAATATTTTGCCACCTAAAAGTTAAAGATTTTTTTGTGTCACGTCACATGTGTATTTCCCTCATATGTTGACTTTTGATAAGATTTGTATCATATGTTTATGATTCTATTCACTATTCTCGACAAAACTTATAAAAATAGATATTAATAAATAAATAAAAACTTGTTAACAATTGGTGTGTTGGGGGTACTCCGGAAGATCTACTGTATAATGTCTCAGGGTGTACGTGCCTGTTAAAAGTTTGGGAACCACTGGTTTAGATCAAGTAGATCTAGAAACGCTTCCCTTGAGTTAGCAGTTGCAGGTTACCACTTTTTTTTAATAGTAACCTAACCACTTTTTTTTAATAAAAACAGAACGTGATAGATGTAGATCATGAGATAAGCTGATGGTTGTTTCTTATTCATTTTTTTCTAGTAAACGCGTTCTCTGCTGCACTAGCTGGTTTTCCGGGTCAGCCTGGTCCAAGAGGACCTGCTGGAGAAAGAGGCTATGGAGGGTTTAAAGGTAAGGAACTCTGTTGTAGAACTGAAATGAGAAGCATTGAGTTTAAATTAGAAAATAATAATAATGGCACACATGGACTTCTTCCCTACTTGACCCTGTGCCCCTGCAGGAGAAAATGGTGACTGCAACTGTTTGGGTGGAGGAACGACGGGTGCACAGGGACGTCAAGGGCCTGCAGGGCCCTCAGGTTTCCCTGGAGCTAATGGTGTGAAGGGAGAAATTGGTGACCAAGGTTTCTCAGGATCCCGTGGACCACAGGGTCTTGATGTAAGAGACTGATAAAAAAAAAAAATCTATTTTGCTAAACAAAAAAAAGTGACTTTTTTTTTTTTTTTTGAGTTTGCGTTGTATTCATCGATCATGGAATCGCAAAAAACTGGAGGGACTGCTTTGAGGTTTTTATTGTCTTGTTGATCCCTGTGAGTAAAATTAGGGTTATCAGGAAACATCCTAAATATTGCTTAATTTTAATTGAGTCTTGCTTTGTTTTAGGGTCGTGCGGGTGAGAGAGGCTTTTATGGGCGTAAAGGAGAGAAAGGTAATTCTTTCTTCCCCCAAGGTAGAGGACAAAAAGGTGATTTGGGTCAACAGGGTCTTTCTGGGCCACCTGGAGCAAGCGGCAACCCCGGAAGGGATGGATCTCCTGGCTTCCCTGGAAAACCAGGTCCACCTGTGAGTAGATAGGCAACTTTTCCTTTTCCTTTCTATCATTTCATTTAATCAGCTCTGTTGTTACTGTCAAAGAAGATTTGTGGCCCTACTCAACACCAGTAACTGCTTATACAATTATTGCTTATTGTAATTATGCTTCTAGTACAACTTTTAACCCTCTGAGGTCGGCTATCGCGCCGGCGCGATTGTCTTGCTTTTTTTCTTATCAGTGCAAAAGAGACTCAAAATACTCTGTTGATTTTTATCTTAAATATAAGTGGTATACATCAATCGATCATGTTAAGTGTCTATTATTTTTCTGTATACTCACAATAAAAACAAAGTGTTGTGCTTTTCGACAAATAAAGAAAAATAAACATGATGCAAGTTCTGCCTTCTCTCTGTCGGTGAAGTCCATTCTGAAACGCGTCCTAAGATTAACTATAACTCCGCAAATACTTGTCATACAGGCACGAGAGATTTTTCTTTATGAAGCTTGAATTCTCTTCTTTTCAATGAAGTAATTTATATAAAAAACTAATATTCTCTGTTTATGTAATCTGTATGAAAAGAGAGTGATTTCAGTATTTTTTTCCCCAGCTCATTTCACTTCATTATGCGTTAATCTGACACGCCCACGGAGGACGCGCGCTATTCAAACGCAAATGTTGAGGCAAGCCATGACAACGCCCACATCAGCCGTTCCACCGCGGCGGTAAAATGTGGGGTGTATTTGCTGTCTTTTACCGCTAAGAGGCGCTACAATCATAGACTCTGAAAAGTGTTCGTTTATTCTCTCTATTGCGTAATCTGCTGCCGCACATTCAGAGCGATTGAAAGCTGGTAGCATATGAATTCAAGTGAAACGTAGTTAAAATAATTAATAATCACAATGCTGAAATTAGGCTACTAAAATTAAATTGAATAAATAATGAAAACAATTCAACATAAAACATTGCAATAAAAAACATTTAGGCTACATCAATGAGGCTTTCGAACAGCATACAGACGGTAGCTTAGTGGTTAACGCACCAACTCGAGATTCAAGGAGTTTCAATCGACCCGAGATCGAATCTCAGTGTAGCATACATCTTTTTAACCGATGTTGGCCGACAGCGTTTATATTTTACCACCTTGATGCTTAAATAGGTAACTGTTTATAACTGTTTACTTATTTAAAGTCAAGAGATTTGTTTAATTATCATTACAACATACATTTGCTACATTCCCGTAGAACCGCAGCCGCTGCACAAACGACAAAAACTGATGAAGGAAGATTGTCAGCCGATTGCATCAGAAAATGAAAATGAAGAAGCTCGTCTTTAGTCTGCTAAATTATTGTGTAATGTAAAAGAACACTTAAATTACTTAAAGTCCCTGTAAAGTCAAAATTAAAATGATAAATTTGAATGATAAAAAAAGCCGGCAAGTACATAAAATTAGCTATCAAAATCTTGAAAAAATGAGCATTATTCTCTGCTCTCAAACGCTGGGGGCGTGTCCGCTGGCTGCGCTGAAACCACGCCCACTAGCGGGAAAGCTATTGGCGATAGGTGATACTGCTTTCGGGACGGGAGGATGAACGCTGGCGGGAGATAGTCGTTTTGGCCCCGTTCACCAGTAACAGCGGATTATCAGTGAATCCCAGTTGTCTCTGAGGAAAGTTTATAAAACGATCCAGTGTAAAATGATCACTACAGAGGCGGGTGTTGGCGGTGATCCTCAGCTCTTCATCAAGGATGGCTCTACACAAAATTAATCCACCTCTTCTTGATGTGATCGTTTTTAGGAAATTTAAATAAAGACACCGATCTGTTTTGTACATGATCGCATCCAGGTAGTAGCCTATATGCATTTCCGTCTTGAAGGCATAGCTAGCTAGCAAACAGTAGGCTGTAGTAACTAATAGTACTGACAGTAACTCGCGTTTGCGAATCGGGTCGGGAGAGATCAGCCACAGTGGGACGGGTGTGTCATCAAGTAGGGGCGTGTCCACGAGCTCATGGGCTCCAGTGCGTCATCGAGCCCTGTTTTAGCCCCGCCCAAAAAATCCGTAAAATAGCAATGGTGAAAAACTGTTTAACGGTCTAACTCCGCATTTCAGTACTTCACAGTTCACAGTCTTTGTAATATGTTTTAGCAATACATTTGTAACATTTATAATGTGTTTAGAATTTTTTTGTAGAATTGCCTTTACAGGGACTTTAAGTTTGAAACCAAGTTCGAACATTTCAAGGTTTAAATAAAGTGTCGGGACAGTTTTTTTTTTTTTTTTTTTTTAAACAGGATTGCATCGAGTTTAGAGTTTATTTATTTTGCGATGCAAAATAAGAAACACTAGGCTAATCTTATTCTTGCGACATTTTAAATTTGTATTGCCAAAGAAATTACAGCTAAATTAAACAATTAAAACAGTACAAAACGAAAATTGTCCAAAGCAACATAGCCTAATTAAATTTAAAACATGCGTTTTTCTTTGCCTCTCTCACGCTGGATCTCTTTTTAGAAAGTTTATTTAGTCTCCCTCACTGCACCCGCCGGGTCTCTCTCGAAATTAAACATTTAAAAACATGTAAAAACACATCATACAGCTGATAATACTGTAGGTGTATGTCGCTGCGTGTCAGCCATACAAATCACGAAAAAAATATTTAGCCTTTAATTGTTGCTTCAAAGACACAGCATGCCTTGTTGAATTCACCTTACAATAACCTCAATTGAAATTTTGTGTGAAAAAAAAACTTTAAATAGGCTACAATAAATAAACTACAATATTTATAATTTAATAAGATATGGGGCCTACATTTGGACACAGATTTATTCTTACAATAATTTTGCCTGCTCATCAGGCTGGCTATCCGACACTCTACATATGAAAGAGGAACATTAACACCTTTGTCCAGCAACTGTCCCTCCAACCCCCCACAGGCTATCGGAGTCTGAGGCTGACTTAACACAAAGAGAAGTCGCAATTCACACTTAAATCGCTATTCTAGACAGTGTTGATAATGAAGGAATTAAATGATTTAAGTTACATGTAGACTAGTGATATTTCTGTCATAAAAGTGTATTACTAAATATTTCATTATTTCAATAATTGATGAAATAAAACTGGTTTGGGCCAGCCTTTTCCAAGCAAAACTAAATATAATCTGAAAAAACGCATGTTAATGTGTTGTCATGAACAAAAAACTCAATATTATTCTACAGGGATCTTTGGATCCTTAACCAGGCATGCAATTAATTAAGTTTTTTTTTGTAGCTATTATTCAAATAAATATCGAACCACGGTGCTTCGTGGTAATGCTGCTAAATTAAATAACATTTATAGAATAATTATGAACTTTAAATGAAACAGTATCGCAACATTTCGACAAATAAATTATTTGATCTGTTTTTACATTTTAATTCAGGGCGATTTAGCCTACAAAATGGAGCGAGATTTTCACCCTTGTCTTGTCATTTTCTCATTGGGAAGCGCTTACATTGAGTATAGATCCTCTGTACCTCTCGTTTTCATATGGATTACATAATCAGATAACATTTATTAGCCTAAATATTTAGACATTTAAAGACTTTAGACATAGCCGATTTCTTATCGTGACTGAGCTGAATCGGCTTTTGGTTCATTTTTGTGACGCGCAGTTCCCGGAGACAGAGACGACAGATAAACTGTTGTCGTTAGCCTAATAATATGAATACAAGTTTACAGTTTTGAACGATGTAAGCTACTCTACTCTTATCTGTATGACCAAAAAATTACGGAGTCGCCTATTAAGTTATTTTAGCTGTAATGAGAAAAATAAATTGCCAGAATAAAACCCGACTTTAGAAAAATGCATAGGGCCACTCGGCGTGGTGTGCCAAAACACTTATAAACTTCAATATTTCATTCAAAATAATCTCAAAACGCTTTGTGAAATTTGAAAAGCCATGCATGCATTAGGCCACTGGAACTAATGAACAACTGAAACGCTGGTTTTGATTTTATTGTTTGTCGTTTAACCCTCTGGGGACCAGAGTGTTTTTGGGGCCCTTGGGATGTTTTGACATGCACTGACATTTGTGCTTTTTTCAGTTATTTATAAACATGTTAATGGCAAAGGTGTAAATTCACTCTATATAGCACAAACTTGGCTACCATGAGATCTGAGCAACATGTATGTACATGTTTGTATTTTTAATAGAATAATGTTTATGCGTGGTTATTGAAAAAAATCAAAATGAAAGTTGCTGAAATAAGACCACAAAACACATATTGATTATTTCTTCACAAGACTTTTGAAAATTGTATCACATAGCCTAGAATATTTGCTCCAAAACAATGTGAGAATCATCCTGACTACTCATTCAGATAAGTCAATAAAGTCTTTTACATTTTTAATGACGTGTTTTGTTTGAGAAAGCTTTATGCAGGAGGCTTGATCTCTCATTAATATGTGTGGCATTCCACACCTGAGAAAGACAAAGACCCTCCCCATAATGGCCCTATTAGGTGCTATCAGGCCATATCATTACAGGAGCCTTGCACAAAGAATGAGGAGATTTAAAAAAGAATGGCTTTTAGATTGTTTGGATTTATATAAGGAAAATACAGGGTGCATACGTCTGGACACTTCTATCACACACCCTTCACCATATAGACATGGTTTTATTTCAGTTCAAAGTTCAAAGTTAGAGTTGGAAACATCTTGAAAAGAAAATTGTCTTTCTCCATAAATGTCTTAGTTTGATCATACATATTTCAAAGTTGAGGATTCATTATTTTGATATAGCTTGAACAAACACTATAACATCTTAGTTGATTAGTTTATTGACAAAACATACTATATATTTAACATATGAGCAGAAACTCCTAAAAAAGCTTATTTGATGTCTATTTTAGAGTAAAAACTTTATCCAAAACGAGTCAACGAAATGTTGTCTGTTATTTAGTCTGTAACAGTGCGTATCTGTGCGTTCATTCATTCATTCATTCATTCACACACACACACACACACACACACACACACACAAACATGATTCACATTTAACAGTAACGTTATGCTATTTTTCCGTTTACAGACACTAATGTTATTCTATATCGCGATTAGAACAAAGCACAAGCATAAAACACTTACTTCTCAGCTGAATCTGTTCATCCTTGAAGTGAAAATAAACCCAGTGGTAAATGTCCCAGGATTGTTCCTCATAGCCGCGCAAGACGACAGTAGATTAATCTGACTAAAAAATATAGTGTGTTTTCAGAGTTTATGGGCGTTAACGCGTCTCAATGTGTTGCTTCACATATTTGCGTTTGAATAGCGCGTGCTCTCCGTGGGCGTGTCACATTACCGGAGATAATCAGCTGAGAGAACAATAATGAGACGGGCTGACACGTCTCTCTTTTTATATAGATGACATAAACGGAGAATAATAATTTTAGTTTTGAATCGGATCATTTAAAAGTACAAACTCAAACGATTTAAAAGATATATTGCTTTTGGCTGGGTGAATAGTATTAGCTGAGTTGTGTTGAAGATTAGAGACGTGCTCCAGGAAAAAAGTTCACGGTGACTGAGAGGCAGAACGCACACCCTGTTTATATTCACACATATTTTATTTCGATTGTATGTGGGCACATAAAAAAGTAGACATTTAACAGATTATTTTCTCATATTTCTTAACTCTATATGAACAGAAATGATGGTAGTACTTTAAGTCTATTTTTCTGCTATGTGAAAAAAAACGAGCAAAACGCGCCGGCGCGTTTCTGGTCCCCAGAGGGTTAAACGTGCCTGTTGCATATCTCTATTTTATATATTTGATATGGTCTATTGGTGAAGTAGCCTAGCATTGATTAGCTACTGTGGAGGGAGAGGGTGTGGGGATTAAAATAATTCAGCAGAAGCAGGGATGTTTAGACCAGAAGGAAATCCCCGTCCCCCCTGGCAAATCACACTTTACTTAAAACCATTTTTTTTTAAACTCTAGGTTGTAGGGAATCAAAAAAAAAAAAAAAAAATATATATATATATATATATATATATAGCCTATATATAAAATTATTTTTTTTAACAGAACTGCTTTTGAAATTACGATTGGTAGCCTATTATTATACAGATGCAAAGTCGTTCTGTTGGATTTGTTCCTTAGTGTAAAATGGAAATGCATGGTCATTTTATTTGATAAATATAAGCAAAAAACTGTACATATGGTGTAACAGAGTTTTAGAGCTAGACAAATCTCTCTGCATTAATGAATATAAAATTTACAGTAGACCATGTTTGATCGGGATTCGAACCCGTGTCATCTTGATGGTCGAACCGTAAGTTCTGGCGCTCGGCTATGAATTTACTCACTGAGAATTTCCCAAACTTTCTCACATGAGCGAGAAAACATTTTGTCGTTAGCCTGTGAGTGTAGGCCTATAGCCTACTGCATGAATAAAAGTAGACCTTTTACAGTTTTAAAAGATGATATCTTATCTGTATGACCAACAATTACGGAGTAGGCTTTAGCCTATTAAGTTCTTAGCTGTTATGAGAAAAATAAATTCAAATGAACGCGCCGCCGCGTTTGTCAAACTCTAATTCAACATGCCAGAATAAAACAAGATTTTAGAATAATGCATAGCGCCACTCGGCCTGGTGTGCCAAAATATCCTAATTATAAACTTCAATATTTCATTCAAAACCATCTCAAAACGCTTTGTGACATTTTAAAAAGTCGTGAATGTATTAAGGCCACTGGAACCAGGATTGTAACTGAAATGCGATGCATGTCTCAATACAGGAGCAGAAGTGCTGGTTCAGATTGTATTGTTTGTTGTTTAAACGTGCATGTTGCATATTTAAAATATTTGTTAAAAATAAATGTTTGTTGTAGGCTTATTTGGAAATGACCATAACTTGTAGTATTTCATCCTTACTGTTAATTGCCCCACTTACGTTTTGCTAAATGTCCCTTTGCGCCACCTGGCGGTCATTTCGTGAACTACTTTGAAATGCGACTGGTTTATTTTTACGGCGGTGGATTTGCCGCGGCGGTAATAGGCATTCTGGTTGACTACCTACTGTACTTTAGTAAACGTTATTTTTACATGTACACATGCAAACTATATTGCTATAGCCCACTGAGATTTCTTCTAATCGCGATATACTAGTGTCTGTAATGACAACATTTCGTTGAGTAATTTTGGATAGATTATAAAGTTTTTACTATAAAATAGACATCAAATAAGCTTTAATTAGACAGTTTCTGCTCATATGTAAAATATATAGGATGTTTTGTCACAAATAAACTAATCAACTGTTATAGTGTTTGTTCCAATGCAAGCTATATCAAAATAATCAATCCTTAACTTTGAAATATGTATGATAAAATCTATTGCCTACTTTAAAAAATAATACTTTATAAGACATTTATGGAAAAAGACAATTTTATTTTCAAGATGTTTCCAACTCAAACTTTGAACCAATTCTGCAGAATTGCCCATACAACCTGACCAGGATTTGTTTCCAGGTATGACTAAAAATGTGCTTTTGGCTTTCATTTATATTTTGATTGTTTGTATATATATATATATATATATATATGTGTATATATATATATTTATTTATTTATGTATTTATTGTCCTTGCATTCTTTCTTGTGTGACACCCCTGAATGAAAGGCTCATTATTATGCAGGGTCATTGTCTGCTCAGGTGAGAACCACTTAATTATTCATGATAGGGGTTGGGCCGTTCACGCCCATCCGCATATTGCCTTTGCAAACAAAAAAATGTTTTTCACAATTTAAAACAATCTATTGTTTTATGTGAATGATTAGACAGGATGATTTTCAGATCATTTTGAAGCCTAAACTCTAGGCGACAACATCCATTAGTCAAAAGTCTTGTGGACACATATTTAGTGTGTGTTTTGTGGCCTTATTTCAGAAACTTTATTTTTTTGTTTTTTCAATAACCATGCATAAACAATAGGGGTGTAACGGTACACAAAAATCACGGTTCGGTACGTACCTCGGTTTTAAAGTCACGGTTCGGTACGTTTTCGATACAGCAAAAAGAAAGAAATGCCAGAGAAATGTCCTATTTGTTAAAATATTTTTTTTTTTTAAATAACTGAGTTTTCCTACATCTTGAAACTTTCAGGTTTATAAATGGGGGTTATCTTTGAAGGATGAACAAATAATGTTTTGGTCATCACATTAAAAATAGCATTTAAATATATATTTATTTATTATTTGAGTTTTGAAGTGCTGGAAAAAGATGTGTGAAGTACTTGAAAGCATTTCACTATTCCAGCCAAACTGGTTACAGTGAGTGTTACTATATTAAATCCATGGTGAATGTTGCTGGTCTGTGGGCGTAAAGTATTACTAGTTCATTCACGGCACAATGTTTCTCCTGGTTTCCACGTCAGCGCTGTTTGATCTAGTAATAGAGATCTACGGTTAATAACGGAGAAATGTGAATGCTTCTCACTAGATCTCGCAGCGATGTCATTACTTCAGTGGCGAATTCAAATGTTTTCTTCACTGGATCTCTTAGCGCTGTGTTGTAACAGTGTCGCTTGATCGAGATCGGCTCGCGATGCACAGATGTTGCTGGTCCGAGCTGATAAACGGTCCGTGAAGCACATTATGAGTAGCGCAGTTTCGTTCCGCTTTCATTACGCTTGCCATTTGATCTTGTGCAACGTTGTGGTGGTAACGCCAGCGCGAATTTTGTCGGCAGGAAAAATGGTCCAAGGAATCGTTCGGTTTGTATGCGTACCGAACCGGATGCCTCGAACCGAAACGGTTCAATACGAATACATGTACCGTTACACCCCTAATAAACAATATTCTCTCAAAAATACAAACATGTACAAACATGTTGCTAACACATTATGGTAGCCCTGTTTGTGCTAAATAGAGTGTAATTACACCAGTGCCATTAATATGTTTTTAAGCAACTGAAAAAAGCACAAATGTCAGGGCATGTCAAAACATCTCAAGGACCCCAAAAACACCTCAGACCTCAGACCCTCCTCGGACCTGATTTGATTCACTATAATGGGAATGGTGAGCATCTTGAATCTGAACCTCCTCAGAGCCAGATTCAGATGCCTTAAGTCTAAAATCGGCCTCAGCCCTCCATCCTTCTTTGGAACTATAAAGTAACGGCTGTAAAACCCCGACTCTCTGTCTGGTAGGGGAACGATTTCTATGGCCCCTTTGACCAGGAGAGTCTGTACTTCTTGTTCCATAACCCGAGCCTGTTCTGGAACCACTGTAGTCGGCACCACCCCTGCAAACCTGGGGGTCTGTGATCGAACTGCAGTCTGTAATCGTCTTTTATTATATTCAGGACCCATATAGATATATTTGGAAGATTTTGCCAAATTCCCAGAAATTCTACTAAGGGAACCAGCCTCTCGAGGCTGGTCTCGGGTATCTCTTGAGCATTGATCTCGACTTCCTGAAGCGGTAGAACGGCAGGAACTAGATGAGAGATTTTTTGTGACCATAATGGTTGCTCTTTTTTTTTTAAACTTTGTGGCGGACACCCTATTGGGTGTTCGCTGGAAATTGATGTGGCCCGAAGCATCAGAGATGGCGGGATAACATCTTTTTCCTGAGGGCTCCGCTGTGAAAACAACCACGGTTGTTTCACGGCGGGGAGGACAGCCCCCTGAGGTCCTACCACTTCGGTTAGGACCTCTTCCCAGCTCTCTTGGCCTGAATGATGGCCCTCAGGTCGCCTTTCTGGCCGGTGGGCTTCGGCTGAGCACGTTTCCTCTGTTGCCAAGCTCCCGAAGGAGGGGCTCTAGAGGAAACACTCTCTTTTTGCTCTTGCCGGTATGAGGAGCTGGTTGACGGCTGTGGCTGGCCACTTGGACCAGCCCTCCTAACAGACTTAGGGGAGAAACTGATGGAACGCCGCAGATTGTTTCTTCGCCTCATGAAACCTGTCGACGACAGTGGAAACTGTGTCGCCGAACAGGCCAGAAGGCGAAAGCGGCGCATCCATCAGAAAAGATCTATCCTTATCTTTCATACCGGATAGATTGAGCCACAGATGTCTCTCCGTTGCCACCATAGTTGCCATGGAACGGCCGATAGAGCGTGGCCCGGAGAGACACATCTGTCGCCCTTCTCAGCTCCGCGATATCTGACGGAGTGGGACCCTCGCCTTCATCCAAACCTGATACCTTTAATTCCATCTGCTGGTCCAAAAATCGGTCCAGGTGGACCTGGGTCTCCTCTGTCACCCTAAAAATAAATTACAAATATGCTGTTGTGAAACATATTTCTGTTTGTGACATATTTGTTGTATTTTTTTCTGGTTTTGCATTCTTTCTTTTGGGCCAGTAAAGCCTGGTTGGCCTGTAAAACCTGAATCCCCATTGAAGCCCTACAGAAGAAACAGGAGATGGTTGGTATATAATAATCATATACCATAGGACGGAAATGGTTTAGATTGAAGAATTTCATATCTTACTTTTCTTCCTGGGAGCCCAGGAGGACCATTCAGACCAGGTGCACCCTGCCATAAATAAATAACACAGAAGAAGAAATTCAGGTAGATTCAAAACAAAAAGAGGATTTTACATTTCATGTAAACAATAAATGAACACATAACACAAAAATACAACTATGAGATGTAGTGTAAAATGACAAAGAGACATCTAAAATATTGTACCCAATGGCGAATCCCAAAATGTAGCAGTAACGGGACCTACCCTCGAGCCTGGCAAGCCCAGGATTCCCTTTTCGCCAGTCTCACCTCTAAAACCAACTGGGCCCTGCATATGTTGCAAAAAAATTTTTGAGCCAGTTTCAAATAACAACATATCAAAAATAAATTAGGGTAAAAAGCTGTCTTTGATTACTCACTGTTGGTCCTGGTGTCCCAGGAAGACCTGGATTACCGGCATAGCCTTTCTCACCCTGAGATAGAGAGAGAGAAAGAGGAAGAAAGAAAGAAGATTGAGCATTCACAATGTCACTTTGTGCCTTTTAAAAAAATGTATATCATATTTATGTACCATGTGACTGGGCTGGGCATTAAGTAGCTGTTTTACTCCTGCAGAATTTTTTTTTCTCCAGGTATTTTAGTGAGAAAATACCATAAAACTTTTTTAATAAATATGATAAAATATGTACTGTGAATGTAAAAAAGTTAAAAAGAGCAGACTGATATTTAGTGATACTGATATTTAAAATGAGGGTTGCATTTCTTATTATTCTTGTTATTATTAATGTTGTGCTGCTTAATATTTTTGGAGGAAACATTTATAAAAAAAAATCTGGATTTTTTGATGAATAGAAAGTTCAAAAGAAAAACATTTATTTTGAAATACAAATCTGTTGTAAAAGTATAAATGTCTTTACCGTCACTTTTGATCAATTTAATTTATTCTGGCAGGATAAAATCATCAATTTGTAAAAAAAAAAAATATATATATATATATATATACAGTGTTCAAAGCTGTAAGTTCAAAAGCTTAAGCAGAATTGTTGCCTCGCTGCTTTATCAAGCAATCACTTAGCAGGCAGCAGACTTTGCGCAAGAAGGTACCTCACAGAAGTGATTTCAAACAGACTTCTGAGGCAGCATAACGGTTAGGGTTGGGTATCGTTTGAATTTGAACGATTCCGATTTTGATTCTGCTTATCGATTCCGATTCTTATCGATTCCTAATTTCGATTCCAATAAGGCACAAAAAAAACCTTAGATATCATTCACATTCATGTCATTTAGTCTTATTGCAAAACATTTGATTGTAGCTGAATATCATGAACAAAAATCAACAGGGTAAAGAACACTTACACAAGGGACATTTGGTTTAAAAATACCACAGAAAAACAACTAGCATTACTAATATAAATGTAAAGCATTATTAAAGGCAATAAACACTCAATAAGCACGAGTCCTCTCGCGCTTGCAGAGTCATATTGAAATGCTCATAAAAGTGTCATGTCTGCTGAATAATACAGGAAGCAAAAGCGAGTTATACTCCTTTTAATGAGGACACAGGGAAACACACAGTACAGCCGATGGTGAAAGTGACGCAGGGACTTCGATGGTCAGGATCCGTGAAGTGCAGTGATGAGGTGACGGTGAGACGACAACCCAAATCCACACGACGACGATGAAGACAACGAAGAACGGGAACACCAAGCGGGAACAGGACACAGGAACACCGAACACCAAGCACATGAAGACAACGATCTGACAAGGATGAGGAAACAGCGGTAAGTATAAATAGAGTGTTGAAATTGCTAGCAGCTGGTGACGTGATGATGATCAGCTGGAGTGGATCAGGAATGCCAATCATTCACGCCACACACACGTGCATTCACAAAACAACATGAACACGAGAAGAAGAGAAGAGACCAGAGAATACGTCTACCGTGACAGTACCCCTCCCTCTAGGAACGCCTCCTGGCGTTCCCAGACTCCCTTACCTGTCGATTGAAATCATCGATAAGGGTGGGATCCAGGATGTCTCTAGCAGGAACCCAACTTCTCTCCTCCGGACCGTAACCTTCCCAGTCCACCAAGTACTGAAATCCGCGTTCCCTCCGCCTAGAGTCCAGAATTCGATTAACCGAATATGTGGTCTCCCCATCTACGAGTCGCGGTGGAGGAGGAACCGGGGCAGGCGGATTAATGTGTGAATGAAACACGGGCTTAATTTTTGATACGTGGAACACGGAATGAACCCTCCTGTACGCGGGAGGTAGTTTGAGGCGGACTGCCTCAAACTACCTCCCGCGTAGGCTAAGGATCTTGGTGACAGTGAACGGGCCAATAAATTTGGGTGCGAGCTTATTAGAAACGGAGCGAAGAGGAATATTTTTAGTAGAAAGCCACACTTTTTGACCAACGACGTATACGGGAGGCCTTGACCTGTGGCGATCGGCCTTGGCCTTGGTGCGCGCCCCCACTTGGAGTAGAGTCTCACGGGCTCTAGTGCAAGTGTGGTGACACCTCTGGACAAAGGCGTGAGCGGAGGGAACCGCAACCTCGGATTCCAGACTGGGAAAAATTGGTGGCTGGTAACCTACACTACACTCAATCCGAGATAGGCCCGTAGCCGACACTGGTAATGAGTTGTGTGCGTACTCCACCATAGAGAGTTGTTGACTCCACGAGGAAGGATTCTTGGAGACTAAACATCGCAACACTCTCTCCAAATCCTGGTTGGCTCTCTCGGTTTGACCATTGCTCTGGGGATGAAACCCAGAGGACAAACTAACCGTCGCCCCCAGTAATCTACAAAACTCTTGCCAAAATTTGGACACAAATTGGGGACCCCTGTCGGAAACCACGTCTGTCGGCTGTACTGTGTGAGTCTGTACCACGTCTGCTGTCTCCTTAGCTGACGGTAATTTGGGTAAGGGAACGAAATGGGCCGCCTTCGAGAACCGGTCCACCACAGTTAAAACCACTCTGTTACCCTGAGAGGGTGGGAGGGCGGTAATAAAATCTAGAGCGATATGGGACCAAGGTCTCGAAGGCACCGGCAGTGGCTGAAGTAACCCGTCTGGAGGTCGATTGGAAGTTTTACCCGTGGCACAAACTGAGCAAGCCAAAACAAAATTGTGAATGTCTTGAGCCATACGTGGCCACCAGAATCGTTGCTTGACTAAAAATCTAGTCCGATTAACTCCTGGATGGCAAGCCACGTTGGAGCTATGACCCCACTGAATAACGTCAGACCGTAATCCCTCCGGCACAAACAACCGATTCGGTGGGCAACCGGGCGGAGGCGTTACCCCTTCCAAGGCCTTAACGACCCTCGATTCGACCTCCCATGTGAGTGTTGAAACGAATAGAGTTTCGGGCAAAATACACTCGGGAGTAGACGGGCGCTCGGAAAAATCAAAAATACGAGATAAAGCGTCGGGTTTGATGTTCTTGGAACCCGGACGATAAGTCAAGGAAAAATCGAAACGACCGAAAAACAGAGCCCACCGAGCCTTCCTGGAGTTCAATCTTTTGGCAGTCCTAATGTATTCCAGATTCTTATGATCGGTCCAGACGATAAAAGGTACCCCCGACCCTTCTAACCAGTGGCGCCATTCCTCCAATGCTAACTTAACTGCCAACAACTCTCTGTTACCAATGTCGTAATTACGTTCGGTAGGTGATAGCTGATGGGAAAACAACGCGCAAGGATGCATCTTGTCGTCTGTGGGAGAACGTTGGGACAACACTGCACCTACTCCCACCTCCGACGCGTCGACCTCCACCATGAACTGACGTGTGGAATCACGGGCGACAAGGATGGGGGCTGAAACGAAGCGGCCTTTCAGTTTGACGAACACAGCCTCGGCTGCGTCCGACCACCTGAACGTCGTTCTGGGGGAGGTCAAGGCAGTCAGAGGTGCGACTAGTTGGCTGTAGTTGCGAATAAAACGCCGGAAGAAGTTGGCGAACCCCAGAAACCTCTGCAGGGCCTTGCGGGAATCTGGACTTGGCCACTCCACCACAGCCTTGATCTTCTCAGGGTCCATCCGCATTCCCTCAGACGACACAATGTAACCTAAGAAAGGAACAGACTGTGCATGAAAATCGCATTTCTCCGCCTTGACAAAAAGCCCATTCTCTAGCAACCTCTGAAGCACTCGTCGAACGTGTTGCACATGTTCCTGGAGAGACGAAGAAAAAATCAATATGTCATCCAGGTAAACATATATGAACTGATCGATCATGTCTCGTAACACGTCATTGACCAACGCCTGGAAAACTGCTGGGGAGTTGGACAGCCCGAACGGCATGACCAAATATTCAAAGTGCCCCCTAGGGGTGTTAAAAGCAGTTTTCCATTCATCCCCCTCCCTAATGCGAACCAAATGATAAGCGTTACGCAAATCCAATTTTGTGAAAATGGAAGCTCCCTGCAACCTCTCGAAAGCTGAAGACATCAACGGCAAAGGATAGGTATTCTTTACCGTGATGTTGTTCAACCCTCGGTAATCAATACAAGGTCGCAGAGAACCATCCTTCTTCCCCACAAAAAAGAACCCCGCCCCCGCTGGAGAAGAGGAAGGGCGAATGAACTTGGTTGCTAGAGAATCAGAAATATATTTCTCCATAGCCTCTCTCTCTGGAATAGAGAGTGAATACAACTTGCCCTTAGGCGGAGACTTACCTGGCAGTAAATCTATAGCACAGTCATAGGGACGATGCGGAGGTAGAGAAGCAGCGCGAGACTTACTGAACACCTCCTTCAGGTCCAGGTACTCCTCGGGTACGTTAGACAGATCCCCTGCTTCCTCCTGCAACACAGACACAGGCACAGACGAACAGGCAGACACGAGACAAGACTTATGGTACTCCTTGCTCCACTCCAGCACTGATCTGTGATGCCATTCCACTCGGGGGTTGTGTTGAATAAGCCAAGGGTGTCCAAGGACGACGGGTGCCAATGGTGAGTCCAGAACATAAAATGAAATCGTCTCAGAGTGGTTGCCAGAAGTGATGAGTGTGATGACTTCAGTGGAGAGGGAAATAGTGGGTAGTTCTTGTCCATTAAGTGCGTGCACTGCAATCCTGTGAGTGAGGGGTTTACATGGAATCTGAAATCTTTGAGCGAAACTGTAGTCCATAAAATTACCTTCAGCCCCGGAATCCAACAGTGCGTGACAGTCGTGCTGGTGGACTGACCATCTTAGTCTTACCGGGAGAAGTGTGGAGGTAGATGTAACAGCTGATGAGGTCTCCCTGGCGGAGATCCCACCCGATAGTAGCCTCAAGTTTACTACCGGGCTGGGCCTTTTACTGGGCAGCTGTATGCAAAATGTCCCGATCCTCCACAATAAAGACAAAGGCCCTGGGACCTCCGCCTCTCCCTCTCCTCCCGGGAAAGCCGAGCTCGACCCACCTGCATGGGCTCGGGATCGAAGTTGGGGCTGACCACGTCCCTGCCACTGGACCGTGGACTGTTGATTCCTCCGAAGGTGCGGGTGGACTGCGCTCGACGTTCAACTCGGGATAACCGAGCGTCCACCCGCAGAGCCAAGTCAATAAGTCCATTCAGGGTGGTGGGTAGGTCCAGGGCGTAGATCTCCTTCTGGACGTGGTCAGCCAACCCATGCAGGAACATGTCCCACTGCGCCTCCTCATTCCATCCGCACTCCGCCGCCAAAGTCCGAAACTCAATAGAGTAATCTGAGACTGACCTTCCCTCCTGTCTCAGTTCCGCCAGCGTTCTGGCTGCCTCTCGCCCAGCAGCAGCCCGATCAAAAACTTTCCTCATCTCGGCGGCGAGGGTCTGGAACGAGGCACAGCATGGGTTTTGGTTTTCCCACACCGCCGTTCCCCATAACGCTGCTTTCCCAGTCAGTAACGTCAACGTGAACGCTACCTTGGCTTGTTCCGTGTTGAAAGTGCGGGGCTGTAATGCAAAGTGCATGGAACAGCGGGTGATGAATGCTCTGCAGTGGGATGGGTCTCCCCCATAAGCCTCTGGTACTGGTAGGCGCGGTTCTGACTGGGATGAACTCGCTGGTGGTGTGGGGGGAACGGCTGGTGTGGGCGGCGTGGTGGGAACACGCATGCGTTGGATCTGCTGGGTGAGCTCGGACACCTGCGTCACTAAGGCTTGTACTGCGCGTCCCGTGCCGCCGATCTCTCTCTCTTGCGCGTCCATACGCCGGATACTATGATGAATGAACTCTTCGATGGTTGATCGCGGTTCACTCGCTGCTCCCATTTCCTGGTCAGATCGTTCTGTCATGTCTGCTGAATAATACAGGGAGCAAAAGCGAGTTATACTCCTTTTAATGAGGACACAGGGAAACACACAGTACAGCCGATGGTGAAAGTGACGTAGGGACTTCGATGGTCAGGATCCGTGAAGTGCAGTGATGAGGTGACGGTGAGACGACAACCCAAATCCACACGACGACGATGAAGACAACGAAGAACGGGAACACCAAGCGGGAACAGGACACAGGAACACCGAACACCAAGCACATGAAGACAACGATCTGACAAGGATGAGGAAACAGCGGTAAGTATAAATAGAGTGTTGAAATTGCTAGCAGCTGGTGACGTGATGATGATCAGCTGGAGTGGATCAGGAATGCCAATCATTCACGCCACACACACGTGCATTCACAAAACAACATAAACACGAGACTAGAAGAGACCAGAGAATACGTCTACCGTGACAAAAAGGAATCGATAAGGGGAATTGAAATATAAATTTTTTCACTAGTATCCGATTTTGATTCCCAACCCTAATAACGGTTTAATGATCTACAACTAAATAGAGAGATCTTTAGTTTATAACTAAGCGAATATTTAATTAATAAATATTAATTTATTGCTATAAATAACAGTAATAGTGGAAAATGTTGGTCAGGCGCCATTTTTATTTTTAGCTCAACTGTCACTGAACATACTGTAGCCTCTAGGATTGTGAGATATCAAAGGCAGCAAAGAAAATATCTATGCTGCTTTCAAAAACCACTCAGATGACGGTATCTCAGGAGACAGGAAGTAAAGCCACTATTGGATTTGGATGTGTCTCAATGCCTGCCTACCTTGGAATGCATCCTCCGAAGGCAGCACTTTTAAGCTTTCGTATGCAGGCAATGTTTCAGAAATCTAATTTGAAACTTGAGCCACACTTCAAATGATTTTCATTGTTCAGGCCATTATCTTCATTAGATAATGATATTCATACATTTGTGTAATATTCATACATAAGTGTGGCTGAAGTGTCCTCTGCAAATATGCACACGTCATTTAAGAAAGAACCTTTGGAAATATTAGACTTCAAATCATTTGTCACATGTGACTGAAATCACCACCAAATATGAAGAATTTACAAACACCACTCTCAAAGTTCACCACAGGGTGAAGCATGAGATTTATACAGTAAGCACGAGGTGGACGTCACCCTCCTGGATAGCTGGCCTGAGGTATAGAGTAGGCCTAAGTTGACAAAAAACTGTAGAAAAGAAGTTGAGGAGGACGGCGTCGATTGACGACATCCTAGTTCTAGATCCTCGCAGCTGCTTTTTCCTCACAACTCTTAGTTCCTTTGTCTCCTTTTGGAAAGCCAACAAGCTCCACCACTCCATTGACCAGTGGGAGGCCTGGGTCACCGGGCTGGCCCACATCTCCCTGGATACGGTAACCAAGGAGGAGAGATTTTTTTTTATAAGGGCAAGATGAGGTGTGATGGGGAGGCTGTTTGGAGACGGTAGCGGCGGAGCATTTTGAAGAGGTGGCATGTGGCGAGAAGTTTTTTGGGGTTTCGAAGAAGGACGTTAAGTGGACTGTGACCACTGCCGGAGCAGCAGGGAGATCAGGGTGAGAAGGAGATGAATGGACACAGGAAGAATGAAGGAGCTTTGGTAATGAACCACACATTCAACACAATGGATGTGTCTGTATCTCTCCCCAATTTAATCATTATGCAACTAACCATCCCCCCTTTGTACTGTCAAGGTCTCTATGATGTGTATTCTTTGTGAAAACATTTTTATAATTGGTCTTGGTGTGGGGGGGTGTTACAAATGTCAATCGCGTAATTGTGTGAATCTTCCAGACCAATTTCCTTGGAGCAATTTCCCCGGATGTGGTTCAGTGCCCTCCAACGCTCCTCTCTCCCCCACCATCCATCCCTCTCACCCTAGATCTGCCCCTCCCTAGGTTGGCATCACCGCTCCCCTGTGTGTTACCTTCTCTCCTTTGTTGATAGTGCTTATTGCTGGTGCGTTAAACTGAACAGCCGGATTGCCCCTGAGTCCCGGTAGACCAACTTCCCCCTGAGATCCACAACACAGACATTTGACACATTAGAGCCCAGGACTTTATCAGAGAAAGAGAGAGAGAGAGAGAGAGAGAGAGAGCGTGTGAGTGTGTTTGTGTGTGGGTGTGTGTGTGAGATAAGGAGTCAAGGTCAGGTAAAGAAAGAGCATAAAAGTCTCAAGAAAGTTGTGAAAGCAAAGGGTATTGAAAGAGTGTGAGTACAACAATTTTTTTTCCAGTAAAAAAGTCTCAACATCCTTAAAACAATATATATCCTGACTTCATATTTCTCACCCCATTAGCACATTTTGTTTAGTTTCAGTTTTAACATATTTAATGTTAATCCCCCCATTTATTTCAAAACTATTGTGCTAAAGAAATAAAATATATGGTTATCTTTGAAAAATCTTCATCTGATGCAATTTTGCTTCCCAAGTAAATTGATCTTGTTTGAAAGACCCCATTTCAATCATTGATGAACATAGTTCCCTTTCGAGGGAACTCTACACTGCGTCGAGAATCGACACTTTGGGGACGCTCCCTTAGCGTGCGCCTCTGAAGTAAAAATGAAACTAGTCCAATCCTGATTGGTGCTGCGTCATGACGTAGCATGTGTGACGGCATATAAAAGGGACGCCGACGCACACACTTTAGCTTTCGCTCTTCAGCAAGCGCTCTGTGTTGAAACTGTCTCTGTCTATTTGGTGTTGTTTGTCTATTATATTGAGTTTTCATGGCGAGTGAACAGTTTGTTAGATGTGTGCACCCCTGCCCAAGATTCATCACGGGTGGGGACACACATCAACTTTGTGTAAACTGTTTGGGAGCGCAGCATGCACAGGCAGCTCTTGAGGGAGCTGCTTGTGCACACTGTGAAGCACTACCATTAAGAGTGTTGCGCTCCTGCTTGGCTATATTTAATGAGGGTGGCCAAGCTCGCGATCCTTGCGGCTCAGGTCCCGCGTCCATTGAGGCGGCGCGGAGGCTGAGTTCGTGGGGATCGCAAAAGGATCTGGCAGACGAGAACGAGACTGCTGAGGCACTTTCTCGTTCATCGTCTGCAGATTCGATAACACTGGCTCACGGTGCAGAAGCCCGCCCTGCGGCTTCTTCTGCCCGTGACGAGTGCCCGGTGTTGGAACTATCTGCTTCTGAGGAAGTGGACGTTCTCAGCATTGGGAGCGAGGGATATGAGTATGACTCGCCAGCTCATGTTCCCGCATATGAGGAGTTGGTAGAGGTTGTGTAGTGCTGTGGCCAGACTCAAAATCAGCTGGCCACAAGATAAGCAGGAATATTCTCGTCACAGTAAATTAGACGAGAGATTTCTGCAGCACAGATCACAGCCTCAGCGCCGGGGTTTGCCATTTTTCCCAGATCTCTGTAGCATTTGTACGCCCGTATAAATATAATTAATTATTATTCATAACGGATTATGATCAATAATTAATAATTTGATTATTTTCAGAATTTAATGTAGCAGAATCAATAGTATGATCATTTTATCAGTTCATCCAATGAACGGAAAGCATAAACAATTATTAATTCTAGGAAATATAATATCTTCCTGGCCAAGAAAGACTAATTCCCAGCTAACAGCTAAATTAAGAAATAATTCAAGGGTAAAAGCATAAGTAGCTCATAGATCGCAGTTCAAGACAATAAATTCGTAAGCACATAACACAAGTAGCTTCTCTTTTCAAATACAAACAATACTTTATTGATTATAAGCCTATGCCTAACACATAAAACTAATATCTAACACACACACACACACACACACACACTTTCATACGAGTTGCAGAAAGAAAGAGAGTGAGGAAGAAATGAGTTTTAAGAGTGAGATGGTGAAATCCCAAGTTTCTATATGCACTTATAAGACATGACCTGAACGAACCATCAATCATTAATTTAACCCTTCTATCGTTTCTTAGGCGGGTTATGCAATTTTATCAATATACACCAGTTCAGCTAAGAGTCTGGGGGCTACTTGCTTGTCCTTGCGTTGCTTTTGGGGATTCCTTTTTCGTTGTAAAGGGGGTTTCCCAGTCTTCCCCAACCTTAGATTTCCACGACGCGCACGCGCGAGAACTCAACTGAAGTAGTTGAAGGAGATCGCAATTCTCGCGCATGCGTCGTGGAAATCTCTTGAAGTCTCGTTTCAGGCCTACAAGGAAGAAAAGGAATAGTCGAATAAAGTCGTTCGATGAAAGGTATCAGAACTTTTAACCATTGACATCTACATTTTTAAACATATCTAAATTTCTAAGTTCTTTCTCTACAGGGGGACTCTGGTTTTGGGGTGACTGGAGATAAAGGTTTTCCTGGTATCCCAGGGTCCAAAGGTCGGCCCGGTTCCAGTGGCGATCCTGGTATTGGCTATCCTGGTGTAGCTGGGTTCAAAGGGTCACAAGGTGATCCTGGATTCAATGGTCTTCCTGGAACAGCTGGACTTCCAGGTTCTCCAGGTAAGTAGAAAAAACACTTTAGTAACACTTTATAATAACTACACAGCATGAAATATTTTGTTATATACAAAATAAATTATTCAGCTTACATGACATTATTTCTACATTTTTATGTCATTATTATTATTATTATTATTGAATAAAAAAATCACATAAAATGTATGTGATACATTTATTAAAGTATGTACTTTATAGCTTAAATATTCACATATAGTGAATTGGATATACACAAATGAATGTAAATGGATGGATTAAAGAGCATTTTTGTCAATATAAGCAGTTAATATAAACAGTTATGTATTGAATACAGGCATAAAACAGTGTTACGACTTCACATACAATTTTTTTTTATAAATAGGCTAATTAAACCTATGTAGTTATTGATGATGCAGAAATACTGTTTAATATTGAGTATGTATAAGCCAATACAATAGAAATGCATCACAAGATTTCATAAGATTTCCTCGTTTTTATCACTTTTTAAAAAAAATTGCCATATTTAGTAGGGCTGGACCCGAATATTCGTTCGGTGGGGTTGGTATTCGATTTGAAAATGTGAAATTCGAATATTCGTTGTTGTTTTTTTGTTGTTGTTGTTCTTGTTTTTTTTTTTTTTTGCACACCTGGCATTCCCCTCGAAACGGTTCTCATTTGCGTTTGAATATGTTTTACACTATAAAATCTGGTGAAATATAATACTTAACATATAACTTCATTATAGCTACTTAATAAATATATTTGCTTCTTCTTGGACTGCTAAAAGTGTTCCTGCAGCGGGAGTATCCTCTGGCTAGAGCGCAGAACAGCGGAGTTTGTATGGACAGAAGTGCATGCCTGAGCTGGTATTTTGGGTTAAGCTGCGTTGCTTTGACATTGTGGAAAATAGAATAATAGAAACAAAATGTATTATCCTTTTTACCCGTTATTATCAATCTAAATTAATCTACTGAAATTAATTGAAATTGTAAAAAAAAAAAAAAGATGTTTTATTTATTTAAATTTCGTTTTTATTTTTTTATTATTTAAATTTCGTTCTTCTTTATTTAAATCTACCCTACTTTGTCAGTGAGAAAAATATTATAAGACTATAGCTTATTAAAAATATTGCTTAAGTTAAAAGACCTGTGTGTGTGAGTGTTTTATATCACTAGTGCAGTCTCCATTCTCGGAGCATATAAGCCCTGCTCGCTTGAGGCGCGCCGCTTCTTTATTTAAATCTACCCTACTTTGTCAGTAACTTGTTAGTGAGAAAAATATTAGTCTACCTTATTAAAAATATTGCATAAGTTAACGGACCTGTGTGTGTGTGTGTGTTTTATATCACTAGTGCAATGTCCGTTCTCGGAGCATATAAGCTCTGCTCGCGTGAGGCTGTTCTGTAGTTTCTTAAATATTTATTAATTCTGAACCTGTCGCGTCTCGCCTGTCTATCTATATTGCACCAAATGCGACACTGCACTCCCTTGTGAAGTCGTTTGGATGAACGGTTCTCGAAATAATCAAAATGCGGACAGACAGACATTTAGAGATTCCGAAGCTTTGAATATTCGATGTTCATTACTACCGAAGCTTCGAAGCTCAAAAAATGGTATTCGGACCAGCCCTAATATTTAGCTTGTTTTGTGGGTTTACGTTGCTTAGTTTATTCAGTAAAGTGGTTTAAAACGGCACATTTGCTAATTTTTAACCCAGAGAACAGTCTTACAGTTAATTTAGTTAGATTGCCATGATCTTTTCTCATTTCAGTTGATTGAGAAATATTCAGTGTTTTTTTTTTCCTGTAGATATCCTGAATTGCATAATTGAACAGTATAAGATGAGCTAGGTAGAAAGAGCTTCAGTTTAGAGGTTGCTACATTTCATCTTGACAAGCATTCATCTTGTCAAGCATTGGATGTGCGCGAGTGTGAATGGGTGTGCAAATAAATCTTGACATTTTGCCTGTGCCTAACAGAACTTTTTACCTCTTTGCAAGCCATTCCATTCGGAGAGAAATCGAGTAGATGCAATTAAATCATAAGTTTTAACATCCATGTCTGAATCCCCAAATCCTTTCACCTCTTTGCATGCTCTCCATCTCTCTCTCTTACCAATGGAATGGCTTTGACACAGCCATGCACATGTTCCCTTTTAAATTTCTTTATTTGCACTGCTTTAACCAAATGTGCTGGAATATTTGAATGAGCTTTATATTTCTCTACTAAAGGTACAATCATTTTCATGCTTGTGCGTTTGATTTCTTGTTGATGCTGCCCGAATGAACTGATTCATCAATCGATTGATTGACAGCTTCTCTTGCAATCTCTCTTGCCCTTGCATGTTGTCTGACTAGGTGACAGCTGTGGGCAGGCGGGGCTTAATGATGCCTCTTTGGAAGAGGGAGGTGAGATGCAAAGCCCAGAGCTGCAGCCAGTATAAAATAAGTCATTTTCCAATGGCCTGACTGTATCAGACAGCTTAACTGTAGTGTCCACCAAATCTGACCATACTTTCATTATGACTTTCCTATAGCTTGAGGGTGTCTAATTCAGTTAGACGCTGGCCATTCTGGAAAAGTAGTAGTTGCCATTATAACAGCCCTCTTTTGCCAGTCATTTAACAGTCTTTGTGCATGTTATTAGCCCTAATATGCTGGCTATACTGTGGGGAGGGTGGGGTTATTTCTTTTTTTAGTTATGATAATAAACATTTCTTATATTTCGGAGAGCCTGATACACCATCAAAGGCGTATTACTCAAATTCACATTGCATACTCACTGTAGTGACATTAGTCCCAATACTAGTTCAGCTTCATCAAAGACACCCATGACATACTATCAATTATTAAAAGATTTTTTACTTATCCCTCAGTTTATAAAAAAAAAAAAAAAAATCAAAAATTGCCTTTACTGTAAATCTACTTATATAAAACAATAAAAGTCTATGCAGCAATGCATTGGAACACTAAAATACACACCGTTAACTGTTATTAGGAGCCTTGAGTAATAAAATTAAATAAAACCTTTTCACTTACTAACGTGTAAAGTTATTTACAAGATTTCCTGTAATGACCATGTAAAGCCAATAAACATTTTTACATCCTACACACAAAGAGACAAATCCACCTACAGGTATTATGTTGGTAATCATGATTTGAATAACTTTACAGCTAAAATATCATTTAGTTTTTACAGAAAAATTAATAAAAGAGTTTTAACAAGAACATTTCTGTTTTTAAAATTGAAATCATTTTCTCCAAACCCTCCAAATAGAAATGCCCTCCACAATATTAAAGTCTGCTCCTATTTGTCAGTCAGTTATACATGTTTTTGATCTCATTGTCTGTACAGTTCATGCAATTGTAATGCTGGATTGTAATGTAATTGCATAGTTAAAATACATTCCCTCCTGTCATTTTTCTTGTCAGCCAACATTCAATGATCTTAGATATTCAGAGAAATTTTTTTTTAAACTAACAATTAACACAAACACCCACCTTTAATAGGGGCTTTTTAGAGCAGAATACCTTTATACAGTTTTTCAGGGTTAGATGTAAGGCGGCGTGTGTGTGTGGAATGGGTCATCATTGACAGTTTTATATGATTTTGACAATGAAATGGATGTCAACAGGAACACCACTGCCCTGTAGGATTCCTGGTGAACAAGGAGATCCAGGATTCTCTGGACGTCCCGGGGTGCCTGGTAATTGAATTTCTAAAAGTATATGAAAGTTGAAAATGGTAGTATTTTAATTATAAAGAGTTATTTCACATTGTTCGAACATGTTTTAACATGTTCTTTTGCACGTCTGTGCTCATGTATATGTAAGGGCCAAAGGGTCAGCCTGGTTCCCCAGGAGTAAGTGGGCGCCCAGGGTTTGATGGGTCTAAAGGTGAGAGAGGAGAACCAGGTTCTGGAGGTCAACCAGGACCTCAGGGTAAGATTACACCCTTAAATGTGAATGGGTGCTTCATTTAACCACAAATCTTACACATCATAATTAGTCAACTTGCTTAGCCATACATTTCAAGGTATAATTGCATTATAGTTGTCTAACTATAACTTATGGTTAGGTTTCCCCGGAATCAGAGGAGATACAGGTTTACCAGGAACAACAAATGCTGGCTTACCAGGATCTCCAGGAAGAAATGGTTTTCCAGGTGTGCCAGGAGCTAAGGGAGAACCCGGTGTGGTGCTTGGGGCCACCCCTGGAGGTCCAGGTTCTCCAGGGAGACCAGGAGAGCCAGGGGACAAGGGTCCACCTGGGACACCTGGTTTACCTGGGAGGCCTGGTAAGTTAGATGAGATGTTTTTAGGTAGTTTTCACAAAGCTACTCTCAACATCATTATCACCAGTTATATGGATATCAAGCATTAGTACTAATGCATTCCTCCTTAGGTAATGATGGACGCAGTGGTATTCCTGGCGTAAAGGGTGAGCGAGGTGTGGATGGAAAACCTGGTCCAGTAGGTCCCATAGGTCCACCAGGAGAAATCCCTCCCGGGGGTATCCCTGGTCCCAGAGGGCCAGCTGGAGCTAAAGGATTTAATGGACCTCCAGGTAAGAAAATTAATTGTCATGAAACATACATTTTGGTGTTTTGTCTAATAATATGAGTGAGTATTTGTTCAACAAGAGCTGCTCAGATCCTAGCGTAAACTCTACCTTGAGCTCCATAATAAGCGATTATGTCACTAGGACCTTTCACATTTAAATGTTTGGAAGTTCAACCCAGCTTCTAAGACTTAATCCTGAGGAATCTCTTCTACAATCTATATTATACACCACTAATAACTTGGGAAGTTATGGTTTGAATAACTTGTTTTCTTGTGAGCATTGTGTGAACTACTGGAGATTTCAGTTGTGGTAAAATATTTCACTGTTGGCTCGTTCTCTTCTTATCAGTCTACGTCAGCCTGTGTTTACTGATCTTCTTCTCAAAAATATCTGTTTTCATTATTCTTTTCTTTATGGTCATCCTCCACTCTTTCTCTTTTTCCGTCACCATCATTTCCACCCTCCCGTCCTTCCATTTGTGGTGTCACCCTCTTCTATTAATGGTGTTGGGTCACCTCACTAGGCTGCCAAGGTGAGAAATATTGTCCTCCCTGATGCCCTGCTATATAGTGTTGATGTTTATCTAACACACAATTCGCACTCTTGCCTTGCTACCTTATAACACACTTGTCTTTCCTTGTGTTTTCAGTCCTCCCAATTAAGGCAATGAGTGCAGGGGAGCATGCATTAACTTTTTTTTTCAGCCAAAAAAGATAATTCTATCATTATTCACTCTTCCTCATTTCGTTCCAAACCCATAAGGATTTTATTCATCTTCGAAAGACAAATTAAGATATTTTTAATCGAACCTGAGAGATTTCTCCATGTCTCTCCATTTAAGTCCAAGACACTAAAACTTTGAAGAGACATGATCACTTTATGATTTAATTTAGACTTTTATTCAGATATTAACATTGATCAATGACATTTGTTATCGCACATCAAAAAAGTATGGTCGAGCTTCCGTTTACCATATTGGATGTGCTCATGTATGTGCGTTGATCATTGTTTATATGCGAATAAAAGTATAAATTAAATCTGTTCATCATATAAAGTGATCTTGTCTCTTCAGAAGTCTTGGATTAAACTTCTTGATTCAAAGTTAATAGACTTTCAAAAGAGGGACTGAAATCTCTCAGGTTCCATTGAAAATCTACATTTGTGTTTGAAGATGATTCAAACTAATGAATCTTGAGTTTTTGGGTGAACTATCTATCCCTTTAGGGTTACAGATCTTTAAGCCTCTATGTCAAGCTAAGAGATTTGTTTGTTTATAGTAATAATGTAGAATTCATTTTCTAATTTCTTAGATTGAACAAGAAAGTTTATCCATGGTCTTTTATCAATGGAATGGTTTAAACTGCACTTGTACATCTTTTTGTGTGTTTGTGTACCAGCTGGCATCACATAGTACGCTCACACTTAAAAGATGGCCTTAAACTTGTGTGTTTAAGTACTAATCTTCAGGTTCACTGAATTTGAGCAATACCACCTAACAATCTAGCCTCAGAACTTGCTACGCTGCTATAACTCTGATGTGCTTGTGTGCCTTTAACCACAAACACACCTTCTGATATAACAACAGCATCTTTAGTTAGTCATGAAAGTAATGTTTCATGTTTCAGCTGTTAGTACTGTCTAGGATTAGCCTTTACTTTGAACTGACATTTCCAAAACTGTGAAATATATTATATGTTCAACCAGTACAACAAATACAGTGGGGGAAATAATTATTTTATCCCCTGCTGATTTTGTAAGTTCGCCCACTTACACAGAAATGAAGGGTCTATAATTTTTATGGTAGGTTTATTTTAACGGATAGAAACATAATATCAACAACAACAAAAAACAGAAAAACACATTTTATAAAGGTTTTAAATTGATTACCATTTGAACTAATGAAATAAGTATTTGATCCCCTACCAACCAGCAAGAATTCTGCCTCCCACAGATTGGTTATGTGCCCATGTGTGGAACACAGATTAGTCCTGTCACTTTAAGAAAGTACTCCTAATGTCAATTCATAATGTGTATAAAAGAAACTCAAAAGAAAGAAATTCAGAAACATGTCCACAGAATCTGTATCTTCCATTCCAACCTCTCATCCACCATGAGCAAGACCAAAGAGCTGTCAAAGGACATCAGGGCTGGAATGGGCTACAACACCATCAGCAAGAAGCTTGGTGAAAAGGAGAAAACTGTTGGTGCCATTATTAGGAAATAGAAGAAATACAAAATAAGCATCAATCGCCCTCGGTCTGGAGCTCCATTCAACATCTGGCCTCATTGAGTACGGATGATCATGAGAAAGGTGAGGGATCAGCCCAGAACTACACGGGAGGAGCTTGTTAATGATCTCAAGGCAGTTGGGACCACAGTCACCAAGCAAACCATTGGTAACTCACTATGCCGTAATGGATTGAAATCCTGCAGCACCCACAAGGTCCCCCTGCTCAAGAAGGCACATGTACAGGCCCGTCTAAAGTTTGCCAATGAACATCTAATGATTCAGAGATGTCTTGGGAGAAAGTGCTGTGGTCAGATGTGACTGAGGTCAGAGAAATCCTGACACAACACTTAAGATGGGTCGTGGATGGGTCTTCCAGCATGACAATGACCCAAAACATACCGCCCAGGCAACAAAGGAGTGGCTCAAGAAGAAGCCCATTAAAGGGTTAGTTCACCAAAAAATGAAAATTAAGTCATTAATTACTCACCCCCATGCTGTACCAACCCCGTAAGACCTTCGTTCGTCTTCGGAACACAAATGAAGATATTTATGATTAAATCTGAGAGGTTTATGACTGCTACATAGGCTCCCTAAGGGAATGACACTTGACGGCCCAGAGAGTCATTAAAGAAAATGTTTAAATATTCCATGTCACAACAGTGGCTCAACTATAAGTTTATCAAGCGACGAGAATACTTTTTGTGCGAAAAAACAAACAAAAATTACGACTTTATTCGACTATTCCTTTTCTTCCTTGTAGGCCTGAAACGAGACTTCAAGAGATTTCCACGATGCATGCGCGAGAACTTAACTGAAGTAGTTGAAGGAGATCGCAATTCTCGCGCATGCATCGTGGAAATCTCTTGAAGTCTCGTTTCAGGCCTACAAGGAAGAAAAGGAATAGTCGAATAAAGTCGTTATTTTTGTTTGTTTTTTCGCACAAAAAGTATTCTCGTCGCTTACGGGGTTGGTACAGCATGGGGGTGAGTAATTAATGACTTAATTTTCATTTTTGGGTGAACTAACCCTTTAAGGTCATGGAGTGGCCTAGCCAGTCTCCAGACCTTAATCCTACTGAAAATCTGTGGAGGGAACTTCGAATTGCCAAGCGCCAGGCCACCAGCCAAGAAACCTTAAGGATTTAGAGAGTATCTGTAAAGAGGAGTGGACCAAAATCCCTCCTGAGATGTGTACAAACCTGGTGACCAACTACAAGAATCGTCTTACCTCTGTGCTTGCAAACAAAGGTTTCTCTACCAAGTACTAAGGCATGTTTTGCTTGGGGATCAAATACTTATTTCACTTACTGAAATGCAGATCAATTTATAACCTTTATACAATGTATTTTTTTTTCTGGATTTTTTTGGTTGGTATTCTCTCTCTATCCGTTAAAATAAACCTACCATAAAAAATGTACAGACCCTTCAGTTCTTTGTAAGTGGGCGAACCTCCAAAATCAACTGGGGATCAAATAATTATTTCCCCCACTGTATCAATAAATGTTTTTTGTTAACATTTATTGCATCTTTTACTAAATGCGTTATTGTACAACATTGCATCCATTAGCATTTGCTTGTTTTTGGTAATTACATGTTGTTTAAAGTATGCTGTCTGTAAAGTTCATTTACTATCCCATATAAAAAATTATATAAAAAAACACCTGAAATTATTTATTATAAATTCCGAGGATCTTTCCAATGTGTGTGTGTGTATATATATATATATATATATATATATATATATATATATATATATATATATATATATATATATATATATATATATAAAATATTTCAATATTATGTTTTAACTAATTTTTCCTCCACAGGTTTCCCTGGGTTGAAGGGTGTGAGAGGAGATCCGGGGCTTCCAGGGCCTGGTGGAATAAAGGGTATACCAGGATTTCCTGGTATCACAGGACAACAGGGATTTAGGGGACCTCCTGGACCCCCTGGCATTGGAACACGTCCAGGCATACCAGGAAGACCAGGAATAAAGGGTATGAAGATTGCTGAAAGAACTTGTTCTAAATTTATTTGAGTTTTATTGTTGTTTGAAGCTACTTGAGATTCACTTCTTAAGTAATTTTTAACTTGCTTCTACTGTCCCTAAAACCACACTATGGGAATTTGTTATGCTGTGCATTATTAGAAAGACAACACGAATCTGAGATTGTTTCAAATGCCCCATGTCTGATTCTATTGAAAATGTGCCAATTTTACTTCTACTATTTTATTGTGCCGTTATCATGTGTTTCTTTACCATAATGTAGATATTTTTTGTCTGTGTCCAAGGGGTGAAGGGGTCTTTTGGGGTGTCGGGGTTCCAAGGATTACCTGGTTCTTCTGGAGTCCCAGGTGGGCCAGGTGTTAAAGGTTTACCTGGTTTCACTGGGCAGGATGGCTTTACTGGGGAAACTGGATCAAAAGGACTCAAAGGTATATTGATGTCATTTGCAGGACATCTTGTTATATCATTTTTTTCTGGTTAAGTGAAACCATAGAAGGCACTCAATAAAGAATTCAATACTTCAGAAAAAAAGAAAGATATGAAATTGTTTGTAGTAATTGCATATATTTGTGTGTCAAAGGGGATCGTGGTGATCCTGGTCTTCCAGGTCCCTCTCCTCCTCTGTTTCCGGTAGAGCGGCTGGAAAATGGTGAAATGGGTGACCCAGGAGCTGATGGACTGCCTGGTTTCCCAGGACCAAGAGGTACAAAAAGTGGACAGACCATCCAGTTAGGCCTCATTTCCTTTGTTTATAATAGTCAATACATGCTATTTAGTGGCATTGACATGTTCATGGACTTGTCATTTATTATACCACAACTTAATTAAATGACTCTTCATAACATCTTAACATCACAAGCAAAGGTATCTTTTCAGTTTGTGATAAATGTTTTGGGTGGATGACTCAATGTCATTCAGCCATTAGAATTTCAATAAAAAGAATTGTGTTTCTCTTTTTAACAGGTGATAAGGGTTTTTCAGGGCGACCTGGACGTGAAGGCTTTCCTGGATCACCTGGTGTTACAAGCCAAGTAAAAGGTTTTACTGGCCAGCCTGGAAACCCAGGTATTCCTGGCTCCTCAGGCTTCACTGGGTCTAAAGGTTCTCCTGGAGTTATGGGCTTCCCTGGCACAACAGGCCTGAGGGTAAGCATTCTGTATTCAGGCACAGGTCTAAGTACGTATGTTAAAGTTTACTAGGGATCCACCAATACTTATATTGGTATCAGGATTTGCTAAAAGGTGTTATGTACAGACATATAGTGGCACAATTTAAAAAGGGAAATCTTTTCAATGCAATGCAAATGCAAAAAAATGATTTCTTTTTGTTTTTCTTTATTACAATTTTTTTCCTGGTCAAATGACCTGGACGAAGAGTGAGATTAACTGAGGAAGTTGTGTTTTACAATATGTGCTGTTCTCCACTGCAGGGTGATGATGGTGTACCTGGGGTTCAAGGGTTCCCGGGCAATGCAGGACAACCTGGTGGCAAAGGTGAGATCTGTGTAATTCTGTCAGTGCCTTTTAGAATAATCATTTGAGATCTTTATTTCCGACCTGCACTACATATGCAAATGCAGGTAGTTGATTAGTAGGCTAAAGGCAGCCATCACTGATGTCCCTAAAAATTATATGTTTAAGGTGAGAAAGGTGACTCATATGCATCATCTGGGCCCCCTGGACCAAAGGGTGCAATTGGAAATCCTGGATTCCCAGGTGAGAAAGACACTTTTTTTCAGGCAATGGATATCAAATATTTATTTATCAGCTCTTATATATATTTTTTTGTATTTAATTTGGCATATTATACTCCAGTCTGGTTTTATAAATAGATTTTTGTATTTTACCTTCAGGTGGTCCAGGATTTCCTGGTGAACCAGGTGATTCAGGTTACCCAGGAGTCGTAGGATTTCAAGGCCAGAAAGGATTTCCTGGAGAGCCAGGAGCACCAGGATTTGCTGGTATGTGGGCATTTGCTGCCACCCTTATAATTCTGGAGTTATGATTCCAGTTCAAAAGCTGTTTTCTTCCCTAATGTCATTGGTTTTTATTGTTGTATTTATTCATAGGCTCACCAGGCCTCCCAGGCATTAGGGGGCTTCCTGGTTATCCAGGACAGAATGGGCGTGATGGAGATGCAGCCCGTCCTGGAACTCCTGGCTTACCAGGAGAAAAAGGTTAACGAAGAACTAGTACCATTTTAATGTTAGATATTGCCAAAACCAAATGTTTTTTTTTTTCAGTTGTAGTTTTTCATCTCTACAAACTAAAAGAAAGCAAAATGAATCCATTTCTGAAATACTCTACCGTGTTACTTTAGGTTTTCCAGGCTCACCTGGTTTAGACGGACTCAATGGTCTTCCAGGATCCAAGGGGCCACGTGGAGTTCCAGGTAAATTAATCGGACGATCCTTTGATTATAAAATTCTACATTAAGTTGTAAAACTGAACAAACACCCTGGTGACTGCTTATTTATTTACCATATATCCTCAGGTGTGATTGAAGGTGGTCGGCCTGGAGCTCCTGGTGTGAATGGCCCGAAGGGAGAGAGAGGCTCATCACAACCCGGTGGACCTGGTCGCCCTGGAGAGAAAGGAATCAAAGGAGACACTGGTGAGACTCATCATGTGGATGGACGACTAAACATTTCTGAATATCTTGTATAAAAGGAAAATAAGGGAAAGAAAATTATTAATTTGAATGAAAAGGAAATTTTAAAAATGATGTAAAAATGAATGTACCTAATGGACTGTTTAAATAAAAAATAAACCCGTTATGTGCAGGTATAGACTTCAGTGTAGCTTCTGAAAATTTACAGCACTATCCTATTGATTTTGTAGATGAAAATTGGTTAATGCATATAGTTTTTGTAGAAGCATTTTACCTGTCTATATAGTCTACCTGACACTCATGTGTCAGTGGCAGTTCTGCACTTTAACAGTAGATGTATGAATACAGTTACAACAGATAAGAAACTAAAGCTGAAAATACTTACATGGTCGACATAGAATGTGTGAGTGTGAGAGAGAAAGAGACAGTCCGTACTCAACAATACTCAAGAATCTCCATTGTCCACCAGCAAAATAGGAGTATACAAAAAACATTCCATAAATACAAACAGCTACTCTAAAATCTATTATAAAATATAAATATAAAGAAAATTTGAGACATTTAGCCATTTCTTTGAAGATTGGATTGGGAATCACACTTTACATTACTTTCCACAAAGCCACTGAGGTGTGTTCTAACAAGAAAACGAGCAATCATGGGGTCATTATTTTGCTGTTTTATTTTCATTATGTGTTTGATGATTGTGAAATTTTGGCTTTCAGGTCCTTCTGGTTTTAGAGGCTACCCTGGTAATCCTGGCCCCCCTGGGCCACCTAGTCCTTCTAATATCCCAGGTCCTCCTGGAGATCCTGGACTTCCAGGATTAGATGGACGAGAAGGTACAGGACATCTCTGTTCTCTTTTTTCTGATTACTTTTTGTTGCTTCTCTAAGATTAAGCTGAACCTTAGGCTGTATACCGGTATATCTACAACTAAAATATATTTGATCTAGAGGGCTAACAGTTATATGTACTTTGATCTGTTTCTCTTTGACCGTTAACTCACCTTTTGTAATGGCGGTTGCCCATAGTGTTTGTGATACTGTGAAATCAGTTGAATTGGATCATTTGTAGGTCCATTTGGCCCTCCTGGCCTGCCTGGACCACCAGGCCCTGGAACAGTCCAAGGAGACAGAGGAAATCCTGGATTTCCAGGGCTACCAGGAATACCAGGAGCACGTGGAGCCCCTGGTGCTTTTGGAGCCCCTGGATTACCAGGCAACCCTGGTTTTAAAGGTATTCTTTTGTTATTATTTTGACATGAAGTTTCTAAATTCATCTTCCTTAATTTTTTTTCCAGCCTCATACTCTGTATTTTATTTATAGGAATTCACAGGGCCGGCCCTGTTAGTGCTCATCTTTCATATGAACTGCAATTTCCTATAGTATAACATGAATAGTGATAAACATTAACATAAATAAACAAATCTGGAAGATAAAAAAGAAGCACACAAGAATTTAACAAACTACAAATGGGCAAAAAGTGCAATAAATTAGCCTCTTACCTGTCATTCCAATGTTTGATAATTCACTGGAAAATGACATACTTAAACTTAAATGATTGCAATTCATGAATTCTTTAGACTACAGTTCATAAATTCTTTTAAAAGAAGACGCTAAGGAGTTTTTTGGTAAAAACAAGAAGCAATTTAACTGAAATATACAGAGTGTTATATAGAAATAGGCCCACAGTGTTAGTGTTGCCAGTAAAGAGGTTCTAAAAAAGATATTTCAGAATAGTACACAAACATCAATGTCATGAAGACATTTCTATTTTTTTTCCAAAGCATAGATTAAGTGGAGAATGCTAATGGAAAAACGAATACCTATGGTAGCTGTGCTAATTAACGCTTTATGGTGATGTATTATAATCATGCCATGCAGGCAGTGTTTAAATTAATCCAACATAACATGTTGTCAACTATTCATTGATGTCAACTTTGTTATTGTAAACATATTGTAATCTATACGTGTGCAGAGAGCGCTCCATTTAAAATCACTAAAAAGCTGTCGATCATCTCAGTTCATTGCAATCTCACAAAGTTTCGTTATAATCAATGAAGCTGTCTACACTGCACAATGAAACTCTTACTTGCATCATGTCTACACTTCGTTTGTTATAATGAGAGGATTCACAAGTGTGCAGAACTCGTGAGTCAGCACTGAAGAAAAACTCTGGTGTTTTTGAGTGGTAAGTGTATTGTGACTAAATTAAACAACTCTGATTGGCCACTGCGTTCAAGAAATCAACAGGCATGTATGTGATTGGCTTCATTGCTCAACACTGCAAAAACACGTAAATAGAAACCCTTTGAGCACAAACACAAATACATACTGGTTCAGTTTCGCCAATATGATATTATTACAGTATCAACTAAGGGTGCTCTTGCTTTCGTTTAAGGGTACTTAGCACCCCTGTAGAACCGGGCCTGCCTCTCGTGCGGTGCCCTCCCTAGGCTTTGGGAATTCATTCATTTTTGTGCTCTCTTTTTCATCTGGATTTACAAGGGCAAAGAGGTGACCCTGGCTTTAGTGGTGTACGTGGACCACCAGGGTTCCCGGGAGAACCAGGAGATAATGGCAGGAATGGACCCAAAGGATTAAATGGTCAGTAGATTACAGTGCATTTTATATATCTTAAAAATCGTTTTGCACAACAGTAATAATGTAAATCATAACCATTCTTGAAACTTTTGCTTATCGTCCTCTCAGGCAATTCTGGTCCTAAGGGAGCTCCAGGTCCTGTTTTGTTCCCACCTAATACAAACCAAAGAATACCATTTGGGGATCCAGGCCCACCAGGTCTTGATGGGTTTTTTGGTCAGGCGGGAATACCAGGCCTGCCAGGCACTCCAGGGTTCCCAGGTGAGTGCTTTTTTCCTGTCTTAACATAAGATAAGAAAAAAGCAAAAAATATTAAACTGAAAGTCTGATCAATTATTTAACCTTTTAACTTCAATTTCAATTCCTCTGAAATTCATTTAGGTCCCAAGGGACTCAGAGGGCCAGTGGGTAGACCCGGTCCAGTTGGTCCAGCTGGATCTCCAGGAACTTTAGGTGACCCTGGAACTCCAGGAACCCAAGGACCCACAGGAAACCAAGGTACAAAGAATGTCCTTTTACCTTTTACATTTTTTATTTACATTTTGGAACAGTGGTTTTCACATGGTGGTTCACAGATCACAGGTTTTATTTTTATCATGGACAAAAGGGAAAATAACAAAAACAGATTACAATTAAAATAATAAATATAACTAACCATATAGAAAAGGTTGTTTGTCTGTTCAAACTTTATTAAGATTATTCTTTAATGCATGTTATTGCTAGCCTGGGAAAACCCAGACAACTTCTGGCAAATTTAGATTTGCTCTGAAAGTTAGTCTGGCAAAGAGCTCATTCAAGCCCATTTCCAATCCGTCGAAATCGAGGCACCAATGAGAAACGTTGGGGCGGGCTTTACACGATGACGACAGCGCTGGGATTTTGTAGCAGATGATTTTGTAGCCTACATTACAAAGATGGATGCCACTGCCGAACGTCACTCGTTCGAATCAGCTATCGGGTCGGTTTTAAGCGATTTGAACGTTTCCTTTTTGTTAAAAACCGAGCAAAGAACAACACTCGGAGATGTTTCTCCGCCGGCCGCCGCTCTGCATACGTCATCTCCTTCATCGCTCTGATTGGTTTTAGGTCTACCCGCGACGTCCGTTGGTGACGCCCCTCTGGAAATGATTTGTCTATGACGCTTTGCCAGACCATAACTCAGTTACAACTGAGAATGGTCTGGTTTTAACCAGGCTATGTTATTGCATTAAATTGATCAATATTGATCAATAAATTGACAATAAAGACATTTACAATGTTACAAAAGTTTTCCATTTTAAATACATTTAAAATAAATAATAAATTATTTATATATTTAAAATAAATTATTTTATTTGAACATTCTATTAATCAAAAAATCCTGAAAATAATCCATGATGGTTTCCAGAAAAAATATTAAGCAACACAACTGTTTTCAACATTGATAATAATAGTAAATGTTTCTTGAGCAGAAAAAAATGATTTCTGAAAAATCATGTGACACTGAAGACTGGAGAAATGATGCTGGAAATTCAGCTTCGCCATCACAGGGAATACATTACATTTTATAATATATTCAAATATAAAACATATTTTAAATTGTAATAATATTTAATAATATTTGTTTTTACTGTATTTTTTATCAAATAAATGCAGCCTTGGAGACCCATAAGAGACTTATTTAAAAAATATGAAAAAATCTTACAGAGCCTAATCTTTTGAACGGCAGTGTACTGCATTTTTATTTAGATATTTCTTAGCAATAAACATTTTTGTGCAATAGACAATTTTGGCCTTGTGTTAGATCTATACTTGATGCAAGTGTAAAATTTGGATGCTGGTGCAAAACCAGATGAGAACCACTGATCCAGTGTATTTCTTTTGCCTGTTTACTCTGCACTGAAAAATACTTTTTGTCAGGTAACCTAAAGTGTTCTTTATGTGGTCAAATCTATATTCATTTGTTTTATTCCAATCAAGTCATGTTATTTAATATGACTCAATCATAGAACTAAAAAAATAAGTTTTAACAGTCAGATCAGGTAGACATTTCAGTAACTGCATATTTTTAAAGCTGCAGTCCGGCGTTTTTCCTCTTTGTCACCATCATTCGCAGAATTATCAACTTTACGTGAGTTGTACTTCAACACCCTCAGCACAGCGCGGATGAACAGTGTTTGAGGAGAGTGTGCAGCTGTCAGTAACCGCCGGTGTGGATACTGGCAGTCAGAATCACAGATTATTCTTTTTGGAAGTATGACCAACATAAGAATTTTCACCGGAAAATGTCACCTGAATTAGTAAGAAACATCCACTTTTGTTCTGGTTCTGACATTAAATCGCGCTGATTAAATCTAACAATCGCTTATAAGTTATCATATCACGCAAAACCATGCAAATTATACTTTGTTCTCAAATTGTTAATGTTAACAACGTAAGCAAGCATTGCGTGACTACATGTAATGTCCTTCCGATATGTATCCTTGTTTTCACATGGGTCCGGTTGCAGTATCTTTTTTTCTGTAGCCACTCCGAAATCTGAACAAAGTCTTTTGCATTTTACAGCGGGTGAATCTGTTGTCACTGGTGATTGTCGTTTGAACCTTTCTGGATCCGCCATCAAATTGACAAGTTTAATTATATCAAGTGCTGTGAGAAAAGGCTATAAATCTCTAACTCCAACATCCTCACACGCAATATAGCCCACTAGCCGAGACTCCTTTATGTGTACAGATGTGTGTGTACAGATGTGATGTAATGACGCAAAGACATGCTCGAATCTCCCGCGGAAATCCACCAGTACCACTGGAATTAAAAACATTACAAGCTTACCGCTTTGAATCGAGCTAAGGCAAGCAGAGAGTTGAACACTGGCTGCTTATGTATTTTCTCAAATATGTATTTTGGATAATTTTTAACCCAAAAAAAGCTACGGACTGCAGCTTTAAGGTATACATTTCATTAACGACAGTTTCAAGTGTGTAGGGCAACTGGAGATTTCACTATAGCTTTCACCCATTTCTTCTCCTCCCCTCTGTAATTGTCTGTCAAATTCGCTCACTCCACAGGACCCCCTGGCAAGCCAGGGTTGCCAGGTCTTCCTGCTCCATTGGTGCGCAGTAGTGGTATTGGTTATACTTTGGTGAAACACAGTCAATCCAGCCAGATGCCCATGTGTCCTCAAGGCATGACCAAGCTATGGGAGGGATACAGTTTGCTGTATGTGGAAGGACAGGAGAAAGCACACAATCAGGACCTGGGTGAGACACTAGGGTTGCTATTATGAGAACTTTCAATTGTTTAAAAGGTTCACACCATTTTGAAAATTCTGTTTTGGAATAGATGGATTTGGAATTATATTGTTGTAGATAAGTTTATTGTGCACTGTGTAATATAGACAATTTTACCTGTATGAACTGATGAGTTGATTTGGCTGACGCTCTGAAAGATAATTGAATTCAAATTTTCTCTTCCTCACAGGATTGCCCGGCTCATGTCTGCCACATTTCAGCACCATCCCCTTCCTGTACTGCACAGTCAATGAAATCTGCCACTACGCCAGCCGGAATGACAAATCCTATTGGCTGTCCACCTCTGCGCCCATTCCCATGATGCCTGTGGCAGATCAGCAGATATCTCAGTACATTAGCCGCTGCTCAGTGTGTGAGGCTCCATCTCAAGCAATCGCTGTCCACAGCCAAGATCTCAGCATACCGACCTGCCCTCAGGGCTGGAGAAGTCTGTGGATTGGTTACTCCTTCCTTATGGTAAAATTCAGTTATACCTCAGCCCACATGCACAATCACACATCACTGCATATTCAATTAAACAGAACTTACAGTGTAGTACACATACACATATATGTGTGAGATAGTGTTTAAACACTTTACAGTCAACAAAATTAGAAATGTTGACAGTTAATACATGTTACAGTTAATAATGTGTTCATATAAGCTGTTTACTGTAAATAAATGTAATACTTTATTTTTAAATGTTCATAAATTTGGAATGACGAAATTTAGCTTAATGTTGTGATGAACAGTGATCGTCTATCCAAAAATATGACTTTATTAAATGTGCTTGGGTACAATTCAGTTCAGTTCAGTTCAGTTCTCTTTATTGTCATTCAAACATGAAGGAACGAAATTCGTTTCCCAGGTCCAGCAGCGTAAATACAGAATAAATAACAATTACAATTCTAAGATAGACCCTATATAAAACATATAAAACATAAACCTATATAAAACATTTAAATAGTCTTAACCATAATAAACAAATCCAAAACCATAAACCATAATTAACCCATGGACATCATTAAAGTGCCTTGTGCAGTAGCAGCAATGAGCGAACAGAGGCCAGGAGGAGCTCTAAACCAAGGAGTTCATAAGCCTCACAGCCTCTGGAAAGAAGCTGCACGTTAGTCTTGTAGTTCTTGCTTTAAGGCTGCATAGCGCAGTCGAAGTGCTCCCAAGCACTTGCTATGGTATTCCACCATACATTATAGTTATCCACTTTACACGCTTAGAAAAGCGCAACGTTTTATTTTGTGTCACCGTTCTTGGCCGAGTTACACTACTCGTGTAACTGTATTTAAATAGGGAAAACGTGGAGGTGTTTGGTCGCTTCTCTGCTTGGATCCTAATGAATGAACTGGGCTAAGCTAAGTGCTAACAAAGTTTCGCCGCAAGACAGAGCGATTTAGAGCACGCACTGAGACGAGAGAGGTATGTATCAACTCGTCTTAGTTAAAGGGTTAGTTCACCCAAAAATGACTCACCCTCATGTCGTTCCAAGCCCGTAAGACCTCCGTTCATCTTCGGAACACAGTTTAAGATATTTTAGATTTAGTCCGAGAGTTTTCTGTCCCTCCATTGAAAATGTATACACGGTATACTGTCCTTGTCCAGAAAGGAAATAGAGACATCATCAAAGTAGTCCATGTGACATCAGTGGGTTAGTTAGAATGTTTTTAAGCATCGAAAATACATTTTGGTCCAAAAATAACGACTTTTAAAATAAATGACTTTATTCAGCATTGTATTGTCTTCCGGTTCTGTTGTCAATCTGCTTCAGTGACGCTGCTGTTATTATTAATATTATATAATATTACTGTTTTTACTTTATATTTTATCAAATAAATGCAGCCTTGGTGAGCATAAATGTCCTTGCACTCTGAGTCCGAAATTTTCACATGTTAAAAAATAAATATGACCTCACATTGTGTCAATCACGTTTTGTGATAACACTTGTGAAAAAATGTTTTATTTGGCAAGTGACCATGGTATAAGCGGGTTAATGCCCTCCGAGGTGTCCATTGTCAGGTTTTAATGGACTTCGGCGGAGGCAACCTCCGCTGCGCGTCGGCCGGTTCACACCTCGCCGTCGTCCATTAAAACCTGACAATGGACACCTCGGAGGGCATTAACCCTTACATAATCACTGCCTCCGAAACTTTCGTCCATCATAAAAAAATTCGGATCGGGTTAAATTTTCTGCGTTTTTCGCATCTGTAGCAAGCATTTTGAGAGGTGTTTTGACAATTTAATTTCAGAGCCACCGAATGACGAATACGAAAACACGCATATGAAAATTTCGGACTCGGTGTGCAATGACCTTAAAAGACTCAACAAAAAAAAACTCAAAACTTTTGAACAGTAGTGAATATTTATCTCAATTATTTTTGATCAAGGTCTTACTCAAAGTCTCCTCAAAGATGCAATGAACGACGTTTTTTACAACGTCAAATTACCTACATATAACTTTATCATTTTTGTGTCTGTCCTTCAGCACACAGCCGCAGGTGCTGGAGGAGGCGGTCAGTCATTGGTGTCTCCCGGTTCTTGTCTGGAGGATTTCCGCGCCACTCCCTTCATCGAGTGCAATGGTGCCCGCGGAACCTGCCACTACTTTGTCAACAAGTACAGTTTCTGGTTGACCACGGTAGAGCAGGGCGAACAGTTCGTCCAGGGTCCTACCCAGGAGACGCTGAAGGGAGATCTGTACCGCTCACGCATCAGTCGCTGTCAAGTCTGCATGAAGATCTTGTAGCTTGTGTAGATGCACGGCAGGAGACTTTAACTAAAAGAATGGAAGAAGAGATGAGATGAGTAGAAGAAGATAAAGGAAACAAACGTCAACTGACTGATTTGATTTCATGCCCTTGACAGTGGTAATATGAAAGGCTGAGGTGTGGCCTTGATAAATTTGGAGAATATCGGGGTTGGGATGAAAAGAAGTGGAGAAAGAGATTTGTACTCTTTATCTGTTTATTATCAACAGTGGTGCTATGTTGAAAATATGATGTTGTATTTTTGTGTTTAAGCCTTTTCCTTAAGTTTTTAGTCATATTCACGGCTACCTCAGAGAGTGCATCCCAGACTCCCAGTGGATGGCACGGAATAATACACCCTTTATTTTTCAGATGAAGCCATGCAACGATAAAAACGATGCTGTCTTTTCATTAACCGGTTCTACTGCATTGTATGGATAATATGTTTTGGCTTCAGTAGTCTATATTGGTGCCTTCTTGACAATAATGTTAACCAGATCTTCTTGTTTACCATTCGGCAATAACCGACAAACCAGCACTTTGCAATCTACATGAACAAGTAAGATTGTGCCTCATGGTTGTCACTTGAAATGATTGGTCTAACCCCATAAATATCCTACGTGAATTGCACTGAAGTTTAAAAATATGTTCTTCTTTTACAAGATCGCATGCAGCTGATCTAAGTTCATCTAGTTCACCTAGTGTGCTCAATGATTCTTCTATTATTTGATTGATGAGAACATTCAGACATTCCTCAAACCTAAATGATGAGGATGATTAATACCTTGCAGTTCATCTCTTGGTCTTTTAAGGTATAGGTTTTCATCCTCAACAATTCGCACCAAAAATGTGTATGTTTTATACTCATAATGTCATTTTTAAATATCTAATTTACTGTGTGCATTGGAGGTGATAAATAGACTAATTTTGAGTTACCCAGTCTCTCAGAGAGATTGGTTTAAACATAACCACTATGACCACTTAGCCTTTCAGTCTCTCATTGGTAGCCCTGAGTATACATTTTCTTCTATTCGTGTTACATTTCATTATGTGTCTGTAAGTGGATTTATTCATTTCATCCTTTTGATGAAAGACATACAATAAATTGATTGTACATTTAACAATAGGGAAAGATTTAACAATATTTCCACATTCATGTTTTTTTTTTCTGAAATAAAATGATGTACATTTGTGAAGATTGGCCATCACAAGTGGGCAATTTGCTTTATTATATTTTTACTGCTGTGAGACTAAAAAAGAGATGTATCATTTCAGAACCCGCAGTAAACATTTATTTTAATTCAGACGGTAAATATGAGAGGATGACATTTTCCAGTATTTCATATAGTGATGTAAATGTTTAATCTGAATGCTCACAGTGAGTACAGTATACATATGAAACCTGTCAAATAAAAGTATTCAAACTTCTAAATGATTTCTTATATGAAGTTCCTTTTATTGTGTACAAAATTTTATTTTTATTGTTACTTTCTTGTGATGTTGCCTCAGAATGGTACCATGGACATAAACACAGGAAAATACCTTTTGGAGGAAAATCAAGTTATGTGCCTTGATGTGCCACAATGGTGAAGCTTCTTACAGGGATCAAACCAGCAACTTTCTGGTTACCAGAAGTGATCCATAACCACAATGCCACATCTGCACTTCCACTACTATCTACAGTACTAGCAGGTTAGTAACCAGGGAAAAGGGTGGGTGGAACTGAAACCGGGAGGGTTTAAGGAACAGCCATAGTAGGTAGGCCTACCAACCATGTTGCACATACATGAGGTTGAGGTTTTAAAAAGTTTGAAGTGCCACTATATGTAATTGATTCTGGGGTTTGTCACCATGAAGTGAGTGAATTCGCATAGTGCTCTGTGTAGTTCTACGGCTTTCCAGATTGTGTTTAGCCTGTCCTTGTTGTCCCATCTGTTAATAAAACTGCATATTTTGAATGAAGTTGTAGTAGTGGTTTGTTGTCTTCTGGTGCCAGACCATAGGCTACTGGCTAAAATAATTAAAGGTGGTGGAAGCAGCCTATTAAAAAATATTCAAAAATGAACCTACATTAGATCAGTTATTATAAACCACTAGTGCAATGCCCGTGCAAAATCTGTTTTTAGTAATTGTTGGTGTGGGCGACAATCTCAAAAAGCCATATTAGTTTGTCGGCCGAGAAGCTGAGTAGGGGAATTAGCCAGACGCGCTTGATCAATGACCAGGAATCCAAAGACTGCGTTTGTAGATTTTTTTGCGTTAGAAATGCGTTTTACAGCGGTCAACAAAATAAGACTTCCCCCGTCACCCCCTCTCTCCCTCTCACGAACCACACAGGTGAGAAGATGATATGCTCTTACTTCCTCCACCACCACCAGGTGCCTTAATTACCGTAAGTGACCGAAAAATGTGTTTAAAATAGTAGTACCACACCAGGCTCTTACAGTTGGGTTGGTCTGTTTGAGGATTCAGGGGAGGTTCAGACCTTGGCTGGAGCAGCTACACAGTGAATTCCGAGAAAACGCTATGCTTGAGCAAACAGTTTGGGAATAGGCTACTACAAATGATGGCAGTGAATAAAATATAATATTCTGATATTTTTAAACCACAACCCTCTAATGTCAGAATGTTTATTTTGGGGAGTGGCCACTCAGTGTGCAGTGTGAGAGGGGGAGTGGCCACTCAGTGTGCAGTGTGAGAGGGGGAGTGGCCACTCAGTGTGCAGTGTGAGAGGGGGAGTGGCCACTCAGTGTGCAGTGTGAGAGGGGGAGTGGCCACGCAGTGTGAGAGGGGGAGTGGCCACTCAGGGTGCAGTGTGAGAGGGGGAGTGGCCACTCAGTGTGCAGTGTGAGAGGGGGAGTGGCCACTCAGTGTGCAGTGTGAGAGGGGGAGTGGCCACTCAGGGTGCAGTGTGAGAGGGGGAGTGGCCACTCAGGGTGCAGTGTGAGAGGGGGAGTGGCCACTCAGTGTCCAGTGTGAGAGGGGGAGTGGCCACTCAGTGTGCAGTGTGAGAGGGGGAGTGGCCACTCAGGGTGCAGTGTGAGAGGGGGAGTGGCCACTCAGTGTGCAGTGTGAGAGGGGGAGTGGCCACTCAGTGTGCAGTGTGAGAGGGGGAGTGGCCACTCAGGGTGCAGTGTGAGAGGGGGAGTGGCCACTCAGTGTGCAGTGTGAGAGGGGGAGTGGCCACTCAGTGTGCAGTGTGAGAGGGGGAGTGGCCACTCAGTGTGCAGTGTGAGAGGGGGAGTGGCCACTCAGGGTGCAGTGTGAGAGGGGGAGTGGCCACTCAGTGTGCAGTGTGAGAGGGGGAGTGGCCACTCAGGGTGCAGTGTGAGAGGGGGAGTGGCCACTCAGTGTGCAGTGTGAGAGGGGGAGTGGCCACTCAGGGTGCAGTGTGAGAGGGGGAGTGGCCACTCATCTTAATCTTAATCTAAACCAGGTTTCACCAGGCCCATGTGTTTCTCTTATTTTCGATTTCCCCCATTCATTTTAAATGGATGGTCATTTTTGACTCAGATCAATGAGGCCTACAATCAGTCAGTTTAAAAAATAAATACAAAACCTGTCCTAATTGAAAGAAAACAAGTTGACAAAAAGATTGAATCTTGATTGAATATTTATTATAAGCTATGCTATTTTCTAGGCTGGACATTTTTGACTGGGGACACCACAGGTGTGACTTTGTACCATTTTTTACAAGATAAAAGCATTTCAAAAAACAAACTTCCTAAACAATAAAGCACACTAGTGTGATTTTAAAATTGTATTCAATATTGCCAAAATTTCCCACAAATAATGCTTTATGTTTTGGTCAAAAATGTAGGTTTATAGGCTCAGATAAAGGAGGCCTTTATGCTGATTCTTTTTCGAGATCCGAATGTGTGCAAAGAATTGTGGTGACTGACTTGGCATCTGAGATATGCAGCCTTGTTAGGAAGCAGCCTTCCGATTGAAAAGCACACCCATCAGCATGAAATTAAAGTTGCATTTTTTTCCCCTTTAGTGGCATATATCCAAGTGAAACCATAGACATACATGTATTTATGGATGCTTCTAAATAGAAACAAAGACAAAAATCCCTTTTTGCAGACCATACAAAAAGACAAATCATGTCATTAAAAATCATTATTTAATTTAGAGTAAATGTACTCTTTAGACAACAACAATTAATATTAAAACAGATTTACAAAGTAAAGTATATATTTATGCAAAATCTTTTAGATCTAAAAGGATCTTTAAGGTTAATCTGAAACTGCACTCTTCTTGGGCAGCCCGTCAACACCCAACAAATGATGGTTTGGATCATCCTCCAGCACACATGGTCCAGGACCAGCCTTAAAACAGGTTATGCAGCAATTATGATAAATCAGGTCATGCATGCAACACCATTTTGCACTGACACAGAATTCAATAAGGTTTACATAAATATAGTGAGACAAACAAGGTGTTTTATTTATTTTTAAAGAACTATTAAATAATAGATGAATGTGCCTTACAGTGTTAAAGTGTTTCCAGACACTTACCTTAGTGCTGATTATGTAGTGTATGCCCTTTGGAGTTGGCTCCATATTAAGGTCTCTCTTCAGCTCCTCAGAGAGGTCAGCTGAACATACAGGAAGACCTCTGACAAAGCTGCAAATTAAAGTTACTGCATTGAGTTATAACTTGATTTGCTTTGTTTTGTGAAGAGCTGCAGTGTATGTTTTAATGTCAAAGTATCAATATTAACAGCATGCATGATTTTAGCAACTTACTCTGATCCATTGTCTTCTGAGGGAAAGAAATGACGAACCACCTGTACAAACTCTGGTACGTGCTCTTGCAAGGTGTAAATAACAGCATTAGGACCAGCATCAAAGGTATATGCCACCTGAAACAAGACAAAAGGTGCAAATACAACAATCCACTTGCATCAAAACAAAGGAGTATGCCGAGATTTAGAGAAAGAGACGTAGATTAGACATAGGGCCAGATTTACTAAACAGGGCAAATTAGTGTTACATGAAAAAAGACAGACACAGCCGGATCATATGAAGGTACTTTTAGTGCCAAACAACTGAACGCCTGTGACAGTGGAATTTGTAGTTGTAGAGAATAGCCACAAGTAAATTTGAAGTCACAGAGAGAAATGTTTTAAGAGTTGCAAACTCGTAGAATTTTTTTTCTCTTCCACAAACACAACACAACAGTTACACCTTCTCAAATTCTTCATTGCAGGAGCACAAATCCTATTCTACAAATCACAAATTAAGAAACTCGTACGCTCACATTTTTGCTACAGTTGCTTGCTGCAGTGAATATGCTGCAAAAGGCATTTTCACACCTGCATAAAAACACGTGAAGTCACAGAGAAATTTTGCTCATCCGCAAATCACTATGTGAATTCATCCAATGAGAGTTGCACACTTGAAAATATACAAGACGTTTGTGAGAAAATATTCTACTAGCACAAACACAAGTGCATAACTACAGCTGCTTGAATCTGCTGCGACGAATCTCAAGCTCTGCTTTTCGCTTTCAAGTGACAAGTTTCACGCGCTCTCCCTTTTGCACCAAGTGCACCGTGAAATGTGGGGCAAAAGTAAGTTGTGCATCTGTAGAGGCAGTGGGCGGAGCCTACATGAATATTCATGAGTTTCCCAGGCATGCGCTGGAACTGCTCATTCTAGTTCACGTTCCTCGTTTCTCAGCAGGTTTAATGGATTATTTCAAAAAAGGTAAATATAGTTTTAAGCGCGAAATTAAACTACAATTGTGTATCGTTTCGTTAAGTTCATAATGAATTGTATTAATTTGTCACTGACTGAATGATTGCTCGCGTTCACTTGTGTAGGCCAACATAAAGAACAGCAAACTTCTAACTCGTCGTATAAATTGCACCTTGCGAAGCTTTAAAACTGTGGCTTTTAATAATTGTTATCATTTGTTGATTGCAATAAATTGAATAAACCCTCATAAATCTATCTGTGGTCTAACACTTTTTAAAATATATATATATATATATATATATATATATATATATATATATATATATATATCCTGGTGTGATTGTTCTTAAATTCTTGTTCATTTAAGCCAAATCCTTTAAAGGGATAGTTCACTTTGAAATTAATTTTTGATATGTTTTAGCTTACCTCCAGTGCATCCAAGATGTAGGTGTCTTTGTTTCCACAGTATCTTCAATTTTGATAATTTTAGGTAAAACCGTTGTTGTCTGTCAGTCATACAATGGAGGTGAAGGGGGTCCAACTCAAAGAGCAGTCAAAATTAAACATTATTTAATGACTCGTAAATGTAAGTACACATTGATGCCCTAAGACACGAAACGAGTGGTTTTTGTGAGAAAACGAACAGTATTTATATCTTTTTTAGCTCGTGTAAGCATATCCATGTCCAACTGATCTGAGAGCAGGGCGCTTCGGTCTGCGCATGCGTACAGCGTTCGCCGGAATGCTCCGGTTGTGTTCAAATAAATAAGGTTGTGAAAAAAAATCAACGTTGTCTGTTGGTATATAGAAATCGTCTTCCATTGCGATCCTGTATATCTAAATATGTTTAGATCTTCACAGTGTAAGGTAAAACTTCCGAAATCTCTGCATAAACAATGAGTGACGTAAACACGCGCGAGGGAGCCCTTCCGGGGCATTCCGGCGAACGCTGTACGCATGCGCAGACCGAAGCGCCCTGCTCTCAGATCATTTGGACATGGATATGCTTACACGAGCTAAAAAAGATATAAATACTGTTCGTTTTCTCACAAAAACCACTCGTTTCGTGTCTTAGGGCATCAATGTGTACTTACATTTACGAGTCATTAAATAATGTTTAATTTTGACTGCTCTTTGAGTTGGACCCCCTTCACCTCCATTGTATGACTGACAGACAACAACGGTTTTACCTAAAATTATCAAAATTGAAGATACTGTGGAAACAAAGACACCTACATCTTGGATGCACTGGAGGTAAGCTAAAACATATCAAAAATTAATTTCAAAGTGAACTATCCCTTTAAGACCAAACACAAGCATGAATGTGTTGCTTTAATGCATACGTACAATTTGGATTAATCAAAATTGTATGGACAAAAGTGGATAAATTACATTTGATACAACTAGGTTACTGTAAATGAGAAACAAAAAACACTTAACATTATTTTACGGAATATAATAAGGGCATGCGTTGGAACTGCTCATTCTAGTTCACGCTCCTCGTTTCTCAGCAGGTTTAATGGATTATTTCAAAAAAGGTAAATATAGTTTCAGCGCGAACTTAAAATACAATTGTGTATCATTTCATAAAGTTCATAATGTTTATTAGTTTGCACGTTTTGTGCATTCATTAATGACTAAATGATTGCTGGCATTCACTTCGTGTAGGCCTATATAAAGCACAGCAAACTTCAACTCGTTCATTTCGTTGTGCTTTTCCTTTGTACATTGCAATGCTTTAAACTGTCTTTTGTTATCATTTGTTGAATTTCACTGCAATATTTTTTTTTTTTTACAAAAAAATATCACAAGGTTTAAGGTTCCACTTTTACCGTAAAACCAAAAATTCCAGAACACCTGAATGATTATAGCAACACTTATTTCCAACAGAAGAATATTAGAATATTCCTAAATACATGCACTATTACCATTTTATTTATTGCTAAGCTGTTCTGATACCTTTCCTTAGGCTTTACAACTGTGTCATCTATGGCAATAATCTCTGGGAAATAACTCCACAACCACATTAAACATTTTGCACCTACACTGATGTTTCTCTTTGTCATGTTCTTTCTTTGACCTTATGTGTTCTTTGACCTTACGATTGGAACTTTGGCACCATTGACTTCCATAGTATTTTTTTTCTACTATGGAAGTCAATGGTGCCAAACAACGGTTTGGTACCAATCGTTCTTCAAAATATCTTCCTTTGTGACCAGCAGAAGAAAGAAACTCATAAAGGTTTGCAACAACTTGAGGGTGAGTAAATGATGACAGAATTTTCATTTTTGGGTGGAGTATCCCTTTAAGCTGCACTATGACGCTATTTTCTTCTAGAAACAAACTTTGTTGCATTATTTTCCTGTTATCACTGTACAGCTGCTTTGAAACAATCTGTATTTGGATAGTTTGGATATCAGACAAAATCAGTGATAACTGGATTTAGGTATCAGACAAAAACCGATATCTTTTAATGAGATTTGGTAAAGAAACGGGATCCATTATGACAGTATGATGACAGCATCTAATACTATCCTATGACCTCCTTACAATTAGTTTTAGAACTAGATGAACATCAGCTGTGTTTGGTCATTTGATGTCTTTAGAGGTTTCAAGACTGGTACTAAGTTGACATCATGGGCTCTTTCAAGAATGAAATAATCACTGGATTTATCCAAGTTTGCAAGTTTGGCAAGGTTAAGATTAAATATCTAAATATTGAGTTGTAATGTGCTTACCCTGGTCTCCCCATAGAACTGGTTGTAGCGGTGCACAAGGCTGATGATTCGGTGGGATACGTTGTTCAGGTAGAATATTGGTGGGTAGCTATCCAGGCAGGTGGCATGAAACTGATTACTGTCTTTCATGGTCAGCTCACCAAATGCTGGGAAGTCTCGTTGGCGAATAACCCTGATCATCTCCACCATACGACAGGGGACCACAACATCTGCTCGGTACTGTGGAAGAGTATAGTAGGTGAACTTATATACCTAAACCATTTAATATATTGATCATTCACATATAAGGATATATATTTTCTTTTCATAAGGGGACCCCAGACAGTAAAATGTGATTTTGTAACATCATGATTTTTTTAAAACATGTAATATCACTCACGTCACTTCATTCATGTTTTTAGTCTAACCATTTTTTAATTATTTGCCTTAATTTCATTATTAGACCTACTAGCAAAGTTAGGTCAAATTCACTGTAAAGATGTATAATTCTTAGTTTCATTCATGGTGGTAACATGAAAAATGAGCCATAATTTAGTGGAAGATTGCTGGAATCTCCTGGAAAAACTAACACTTAATAACATGAAATTTTTAAAAAAGCCACTAGATTTTACTCATAGCCTACAATCAGACATAATTTCAATGTATTTATTTATTTTGTTTAGCTATAGTAAGTGTGAGCCTAGTCATCAAGTGTCATGCCATTTAAATGAATGGAACTTTTTTTTTTATGTAAGCAAACGTCAAGAAGCGGGCGGCGGTGCGACCGGAAGTATCGCTACCCTACTTCTGGTCTCGGTCGCCATTTTGTGAAATAGACCTACTGTTGTAATTTGCTACAAATTAGGTTCTTGGGTTCTTGAAAGGCGCTATATAAATAAATAAAATAAAACATATTTTGCTTTTCAATGCTTTGCACTTTAAAATATATTTGTTTAAATGTGACAGTGTATGTAACAGACAGCACAATTTAATTGTGGTGCTTCTAATTAAATGATAAAAAGCAGTTTTACGAAATACGTGAGGGTATTGGGACAGACCCACTGATTCATTCAGTAACAAAACGTTATTTGTAATTTTTGGAGTTTGTTTGGAATTTTGCATTGATGGAGTAAAAATACACAATGTAACTGGCAACTTGTGTCTAAAAGGTAAGTTAATCAACATTAACTTGCAGTCAGAAAATCAGGACGGCTGATTACCTGTGCAGATATTCAGAACAACAACACTCTTGCTTGTGTTATATTGCTAAAATACACCCCCCAGTAAGGACAAACAGAAATGATGAATCATTTTGTACCTTCAGAAGTTGACTTGTTTCCACACTAGTGTGCATTCCAGGCGTGCTCCCAACAGACTTCTGCTCAGCACTCACCTGAGAGAAAACATATTCATATCAGATACAGAAATGAGTAGCTGACAAATAGACATTTTCCAAGATCTCAGAGTAAATTGTTTACATCTGTTGAGGGAAAGTGTGTGTTTTAAAATGCTTTAACCGGTCACCGGTGAGCTTTTCACTACATTCGGAGTTTGGTGCGAGTCCTCTCGAATGTATCTTGCAGAGCATTTATGTCTTTTCATGATCTGACCAGTAAAAACAAGTGAGTTGAGCAAGTGTAAATACACTAAGAAATGCATGGGATTCCATCACATTTATAGTGTAAATGCTAATGATTTTTTTTTTATTTGTCCCAGACAGCACAACTGCCTGCTTAACTGTGAATTGCACAAATACAAACTCAATGGGAACAAATTGTCACAGAAATTTATAAAATGAAAAGACTGACATTCAAGTTAAGACTACAAGAAGAGACTTATGAAAAACACTGGGTAAAATGGACTACACATATATCAAAACAGAGAGAAGGGAGATAAATGTATGCATATAAATATTCCTATCAAAGATGTAACCACCGTGAGAGAATATTACTTCAAGCTGCATGAAAGTACGGCTATGGACATGAGAGTATTTGTGTTTGTATGCATGTCTACGAATGTATGTCTAAGCGTATGTTTACATGATAACCTGTTGACTTATGTTTACTCAAGGATCTCTTGTAATAGCTGATTATGGAAAGAGTTTTTATTTATTTATTTATGTTACATTTTGAAATAATTTCTGTGTTGACTGATGGCTACTGTTTGTCTTTGTTCTGAAAAGTTCTATAAAAATAAAGTAAAAGAAAAAAATCATTGCACAAATACAAAGGTTTAAACTTTAACAGTCAAAGTTGTTCAGTCAGGGGGAAAAATGGAAAAAGTTCAAATATATACATGTTTAACATCTTGAACATGCATAGCATGTAAATTCAGCGGTACACATGATTTGCGTTAGAAAAAAGTTTCTGTTAAATGAAAAGTAGATCCAGCGAAGCACATCTGATGTTTTAATACAAATACTAAAATAACCATGAACATTTTGTTCACAACATTAAAAAATAAAATTGAAAAGTATTTGCGAGTAACTGTGGTAACTTTTTTGTGCTTTGTCAACATGCAGTGATACACTGATGTAGTGAATGTGAAGTCAAGAGATGATAAATACACACCACTTGTGTTGACTACTTGTCAACAAGCCTGATTACTTAAGACAGATCTTAATTTTAGACTAATATTCCTCATAAAGTGTGTGATTTTCCAGTCACTAAACCCGTTTTTGCACACAGACACTTGGTATAAAAACTTCCCGGATACACTAATGCTCAGCAGTGTTTAAATTGTTGGTCTATGTACATATGATAGATAACCTATTACAAAGTACAAAAGGACAGTGGACTTGCTGACCAACTCAGAAGCGATATTTCTGCTCTTTCTGCAAATTATTGTAATTATCTTAAGGACATCGCCATATTCATCCCAGTTGCCTTGACTGTGTATTTACTGCGGCTAGTGGGTTTTTAATATAAATAATCTCTTTCAAAACCATGTGCTCTGTTCCATTCGGTTATGCGTTTTCTAACTGTTGGAAACGAATGCCTCCTGTGTTTTGCTTTCTGAATCGATCATTGGTGCCACTTTCAAGTGCACATGCCCATTCATAGTATCACCATGATGATAGCATATAAAAAATACACTCACCTAAAGGATTATTAGGAACACCTGTTCAATTTCTCATTAATGCAATTATCGAATCAACCAATGACATGGCAGTTGCTTCAATGCATTTAGGGGTGTTATCATGTGTGGTATTACAAATTTATTAAATGTATAATTTAGGTTCCAAAACAAACTGTGTATAACCTGAGACAGTTCTGGACATTGAATTTAGCATTTAAGATTAGAATGGTCATTATATCCGGCCCATCCTGTTTTTCTGTATTGGTCAGATTACTGAAACTCTTAATGGCCACTGAGACTCCCAGCCTTTGTCTCAATGATAATGTAAAGGTTTAACCAATCTAGTCAGGCTGACTGGATTAGCATCTCAAGGATCCAAATAACTGCTATGCTGTTGAACTCAGGTAACCAGCGGAATCATTTACATTTGCTTTGTTTCAAGAGTCACCTCCGCTATATAACTCCTCCAGATTAGCATCTAAAGGCTCCGAATAACTGCTATGCTGATGAGATCAGGCCAAGAATTTCCTGTAACCAGCTGAATCTTGCATTTCCATTTGCTTTGTTTCAGTGTCTCCACCTCTATGTAACCCACCCCCTTTAGTCTGACTAGCTAAAATACAGAACTATTCTTGTACATTTCAATTCTTGAGATGACTACAGCGACGCAATAAAGAACTTCTGCGTGAAAGATACCTCAAAGTCTCCTGGTCTGTTGCGTGGAAGAAAAACTTCACTACACCTGTACAAGACAATCTCCTGAACTCCAAACTGAATGTCAGAATGGGAAAGAAAGGTGATTTAAGCAATTTTGAGCGTGGCATAGTTGTTGGTGCCAGACGGGCCGGTCTGAGTATTTCACAATCTGCTCAGTTACTGGGATTTTCACGCACAACCATTTCTAGGGTTTACAAAGAATGGTGTGAAAAGGGAAAAACATCCAGTATGCGGCAGTCCTGTGGGCGAAAATGCCTTGTTGATGCTAGAGGTCAGAGGAGAATGGGCCGACTGATTCAAGCTGATAGAAGAGCAACTTTGACTGAAATAACCACTCGTTACAACCGAGGTATGCAGCAAAGCATTTGTGAAGCCACAACACGCACAACCTAGAGGCGGATGGGCTACAACAGCAGAAACCCCCACCCATCAGATTGTAGAGTCAGAATTTGGCGTAAACAGAATGAGAACATGGATCCATCATGCCTTGTTACCACTGTGCAGGCTGGTGGTGGTGGTGTAATGGTGTGGGGGATGTTTTCTTGGCACACTTTAGGCCCCTTAGTGCCAATTGGGCATCGTTTAAATGCCACGGCCTACCTGAGCATTGTTTCTGACCATGTCCATCCCTTTATGGCCACCATGTACCCATCCTCTGATGGCTACTTCCAGCAGGATAATGCACCATGTCACAAAGTTCGAATCATTTCAAATTGGTTTCTTGAACATGACAATGAGTTCACTGTACTAAATTGGCCCCCACAGTCACCAGATCTCAACCCAATAGAGCATCTTTGGGATGTGGTGGAACGGGGGCTTTGTGCCCTGGATGTGCATCCCACAAATCTCCATCAACTGCAAGATGCTCTCCTATCAATATGGGCCAACATTTCTAAAGAATGCTTTAAGCACCTTGTTGAATCAATGCCACATAGAATTAAGGCAGTTCTGAAGGCGAAAGGGGGTCAAAGACAGTATTAGTATGGTTTTCCTAATAATCCTTTAGGTGAGTGTATATTGATACCATGGTACCATTTTAAATATTATAAAAATTGCTGACAACACACTAATGTTTTTAAGAGCAGAGGGTTCAAATCTTTAATAAAATATTAATCTTTTATTTATTTTTTTTACTTTTAACCCCAATTGATATGCATCCTGGTAGATACAATTAATTAAAAAAAAAACTTATCCACATTATATGTATGCTACTGCCATTCTAAGGGTTAAATCCACACACTCACCACTAGGATCAATATTCTGAGCTCCGGCCAGTACGACTCAGATTCCACTTGTTCAGCGATACTGTCTTCCCCATCTGACCGTTCCCCCATCTTCCACTGGACAAAGCCACCGTACAAACTCCTGCATGCACTGCCAGAGCCCTGTCGTGCCACTGTAGACAGCTCACCCTCCACATTGAACAACTGTGACAGTGTGTACACTGAAACAACCCGAGTTTTCACATCATCATCAGGAGCACAGAATCTCATTTTATGTCATTTATTTTATTTACTTACCCAGACAGGCGTAGCCTGCTGCAGAGGATGCCAGGCCAGCAGCAGTGGGGAAATTATTCACAGAGCAGATATGGACCTTATGGGACACTACGCTGATATCAGAAGTTGGATCACCAGTATTCCGTCTCTTGCGAGCTAACCTTCGAACTGGTGAATTAAAATGAGTTTAATATCACAATGACAGCTCCTGTCATTCAGTGCTTAGTAATGTTAATGTTCTGAAAGTCAGGGACGTACTTTCCTGCAGACATGACTGCAACCTGGGGCAGCTGATATCCTCCTCCTTGCCATTCAGCCAGATGCGGTCTTGCTGGAAACTTCTGCTGCATGCAATTGTTGTAGTAGTTTTGAGCTGAGAAATAATTATAGTATATAATTGGCAACCTTGGTGTTACAGCTAAAAATCTGGAGCTCTTAAAACGCATTGTGGTAAAGCGACCAATGCTGACAGGGCTAATAATATGGGGACTATCAGTCACCTGTTCCTGATGCAGTGTCACACTGAGGGATGAATTGATTGGCAGAATGAGATCTTCATTGCGTTTCCCCCCTGATTCAATGAAAATAAGTAGTAACTCAACAAAACTCTGAGTAGAACATGTCCAATATTATAAATATTTACAGAAGATGTATACGGTTTCCCCAAAAAGTATTAGGTCACTTAATTCACACTTAAAAATGTGCGGCTGTCACTGCATAGTATTATGTATCAATTTTTCTCTTCACTAAATTTTTCTTCTTCTTAATTTTTGCTCAATGCCTTCTAATCAGCTGGAGCTTTGGAGATTTATGTTTTCCTCACCACTGTCGCCTTTGGCTTGCTTAGTCGGGGACACTTACCCCCGGTTTCACAGACCAGGCTTAAAACTAGTCCCAGACTAAAATGCAAGTTTAAGCTGTTTTAAATTAAAGCAACTTGCACTGCCATTTCTTAAAATATGTCAGTGCCAATGTTTTGTCTCAAGATGCACACCAGTAATGTATTTTTCTAAAGAACATTTAAGATACTTAAATTACCTGATTGAACTAAAGCCTAATCCTGGCTTAATCTAAACCCTGTCTGTGGTCTTAATATCCAGCAATATTACTAATTAGACTGCATTGACACTATCGGATGAGAACTAAACTTAAACTGAATTGAGCTGAATAACGACCCTATTATCTTGCTTTAGCTTTACAGCAAAAACTGGAACTTGTCTTATATTTGATGTTTGCATAATTAATTCTGTTATCTTCTGTTATATTATTGTGAAACTGCTTTGAATTATTATTGTGAGCTCTTTGCAGCCACTGTGTATAAATGAAAATAAGAAGAACATAGTAAGGATAGAAAAAACTTTAGAACATCTTATAATAATCACAAATGAATCCATTAACTTACGTTTGAAAGACATGCACACTTACAGTATTTGACGACCGCAATGTTCACTGGTGCCGTGCAGGTGACCATAGCAAGATTTTGATCGCTGTTTTCCAGCATATTTATAAATATATTGTAAACAGATGATTTAACAAAAGTGAATTATTTACACATACAACGTGCACTGGTTACCGGTTACTGCTTGACAGAAAGCAAGCAAATGAAACACTGAATACGAGAATTCGTATTTGACCAATTAGAGAGATCACTGTACAACCCTACATCAAGTGAACCAATGATTGGGATCGGACCATGGTTTCACGCAGAGATAGTCACCGGATTTGTCGAATAGAAAGCCAGATTCTCCGCGCATGCTCAGTGTCACCGGTGCTCAAAAACGGATCAGTAGTGAGCATAGACAGTATAAGAAGTGGACAGAGCCATCTCATTGGAACTCAGTTGAAGCCCATTTTTAACGATTTTTGAGCACTTCCGTTCCTGACGCGCAGACTCAAACCGACTCAAACTAAGCTTGATGACGTGAGCAACCTGTCTTACAGACGTTAATCTTCTAGTAGCTATGCGTGAAAATTGCCAACGTTAATCTTGCAGAGACGGGGAACTTGAGCAAAGAGTTCTTTGGCGTGAGTGAGCAGGAGTAAGTATTCCGTTGCTTTTATGGACTCATTATCTATGGGCTTCTCCCTTGACGGGACGTCCCCCCGATTGGCCGCGAGCTTCTCCTCCTGTCTGTACGGTAATTTCTGTACAGCGCGACAGAGAGTCGAGTGGTTATGACGCAATAGTTAGCCTATTTTTACTAAATCTGTTTCTACGGGGCCATAATGTAACATAGAAGGTAATGGAGCCCTTTATACAGTGTCGTGTTTCTTTAGAAATAAATAATGGACAAATGGAGTCTTTAAACGCCTCAGATGTAAAGTTATTCGCTGTCAAAGTGACGCCAAAATGAATGGGAGTCAATGGAAATGCTAACGCAAGTGAAGTTCTGCTACAACATGGCGGCACCCGGCCGGCTTCAACTTCCGGTCGATGGATTACCCCCTTGGTAGTGAGAGGAGAAACCGGGAGAAACGAAGCTTTTCGAAACTTTGAATCAATTGATTCACTGGTTCGAAGTTCACGAAACGTTACACGCTGCTCCTGCTGGTCAAAACTGTGTAAATACAACGAAAATTCAGCCAAATTCCGCCAAAACATACGAGAAGGACCTTTGCTGCAGCCTGCATATCAAGGAGGGGCTGCACCTGGGGCGGGGGAATGTCAGTGTCACCCTGATTGGTTCCATGGTCTTTCATAGGCATGATAGAAAATGTGTTTGTAGTTGGAGTATGTCATTTACATACTCCAACTACAAGTATGTAAATGACATACTCCAACTGTATGGAGTATGTCATTTAAAAGGAGTATGCCCTTAAATGGGTTAGGACATTCAAAAAAGCCCTTTTTTAGTTTCGTCTGACCACAGAAGCCTGTGCCATTTGAAGATCCAGTCACAGAGCCGGTCCGAGCCTTTTGGGGGCCTTAAGCAGAATTTGATTTGGGGGCCCCCTCCCACTACGCGAAGTCACCTGTGCTTGACGATTATTGACACAAATGTCACGCAATAATGATACATTATAAATGAATACAGTGAGGTTATGTATTAATACAAAATAAATACTAAAAAAATATATGCCTACTTAAACAAAAAAGTTTTAACTTTTACTTAAAACTTTACTTTACTCTTTTACTAACTCTGAAACTTCTTAAAACAAACTGTCTCAAAACATATAAAATAATTTATTTGCTAAAATAATGACAAAACTGAGAAATCAGAAACATAATAAGAGCAAGGGTTCAACAATAACAATTATTGTTGAAAACTAAAAACAATATTATTATTTCTCAACTGTCTCAATACAGTGTAACTGTCCTCAACATCTTTTTTTTATTATTATTGTAACAGAATTTGTTGGATTGTACATGACAGAATCCAACAAAGTCTGTTACTATAATTCTGGCGCTCCTTATGTGTGTATGCACTGTATTTTTCCCCTCGAGTCGGGGCTTGCCGTATAGGAATGGGTCGTGCGCACTTGGTACTGGAGTGTCGCGGGTCTTTTTTGGAGTTAGTGATCTGATGTGTGGTATAATAAAGTGGAGAAGAGTTCAAACTGCTATGTTTATTATTTATTCAAACTGCTACCCTTTACACCTAGAAGGTTAAGTTCCTCTGCGGCTATTTTCTCCAATGTAAACCGATACCGTGACTATGCGCAGTTGCGCACGAATTGTCTATGCACGCGTGAGGTGTCTAGATTATGCGCATGACTTCGCTGGCAGACACAGCAGCAGTTGTAGGCAGGCATGAGGCATATTGATCATGAAATCAGAATTTTCTTGTCTTGAATTGTTCATTCAGTCATATGCATTCATTCCTGTATGTCACTTGTTTACGTCATCTAAAAAAAAAAAAATTATAATTAAACTAAACTTTTAAACCCCCTGTGGCCAGCTGCAGCCGCTTAGTTCGCTTATGCCTCGGGCCGGCCCTGTCTGGTCATGTGAGACACCCCTCGCTGCAGCCTGTGTCGAAGCGCGGCAGCAGCGCCCCACAGCAGTAGAGGGCGCTGTGAGCGTCCCGACTCCCCACTGGTTCAGCCGCTGTAGTAACTCATAAACAACAACACAACACAGACAGACAGACATAAGGGACGGGACTTCAGCAAACGCAAGACATTTCTCCTTTGAGACTGCTACACAAAACAGGTACATATAAACACACAAGAGAGTGTGTATGAATAAGTTCGCTGCTGTCTCTTTGTTGAGTCTGTTTTTTTCCCCCGTCTCATATGCTAACGTTAGTGCTCTTATAAACGCTGGGAAACATAGTCGTATTATAGCCTACAACTGTTTACAGTGACATGTTCACTAACGTAAAACCACACTTGACACACTGAAGCTGGTTTGTACTAGTAGATGCCTCTCTGTTTCTGACTTTAGAGGAATACATTTCACTGTTGTGTTTAGAAGGATGTTTTTACATAGTCAGCATCATCTAGCAGTGCGCTGGCTAATGCGGAATCCTCCTCCTCCTCCAGCACTGCAGCTCATGATCAGGTGCTTTGTTAAAGAGTGTTGCAACAGTTAAAAAGCCTTCATGTTGAATTATTACAGTGGAGCATCCTTCATGAGTGTGACCTAATTTTGTTTACAGTCTATAGGTGTGACCTGCACCATCGTCACCCTCATCATTTAGGACTAGGTCATATTTCACCTCATAATCACCTCGTATTCAAACGGGAAAAGTAAGAAATTATATTTTGCTTTAAGAAACTTAAGCCTACTTTATGTTGAAGATCATTAATCATTTAATATGTGTCAGATGTTTTTAGACGGGTGGGCTTAAAAGGGTCACTTTCCCTAATTACAAACACTGAATATTCCTAAATAAATACAGATAAAATAAATCACACAAGGATGCATTTCATTTATTACCGGTAATCTTAATTTGAAAATAATTTAATTACTCAGCCATTTTCATCGGAGGTCTTTAGAAAAACGATATGGTACAACAAGGTTACTTTCCCTATTTATATTAATCTCAGTGAGAATGTTGTTTTTTATTTTTTATACAAATTGCTTTACTGTAATATAGCACTGGACCCACTTGATATTAATGTGTCTTTAACTACTATGTACTATTATTTAAAATAATAATTTGATTCAATTAACTTATACCAGTTTTTACATTGTTCTTGTATTTCTTTAAAAATGTAATTACAGCTGTAATTCATTTCTATAGTTATATATCTATAATTACAGTGTTGACCCTTCCCATACACATTAACCATTAACTTAATCATACCACCAGACCTGTGCATAACAACCTGTATCCACCTCAATAGCAGCAAAAGTGTTTTGCATGACAACAACATAGTCCACAAGTACACAGTAACTACACCTATAAAGTGGGACATTAGTGTAATACAGAGGTGTGGTGTCATGTGGTTAATGTCACAGTGCAAAAAATCTAAAATCCTAAAAACAGGCTTCATCTTTTTAATGCAAAATATAGTGTAATGAGATCCACTCTATCATTGTGTTTTTTCAGTTACGCTGGAATTTTCGGAGACCGACTCGGACATGTCATATGTCTTCATCAATGACTCGTCGCAGACCAGTGTACCGTTACTGCAGGCTTGTATCGATGGGGACTTGAGTTTCGCTAGGCGTCTGCTGGAGACCGGCTGCGACCCCAACATCCGTGATCACAGGGGCCGCACGGGACTGCATCTGGCAGCGGCACGAGGTAATGTGGACATCTGCCGCTTCCTGCACAAGTTCGGCGCAGACCTGCTGGCCACCGACTATCAGGGCAACACTGCACTGCACCTGTGTGGACATGTGGACACCATTCAGTTCCTGGTGTCCAATGGTCTCAAAATTGACATTTGGTGAGATATGCCAATAGTTTTATTCATTTTGGTAACTTGACGAATTTTGGTAAGTGCTTGTGACTACTATTGTGTTTATTATCTAGGTAGGGTACTACAACGGGGCTAATACTGTAGCTAGTGCTGGGTAGACTAGTAACGGATTACGTAATCAGAATCTAAAAATTAAATACTTGTAATTAGATTATATTATGTTTTTAAAATACTCATAATCAGACTACAGTTACTTTTTTATTGATTACATGATTAATTAATAATTTGTAAAATGGCAGTAGATTAATTAGAATTTATTGATTGTCCCTAATTATTCTTTTATATCTTTAAAATTTTCCCTGAAAAACAACAACAACAACAACGTATTGCTTATATATGTTTATAAAGTCTTCCAGTTTTGTGCAATTTCACACACAGACCGGCCACTAGTCAGGCGACTATAATTACATGGAAAATTGAGAGACCACACAGTATGAACAAATAAAATATTTCATCTTTTTGTTAGTTAGTTTTTTTTAAATTACTCAATTCTTTTAGCATAACATTTAAGATTTATTAACAATAATTACGATTATTTTCTTTTCATTAATTTAAGAACCCCCTGCAGGAAGAACCCCCTGATGTAATGTAATTTTTTATCCAATTAATGTTGTTGATAACCATAACAAAACAAAATGGATTACTTTTTCTTTCTCTTTGTATTTTTGGTACATTTTGTATCAAAATGGTACAAGATTATATTATCGATGTTATGAACAATTTGGGTGAAAAAAAAATCTAGTCAGAGACAGAGTATATTACCTAAAATATGTAACGTAATAATTACATTACTAACAGCAATTTAAATCACGTAATTTCTGTTCAGTAATGGACTACAATTTGTAAGTAATCTGCAGTATACCTTAAAGGGTTAGTTCACCCAAAAATGAAAATTAAGTCATTAATTACTCACCCCCATGCTGTACCAACCCCGTAAGACCTTCGTTCGTCTTCGGAACACAAATGAAGATATTTATGATTAAATCTGAGAGGTTTATGACTGCTACATAGGCTCCCTAAGGGAATGACACCGGACGGCCCAGAAAGTCATTAAAGAAAATGTTTAAATATTCCATGTCACAACAGTGGCTCAACTATAAGTTTATCAAGCGACGAGAATACTTTTTGTGCGAAAAAACAAACAAAAATAACGACTTTATTCGACTATTCCTTTTCTTCCTTGTAGGCCTGAAACGAGACTTCAAGAGATTTCCACGACGCATGCGCGAGAATTGCGATCTCCTTCAACTACTTCAGTTAAGTTCTCGCGCGTGCGCGTCGTGGAAATCTCTTGAAGTCTCGTTTCAGGCCTACAAGGAAGAAAAGGAATAGTCGAATAAAGTCGTTATTTTTGTTTGTTTTTTCGCACAAAAAGTTTTCTCGTCGCTTGATAAACTTATAGTTGAGCCACTGTTGTGACATGGAATATTTAAACATTTTCTTTAATGACTTTCTGGGCCGTCCGGTGTCATTCCCTTAGGGAGCCTATGTAGCAGTCATAAACCTCTCAGATTTAATCATAAATATCTTCATTTGTGTTCCGAAGACGAACGAAGGTCTTACGGGTTGGTACAGCATGGGGGTGAGTAATTAATGACTTAATTTTCATTTTTGGGTGAACTAACCCTTTAAGGAACGTGCTTTTCACTACTCCCACAGTGTATGATTGCAGAGAAAATGTAGCTTTACATTGAACACTGATGTAGCTGTGCATTTGTGAGAAGAGAAATCACAAAAGTAGTTTGGCATACTTAAAAACCATATACAGGTGAAACTCGAAAAATTAGAATATCGTGCAAAAGTTAATTTAAATATGTCAGTAATTCAACTTAAACGGTGAAACTAATATATAATATAGACTCATTACATGCAAAGTGAGACATTTCAAGCCTTTATTTGTTATAATTTTGATGATTATGGCTTACAGCTTATGAAAACCTTTTTTTAAATTTGGGGTTTTCATAAGCTGTAAGCCATAATCATCAAAATTATAACAAACAAAGGCTTGAAATATCTCACTTGGCATGTAATGAGTCTATTATATATTAGTTTCACCTTTTAAGTTGAATTATTGAAATAAATGAACTTTTGCACGATATTCAAATTTTTCGAGTTTCACCTGTAAATGTATGAGGTGATGAGAAGGGCTTTTTACCCCACACTCGGATTAAACGGCACCCAGTATTGAAGTTTTGTGTAACATCTTGTACTTGTACTTGTTCAAAACAATAACTTTAGCAAAGTTATTTATTTTGACAAATAAAAATAATTAATACTATCTTTATTCAATAAGTATAGTCATCATTAAAATGTGTTCATTGTACAAAAAAAATATATGCCCGAATATGTTAATATAGATTCTGAAAGCTTACACTGTTGGGGGAGATCCTGTAATAATTTAACGTGGCTTTACAGTAACAATAAATTATATTTTTATTTTAAGATTTTCAAAATATGATGATTTCGTTAGAAATATGATTATCTCTAGGGTGGACATTCAAATTAATAAATATTGACCATTTGAAATCTACCCATGTTATGTCAAAAAATGAAAAAGTCAGCCAGCTATTTATTATTATCATGTTTAATTATTGTGCCTTTAGATACTATTTAGGACAGATAGTATGTGAACAACCATCGTCCATGCTAACTAACCAAGTTAGTCACCACTTTCATAAAATAGAAATAAAATGTTTTAAATGAAGACATATCAAATTAATTTATTATTATTTTACTGTAGCAGTAGAGCTTGTAATGATGTGATAACTTGGCAGAACACTATGTAACAATGGTAAGTTTTCATCTGACTCTATGTAACGTTTCTCGAATGTGCTCTTGCATTCGAACAGTAACCACAACGGGTCGACCCCCCTGGTGCTGGCTAAGAGGAGAGGGGTAAATAAAGATGCCATTCGGCTGCTGGAAGGCCTGGAAGAGCAAGAGGTCAAGGGCTTCAACAGAGGAGCTCACTCCAAACTAGAAGCCATGCAGATGGCTGAGAGCGAGAGGTTGGATTTGCCTCAGATGCCACCTTTTATGAACATCTTTTAGTTATTTGACATGTTTCAATTGATTACCAATACTGACTCAACACTCTTGTTCCTAGTGCGATGGAGAGCCATTCGCTGCTCAATCCAAACCTACAGAACAGCGAGGGTGTGCTGTCCAGCTTCCGCTCCACCTGGCAGGAGTTTGTGGAGGATTTGGGCTTCTGGAGGGTCCTGCTGCTGCTGGTGGTCATCGCTCTTCTGTCTCTGGGCATTGCTTACTATGTTAGTGGCGTACTGCCCTTTTCTGCGAGTCAGCTGGAGTTGGTCCACTGAGGGACAGATTGTGTTATATCCCGGGACATGACCAGTCAAGCTTTGAAGTAAAGGGAGGTTTGAGTGGACTCTGAAGGTACACTGAAGGTTCCTCATAGTACAAGATTAGGTCTAATGTGAAGTTTAGAAGCGATCTTGTCATTCTCACAGGTGAGGTCGAGTGGAGGCGTCCACGTGATGATGGCTGCGCTATGAAGGAAGACTGAAAGGTAAAGGTTCAGATGTTAATGGGGGAAAATGTTTCTTAAATACACCCCAAGTAAACCCATTTCTCACAGATTTTCCCATGATCACTGAACACGGCCAGTTGACATATACACTTGTAATATCTCAATGGTGATGTAGACAACATTAGATTACAGTTGTAGGTTAGATCAGGCATGATGTTTTCATCATAGTATTTGCTTATCTTTCTTTTCTATCACCTTTATTTTTTTCTGTATATGAAGTCTTTGTTGTGGAAGTATGGCAATAGACCAGACACTACATGCTTATTTACATGTCTATGATTCATTTGTTTGATTTACATTGTTATATAGAATATTGTTGTAAGGGAATTGTCTATAAAATGTTACATAAACTAATAAATGGCCATCAGGAATTTCCTTTCTGTGCACAGATGACAGTTTGTCAAAGGACAGTTAACACTGTTCTGTTTGTGTACAAAATATCTGGTAAGTTAAAAAGGATCTTTCTGTACAAATAAACAGAAATTCTTTTTTTTCTCATCATAATATGCTTTCGCACTTTTATTGTGTTGTTCTGAGAAACATTTAGCCAGCGTTAAGATAATATGAAGCTAAATATGGCCTAAAATGAATTGTGATAAGCAGTGGTTTTCAGTAATTTAAAAACGGCTACAGATATTAGTTAGGCTCTGTGCTGTTCTAAAATCACTGTAAACCACACATAGCAACAGAAATGTAATAATTCTTCCACCAAACGTGTAGTTCTTCAGCAACATTTAGCAGTAATACTGATTTAATGAGGTCACAAGTGTGTGTTTATAGGACATGTCTCAGCCAATCATAATCAAGGACCAGAACAATCAGTTTTATCAATTTTTGTTGGGAGTTAAGCAAATTTGTCCAAACAGCATCTCTTAACATTTACATTTTTACTATAGTACAAATAAATATGTGCAACCACATGAGTATGCACTTTATTTCAATAGTCCACTTTAGACATTCTATTAGTAACTTTTCAACTACATGTCAACTAACTCTCATTAGAGTATTAGTAGACTGTTAGGTCAGGGTTAGTAGAATAAGTTGACATACTTGCAAAGTCACTCATAGTCAGTAGATTGTCTGTTGGTAGATTATCAATATACAGTGTTAGCAGATATTAAGCAGACGATCTACTAATTCTCTGACTGGTAGTTGACATGAAGCAAACTGTCAGAATAAATGTCACTAAAGCAGATTATTACTATAAAAGTATTTTCTTGGTAATCCATTTGAAAGTCCTGTGAGAAGCCTGAAGCCATCACTCAAATGTTAATGTTCGTTGGGCTTTAGGGTCGCAAACTGAACAACTGCTCTATTACGTTTGCGTAATTGCACCACATCGCCCCCTGGTGCCCACAGCAGACCTGAACATTTTGGTAACACACACACACACACACACTCATTGTAGCTATTATAAGTCTACTAACACATGGTCATATCCAGACACACTCTTTCTCCTTCCTCTCTCCCTTCATGCCATTTTGATGGAAAGAGTGTATTGATGCTGAGTGACTCATCCGGATGTGTGTTGGGTAGATTAGATAGATTGGTTTTAGGAGGGGAAGATGGTGGGGGGCGGTTGTAACCATTTAAAAGGATGCTGGGATTTCGGCAGTGGTGGTACCACTCAGGGAGAGAAACCACAACAACCATTTAGCATGCGCTGACCCACACAATCCAACACAAATGTGGAAAGAGAAAAGGATGGTGAGAGATGTACTGTAAGATTAAAAACTCATAGGAAGCTTACATAACGGCATAGTCCAAAGCAATAGGTCTGCGTCACAGGCAAACATCAATGTTTTCTGTGTAGGTTTTTCAACTGTAACAAAAGTGATGCGTGATTTACTGGATTAGGATAAAAATAATAATAAAAAGGTGATGAGGTATCTATCTGGTGACTGGAGTAGGGAAGAATGACCTGGAGGCTAGACCCTTCACGGCGGCGGAACGGGGGATATATGGTCGCCGCTAGCAGCTTGGATGAGTGGCTTCTGAATGCATTTCGGTAGACCCCTAATTAGGGGCAGGGCCTTGAAAAGGTGGCCTAACAATTGCCCACACTATTATCTCTTTGGTAGGTTACCACGACCTACTGGGGATTCCATCTTGTGGTGGCAGTAAAAAAAAAAAAAAATTCTCTTTCAAATTGTCAACATGGAATGTCAGGACTAGTGAGGGTAACAGACCTCATAAGAGGACTGCACTGATTTCTGAGGACCTGAAGTGCTATAATGTGGATATTGAACCCCCTTAGCGAGACAAGGCTCCTGGGTAAACAGTAACAGTAAATTATGCATAATTACATGCAACTAACCCTCAACCAAATCCTACCCTAACCCTATAGTAAGTACATGTAGTTACTTAAAGGTGCAGTGTGTAGTTTTTAGCGGCATCTAGCGGTTCGGTTGCGAGTTTGCACTAAGGGCTCAGCCCACTGCTCACCCCTCCCTTTCGAAGAAGCTACGGTGGCTAAAACGGGACAAACATATCGTCGTCTGAGACAGCAGAGAATAGCCAGAGTAAGCCAAGAGTGTGTAACATTGTCACTGTTTCTGTACCACAGTCCATTATAAACCCCATCATGGATAACGTTTTCAAACCCATAGTCAGGTGAGGATCAAGGGTCTACTCTATAATATAATAATAGTAATCAGCTGATTGTCTAAACCCATAATACAGCGAGGGAGAAGAACCACATTAAACAACTAGGCAACTATATATTTTTCTAACAGGGTAGCTGCTAGTAAAAGTTTAGCTGGCTAATATGAGGTGTTACTGTGGCTGAGCTGGTTAAAGCGTAAAGCCTTGTTTATACTCGACACGTCCGCATGAGCCCAAAGGTGTGCACGGCAAAAATGACATGATTATAACAGCGCGCGCCTCCGCACCCCCTAGACACCATTTACTACACACAATAGGCTTTTTTTTTCTCTGATTTTGAAAACTCTTCGCGATCGACTTAAAATGCTTCCAAGATCGACGGGTTGGTGATTCCTGTAACGTTACTGTTTTATGGTCAATGACAAGAGTACTAATCAGCTGTCTCACGAACGTAACCAGCACATGTATCCCCACATAGCAAAGCCATAACACAGCGAGGGAGAACTAAGTTACATAAAACAATCCAACTACATATTTTACACCACTGACAAGTCACTACTCACGGTGTTTATGGCTAGCTTCTAGGTTTCTGCAGCTTCTCTTTCAAGGTAGTGACGAAACGCGCTCTATAGGGCTGTTTGTGCGCGTTCGGCTACGGTAGAAACATGACGTCACATACGTCGACCTTCATAGAAGGGGATTCCCGCGGTTATGTAGATATTAAATGTCTCATTCTAAGGTAATAAAAACATTACGGTTTATTAAGTAAGTTCTTTATACGCCACTGAAAACATAGTTATGGATGTCATTTTGCATTTCTGTCAATAGATACTCAAAATTTTTACTGATTGCACATTTAATATTACTCAGAACTTAAATATATAATTACACTGTAACAATGACACCTTAAAATAAAGTGTAACCCTACTCTGTTAAGACGGCAATATCCGAAATCCTTGTCCCTGTGGGGACATTTTGTGGTCCTCATTAGAAAAACGGCTTATAAATCATACTAAGTGTTTTTGTTTGTTTGTTTTTGTTTCTTTGAAAATGTAAAAACGCTGAAAGTGTTTTGTGTGATGGGTAGGGTTAGTGTAAGGAGATAGAATGTACAGTATAGAAACCATTATGTCTACAGAAGGAGTGTGTGCGTGCGTGTTTGAGAAACATGGTGTATATCCGCATTAAATGCATTTGTATGTTCTCTCTGATGGATGATTGCCATCTGGGAGCAGTAAAATGCTTTAATTTATGAGTACATCTCATTTGCAATATAGGCCCTGTAAAAGCTGATTGCTTTACTATGATTGTTCTGTAAATCACTTGTTGATAGTAGTGGAAAAGGCTGTCTCATGTTCTATTCCTTGTTTCATTGATTTCGGATTAAGTGACAGATACATGGAAAGCATGTTCACATCCATTCAATGACCAACATAGCCTGCAGGATAACAGCATTGTCAGCTAGACATGTCACCAGTCACTCTTTGTATTGATTGTAGTTGCCATTAGCCCATTTGCAACTTTGCAAACTGAAGGAAGACACACTTGACCATAGCATAGATCACTGCAGATTCTTTGCTTAACATGTACATGTACACTACTATTCAAACGGTTGAGATCCGTATGGATTTTTAAAATAAGTCTAACCAAGCCTGCATTTATTTGAGAAAGAAATGCAGTAAAACAGGAATACTGTGAATTATCATTATGAATTAAATAACCTTTTCATATTGTAATGTATTTTAAAATGTTATTTATTCCTGTGATGACCAAGCTGAATTTTCAGCATCATTACTTAAGTCTTCAGTCGCATAGTCCTTCATAAATCATTCTAATACTGATTTGCTGCTCAAGAAACATTTCTTATTATTATCAATGTTGAAAACCTTTGAGCTGTTTGAGAAAACTGATTTAAAAGATGCAGGATTCTTTGATCACTATAAATTGAAAATCTTTTGTAACATTATAAATGGCTTTATGGTCATTATTGGTCAATTTCATGAATTTTTGTTGAATAAAAGTATTATAAAAAATGTACAATTGAACTTTATTAACCCTTAAACTGCCAACATGCACCACAAGATACATACTCTTTAGTCTCTTGTAGGAGGCATGAGACAGATTTGTTCACCCAATACTGCTATTATTATGATATATCATAACTATAGTTGAGTGGGTAATAAGACTTCAACAAAAAAAAAAAGTGTTCCTTTTGTCAGCCTGATCTAAAATGGTTCACCCATGGTGGTGCTAGACATTCTGACATTGTAGAAAAAATAGTTATATATTTATCTTACTTTTCTTTAGTGTAACCCCCCCCCCCCCCCCCCCCCCCCGTTAATTAACCTAAATGTCAACCTTAGTTAATGCATTGTAAACTAACATGAATATATTTTTAACTTGCATTAACAAAGATTAATAAGTTCTGTGAAAGGATATTGTTCCTTGTTATTTCGTGTTAGTTATTTCATGTTAGTTAATTCATTAAACTAATATTAACAGACGAGACCTTAGTGTAAAGTGTTACCAATAAATCTACTGATTTTTTTTGTAGAATAAAATGTGAAAGCATATTATGCTAACCACAATCAAAAACCATATTGCTAGTACCCTTACAAAAGTCCTGAGGACCCCAACCACACACACACTCACACACATTTAGAAGAATATTGTATTTTGTTCTGTGGTGGTCAGTGAAAACGGATACAGTGAGGTCAGCCTTTATTTGACAAAAAAAATGTAATAACCAGTGAAAGGGAAGTGTTCAGGGAAGATCTGAGAAAGTACACGGGCTGCTAACAAAATGGTCATGATGTCCTCAGTAAACAGGAAGTGAAGGAACCGTTCAAGCAGAAGTATAAGTCCAGAGGGGTTTTATTGTCCGGTATCCCATCTCTGTTGTTCTATTCATGGACATCATAAACACCTGAACTGTAGTGAAATGCTGTACTGAATTTATAGCAGCTGTAAGGAGGTGTAGAAGGTGTAGCCAAGCGCTCCTCATCACATGCTGTTTTTGGGTGACTCCTCTTGTTGCGCATTGGCATGCTACTTGTTCAAAGCCTGATGAAAAAAACAGTGATTAGCTCAGGAGCATGTATGAAAGCTACTGATTACAATACACTTTGACCTCTCATTTCATAATTTTCTTCATTTCTCTGCTTTGTCTATTGTCTTATCTGTAAGACAAGTTCCTGTTTACAACATTATCTTTCTGATAGATGTCCTTTGTTCTCCCTCATGTAACCTTTGAACTTTTGTTGACAGAACTGACACTTGCCCTATTGGGTCAGTGCTGTTTTGTTACATTTGATGATCATGTACGTGTTTTTTGTCTTGCAAACATAAATATGAAATTTTCTGTGGTAAACTTAATGTCACCAAGGTAAAGTTAACAAGCGGACTAAGATTGTGTTGTCGAAATTGCAAGAAGGACTTGTGATGGTCTTGGAAGCATCAGTTAGAATGGGATGAAAATTATAAATAAATGATTTGCCTTAGTTACATAACTTTGCTCTAAAAAAAAAAAATTGTGGCTTAAAATATTTATTGTATTTGTGCCAGGACACATGTTGGCAAGGCCAATGGAAATTTCAACTTTAGTTCTCCGACTGAGCCAGCAGGGGGGAAAAACACCTTATTGTTGAGCCCATTTTTTACATGAACCGTGATCCAGAACCAGACCTGATGCTTGGTGAGTCCTAATGTTTGATATCAGTGTGTGTTTGCATTTCAGCAACTTTTAGATTGTTGTTGTCTGATGATAAACTGGGAAAGAAACAACTTACTTGTTTGTGAATCAAGGCTGCGTGATCTTTTTGAATGGGCCTAAAATCCACTATGCCTCTCTCACAAAAGCTTGTTGAATAGAGCATTCAGAACTTGCGTGTTGTCATGTACCGGTGCAGGATTCAGACCGGCGTTCCCTTGCATGTCACATGGATCAGCACCCTCCAGGCAACAGGTGACAAACACACATCTGTTGTTATCTTATGCCTTAGCACTGCATTTATTTTTGACTGTATCATATGTTGTTGATGTGTAGTCACTCAGAGTTGTGTAACTCTGTGTACTGCCACAGGGGGCACTATCCTTTTTGCAGATTAACCCTTTAATGTCCTGCAGGATCTGAGGGAACAATGTGTTTCCTGTTAAGCCATTTATCTGTTATTAGTGATGTCAATGCTGGATTTAATTGATTAAATCCTTAGCATGGCGTGAATTTGTGGAGGTATTTTTTATAGAAGACATTTTCAGTTACAATCTGTGTTTGTGAAATATGTTGCGCACACTGTCACAGATACAGAAAACTGGTGAATTTGTAATATTTAAAGGTGCAATTATAGGTGATTCTCTACAGAAACAATTTTTGTTATGCTGGTTGAAAGTCTCCTCATATCCTGATAGCAATCATTATGTTAAGCGGTCTAAATGTATTTTTATAAATGTATATCGTCTGTGGAAGGTTTAGGACGATAAAATGGTTGTTCAATCATTGCATTCTGTTCGAATGAAACGAAAGCTTGTGTTTGCATACCACTGCGCAGCCTGTTCACACAGACATCATACAGTATGTCATCAGCGTGTTCATGTACGCTGTGCTGGCAGATCGAGAATGGCAGGCATGCGTTATTGTAGTACTGTTACTCACTGTACTGTAAACGTTTCTCACCGGTGAATGATACACGATGTAATAACGTTGTCTCTGGTCGTCTTGCTTCTGATCTGTGCGTGTTCATGTGTTTTGGTGGAGGCTAGGGGTGCACAATATATCGAATCAATATCGTTATCGCGATATCACGTTGCTCGATATCAATATCTATATTTATGATATTTATGCGATATTTTGTTTATGATGTGTCCGGTCCGACATGCACCGTTGCATTTCCCCCGACTCATTTCCTGATTTTCCTTCTCCATAAACAACATGAAATCAAGAAGAGGGTTAACTTTTCATGCAACAGATTTCCCACAGTGGTCAGAAAGAACAGGGGAGACACTTTGTTTTTCTCAATATGACTGAGTCGCTACTCGCTCCAAAGCTAATCGCCGTCACTCTCTCACTTCTCCCTTGCTCTACTACCACACAGTCCCCACACACACACTTGCCGGCTTGACGCACACACCAGCGCACAAGTATCAGCGTTGTTGAACGAATGTTGGTTCCATTTAGCATGTTTTAAATGCAATTCTCGATTATTAACATTTACGTCTAACTTTTTACTTGAGTTAGATTTTTAGTTACTCTTGCTTTCATATTATAGTTTAAATTTATTTTCTACAATATTTATTTCATAATTTAATTGTACTATTTTAATGCAGGTACAATACTGTTACTGGCCACCAATTAATGTGACCAAAAAAATTAAAAGGCTTGAACAACCTGATAAAAAAAATTGGACCAGGCACAGGGTCAGAGTGTTTGCAAAAACAGGTATTTCATTTTACTTTAAATGATCATTCAAACAAAATGTTAGTGCAACTCTGTTAAGGAATGCTAAATTATACTCACTGTATTTTTACTTCAGGTGACTATGAAACTGCAAAAAAGTGGTCCAAAAGAGCAGCTGTGCAGTCTTCTGTGGAGAGCTCTGATGACGTTCCCAAGAGAAAAAAACGGCCAGTGTGTCTCAGCAGCTCTGATGAAGGTATGAACCGGAGCGTGAAATAAGTTTACAAGTAAACAATTAAAGTCATTCTAAAATAATTTGTATTAATTTTTTTTTTAAAAGATACTTCTTCAGTACCTCACCCCAAAAAGAAGAGCCGGGTGAACTGTACATCAACTGGTAGGCCTTTCTTAGTTTTAATTCTTTTACTTTACCACTTGTGCACAATTTCATATTAAAAAGTGTTTGGGGGTTTTCAGAATACCAAAATTTCATTAGTTGATTGATACCACCAATACCAGTACATTTCATCGTTTTTCGTTTGTTCCTATTTTTTAGTAATTGCCTTCTAATTTACAGTGGAACCTCAGCTGCCATTTCCCCCAGCATTTAAACCAACCAAACAAACCACACTAACGCCATCAAGACCTGAAGAGCATCACATTCTTGATGCATCATCAAGACCAGCGCCTCCTAGAGACATCAGACCTCCTAGAGACATCAACAGCAGCCCTGTATGAACTCTATGATCGTGCCCTGGGTGATGGGACTAGTCAGCGAGTGGAGGAGATGAGCCTTGATGTGTGTGGCACTATGGAGGAACTCCTCTCTCTCGAAGAAAAAATGAAAGAGGAGACATTTCGGAATAGAGTGGTATGTTAATAGTGAACTATCCGTGAAATGCCAAAAAAGTGTTAGAATTAAGTTAAATAACAAAAGTTATTACCTTTTTGAAAATGTATTCCATCTTGTAGACACACCATTTAAGTCTTGTTAGAGGTCCAAACCCTGGGGGAAACACCCGGCGGGTGATGCGGGCACTGGCCTCCTACAGTGTGTGGAAGGAGTTTAGTCTGAAGGGGAAGAAAGGGAAGAGACCACTGCAAAACTTGAACATTATGAAGGTCATAAAAAGTAAGTCCTATATGTTAGTGACACCAAATAAACTGTATTACCAGTACTTTTTTAACCATTGCTGCATAGTTAAGGAATTTAATATTACAGAGGCAGTGATGATGTCCAATCCTATAATCCAGCAAGCAACAGTGGAGGACATTGTGGCAGACACACTTAAGCATGCTCCAGCAAGGTGTCAGAATGTAAGCTCCTTTGGTGGTTTTCTGTAAAATAGTTATTATCATTATATTCTAATTACATAATTTAAAAAAAGGGAGATGACATGTTCAGTTCACTTAGTACTTTTCTTTTACTAAAAGTAGAAACAATGTGAAGTTGACCGTTTAGTCACTGGTTTGATTTACTTAAAGTTACACAAACAAAGAACATCTGACTGTACATGTGAGTGGAACATTTCACAGTCTGTCGTTTAGGTCAGTTAGGCTTGGGGTAGCTTTCAATTTTAACTATTCCAATTCCGCTCAGTCGAACCTAATTAACGGTAAGTTAGGTAAAACAAAAGTTTGGATCTCGTGCTATAAGCTAACATGGATAGCGCATCTCACCTCGTCATAATTTACATATAGTTGACATCTGACAATCCTACCAACAAATAAAATATTAAAATGAAAGATATGATTCATGGTTACTCACATAGAGCGCAGCTGGAGTTTTTTCTTATATCGTTCAACAACTGCCGAACGTCCTTCTTCATTTGGTTTAATGGCGGGTTGCGAAGCGAACCAACATCAATAGGTGCATGTCGCCACCTACTGTCATGAAGTGTGAAGAGAACTGGTTCTCACGTAATCCCTATATTTTGTAATCCACTAATCCTAATAAACTCACTATTGCATTTATTTGTTTCCTGCATTTGAACCACTTAGTAAATACAATTACTGGATTTATAGTATATTTATAGTTATCTTACATGATTAATATAATGAAACCATCATATTTTAAATAAATTATATTGACCAGCTGAATCTAACATTTAATTTCAACAAATGTAAAAGTCAGATGAAAAAAATTATGTCCAATTAATTGTATAAAACTGAAATACTTTTAATTTTGCAGCAGCAGGACCAGAGAAAAGGTGTGCAGCAGCATGATGAAGATGATGAAACACTCCTACTTTTTGAAGACGAATAAGACTTTGATTTTTTTGTTGTTGAAATTTTCATGTTTTCCTTAAAGTAAGATCAAATTAATTAAAATGAATGTATATGCCAAATTTTCACTTCTCAATAACTTGTTAACTTAAAAAAAAAAAAAATAAATATATATATATATATATATATATATATATATATATATATATATATATATATATATATATATATGTTCAAAATTACGGTCCCGTCCAGCGCTACAGTCACGTAAACAGAGTTTGCCCTTCCCTTATTGACTTTTACTTTCGGTGCCCGAATGGAATTGAATGAGGCTTTGAGATTGTTTTTATTTTTATCTAGGCCTAACTGTTACGTGAAATTCTGCATCCATTGTACGATTTTTTTTTCTCCCTCGGAAGGGCAACGTGAGTCGAGAAGGGCATATGGGCAGTTGCCCGGGCAACCTGAGCAACCCCCTTGTGCACGTCCCTGCTGATAATCTGATTTATCAAAACGATATTCTTTTTACACCTGGTCACATAAATGTGTTTTTGCAAAACGGATATAAATCCGATCTCCAATTCCCGCGCTATAGCCTATGCAGATTTAATGGCGTGCACGTCACCGAAAGCAAAAGTTATGATCTGCATTTTACGATCATCAGCTAAAATGTCTAAATCAAATAACGCAGTAAGAGAGAACGGCAACAGCCATGTTAAGATCATTTCGTGTATTTACTTTTAATGAAGATGATTGTGTGTAAAGCGTCTGCGAATTACTTTCACTTTGATTTGCGATAGTTTGCGCGTTGGCTTGATGACGAGATGCTCAGCTGCTCATCTGCGGTGATGCGTGTTGCACATAAACAATCCTTCAAAAAACGCATTAATCTTTAGTTTACAAAGACGTGAAACTCACCGAGTGGTCTGGGGTGTTCACTGATATGCTCACACAAAAATCGCTGCAAAATATGCTTTCCAACAGGTTTTATCGTAGTTTTTGTCCAAGTCCATTTTCTTCCTGTTTTCGGTCGACGTCCACAGTAGTCAATTGTCGAGTTCGCGCGCGGGATCATTGGTAACTAGATAACTAAGGATCGCGCACGCAAACTCGACAATTGACTACTGTGGACAATTGACTACTGTGCGACCACAGAAACCGAAATTTCTCGGGACAGCAGCATGTGTCCAAATTTTAATCTTAACCGTTCTATTTCATCAGAAACGATCTTGAAACAGGGCTTTAAGTGTAAAATACCGAACTTGTCCTTTAAACGCTGGCAGACACAGCAGCAGTTGTATTGATCATGAAATCAGAATTTTCTTGTCTGTAATTGTTCATTTATTCATTCATTCATATGAATTCATTTATTTATGTCACTTGTTTAAGTCATCTACATTTTTTTTAGAGTTTTCGACTCGATTGGGGGGCCCCCTGGTGGCCAAGGGGCCCCAAGCAGCTGCTTAGTTCGCTTATGCCTCGGCCGGCCCTGCCTGTTCAGTAGACATGGTTCTTATTTATTTATTCATGTTTTACCAGTCCAATATGACTGTCAGTTGAAATAAACCTTATGTTGTAAGAACTTGTTTTATTTTTAATCGTTTTTTTTATGCATTTTCCCATAACTTTTGTAATTTTACATACGTTTAAAAATATCGAAATTAATATCGATATCGCAATATCACCTTTTTGTCAATATCGTGCACCCCTAGTGGAGGCGTGGCTTTGGAAGGCAATTTGCTGTGAGGGTGCGAATGTATGCTTTCAATGCTAACAGGCTAAAGTTAGCATTTCCTAGATCACCTATTGCACCTTTAAATGCTGGACAGACACAATTGAAAACATATACATGTGGCTTCACACATGCATATACACATATGCACACTGTAAAAAATAATGATCAATAAGTTTTGGCAACATTTTTTTACATTGCTTTAACTCGTCAAAATAAGTTAAGCAAGTTATACAAGATTCAACTATTTTTTTTTCAAGTCAGTTAAATGTCATTTAAGTTGAAATGACTTAAACATCCAAGTTGATTGTACTTAATATCAGACAGCAACTTTTTTTACAGTGCATAATAAATGGCATACAATTATATCATTTCTATGATGCTCCCAAAATGGCAATAATCTGCATGTCATGTAGCACAGAATAGAAAACTTTATGTGAATATGCCTACACAGATTATAAACCCAGCTAAACTATTCACATTTAAAGTCTTTTTTTTTTAATGGAATATTGCAGTATTTATTATGTATTATGACAAGTCATTTCAACTTAATTCACAATTTTTTTTATTCTTGTTTTCTCATAATATTTATTCACGATAACTTCCCCTCCCTCTTGCAACGACATCTCTTCTCTTCTCTGATGATTTGTTTTCTGCATGGCATGAAGGCGGGACAATGAGTCATGTCACTCACATGAGATCACAGAAATAGCAAACAATGATTCAATCAAATCTCAATGAACAAAATCAAGCCCCGCCCTACATTTGATCTTGTTCTAGAACACTGGGATATATGCCACAATAGGGATGTCACGGTGTGGGTTTTGTGTCTTGTTCCTTGTTCTTATCTGTCATGTGATTCCCTGTTTGTCCACAGCCAAAGACTGTCCACGTCACGTCTGCACAGCCAGAGACTGTCCACGTCACGTCTGCACAGCCAGAGACTGTCCACGTCACGTCTGCACAGCCAGAGACTGTCCACGTCACGTCTGCACAGCCAGAGACTGTTCACGTCACTTCCTCCGAGCCAGTGTCTCCGGACAAGCTGGCCGATCCAGTGTCTCCGGACAAGATGGCCGATTCAGAGACCGTTCACATCACTTCTGCTGATCCAGAGACTGTTCACATCACTTCCCCCGAGCCAGTGTCTACGGACAAGATGGCCGCCTCCGAGCCAGTGTCTACGGACAAGATGGCCGCCTCCGAGCCAGAGTCTGTTCCTGTTCCCGAGCCAGAGTCTGTTCCTGTTCCCGAGCCAGAGTCTGTTCCTGTTCCCGAGCCAGAGTCTGTTCCTGTTCCCGAGCCAGAGTCTGTTCCTGTTCCCGAGCCAGAGTCTGTTCCTGTTCCCGAGCCAGAGTCTGTTCCTGTTCCCGAGCCAGAGTCTGTTCCTGTTCCCGAGCCAGAGTCTGTTCCTGTTCCCGAGCCAGAGTCTGTTCCTGTTCCCGAGCCAGTGAGTGTGTTGTCTGTCCCCGAGCCAGTGAGTGTGTTGTCTGTCCCCGAGCCAGTGAGTGTGTTGTCTGTCCCCGAGCCAGTGAGTGTGTTGTCTGTCCCCGAGCCAGTGTGTGTGTTGTCTGTCCCCGAGCCGGGTTCTGCTGTTCCCGAGCCGGTGTCTGCGCCGCCCTGGCCGCCCGAGGTGTCTTCGCCGCCCTGGCCGCCCTGGCCGCCCGAAGGGTCTTCGCCGCCCTGGCCGCCCTGGCCGCCCGAAGGGTCTTCGCCGCCCTGGCCGCCCGAAGGGTCTTCGCCGCCCTGGCCGCCTGCGCATCCTGCTCCGCCCTGGCCGCCTGCGCATCCTGCTCCGCCCTGGCCGCCTGCGCATCCTGCTCCGCCCTGGCGGCCTGCGCATCCTGCTCCGCCCTGGCGGCCTGCGCATCCTGCTCCGCCCTGGGCGCTGGAACTATCTGGTCCGCCCTGGCCGCCTGAAGGGTCGTCTCCTCCCTGGCCGCTCGAAGGGTCGTCTGCAGTTCCTGCTCAGCCCTGGTCGCCCACGCTTCACGACCCAGGTCCGCCATTGCAATCCCCTGGTCCCATTCCCCTGCATGGACCTGGCCCTCCATCCCTCCCCCAAGACCGCCTCCGCTTCACCACCCTCCTGAACTATTGTTTTTTAGTTTTTATGGGCGTCGGGAGCCGTGTGGGTTTTGTCTTTTTCCTTGTTCTTGTCTGTCATGTGATTCCCTGTTTGTCATGTGATCCTGCCATGTGTCTTGTCCCATGTTCAGCTGTTCCCCGTTATGTTGATTAGTCTTCCCAGGTGTCTCGGATTAACCACGCCCCCTTGTTATCTTGTTTAGCCTGTCTGCTTGTGTATTTATACCTCTGTGTTTCAGTTGTGTTTTGTCGGTCGTTGTAGTTGTTTGCTTTTCTTGTCCCTGTCCTGAGTTCCATTGGATTACCTGTTTGTTTTATTAAAGTGCTTGCATTTGGATTCTCTCTCCGCTTCGTCCTTGCTGCATCGTCACAAGGGAAGAACAGATTATTGCAACTTCTGTTTCATGCTGACTAGAATGACAGGAAAACATTCATTTGTTTTATCAAAATGTCCAAATAAAATATTATCTTCAGAGGTGCCCAATTGAATGAGAAAGGCTTTAAATATAGAAAAGTAAAAAAATAAATAAAAAATCTTTAAAATAAATAATATAGTACTAATAATAATTTTCCCAAGTCATTGCATTTGTGATATGAGAGGACTGTGATTGTAAGTGACTACTCTGTCAAATGCTGTCCCATCACAACATGTTTTATAAAGTCCAGTCCGCCAGCTGTCCCAACAGCTGGCCGTTGTAAAAAAATTATATTCTCTAATGATGGCACTATTCTTACAACTCACTGCACATCATAGGGCCACCTGTCATGATTACAGAGGGACACTATACTACTTTATACTGGATGTGTGCTGTGCATAATTTAGCAGATCTAAAGCTGACAGAGTGGTTTCTTGTAATGTTGTATTGCCATAATGAAGAATTCAAACTACCTAGAAATAATATATGGGTAAGAAGGTGTATTGGGTGATTCAAAGGGTGTTTTATTGCTTGAAAAAACTGAGTTTGAGTCTCGGCTTAAAGGATTAGTTCACCCAAAAATGAAAATTAAGTCATTAATTACTCACCCCCATGCTGTACCAACCCCGTAAAACCTTCGTTCGTCTTCGGAACATAAATGAAGATATTTTTGATTAAATGTGACAGCTGGATCACTCCTCCATAGGCTCCCTAAGGGAATGAATCCTGACGGCCCAGAAAGTCAATGAAGAAAATGTTTAAATATTCCATGTCACAACAGTGGCTCAACTATAAGTTTATCAAGCGACGAGAATACTTTTTGTGCGGAAATAAAACAAAAATAACGACTTTATTCGACTATTCCTTTTCTTCCTTTGTAGGCCTGAAACGAGACTTCAAGAGATTTCCACGATGCATGCGGGAGAATTGCGATCTCCTTCAACTACTTCAGTAAAGTTCTCGCGCGTGCGCGTCGAGGAAATCTCTTGAAGTCTCGTTTCAGGCCTACAAGGAAGAAAAGGAATAGTCGAATAAAGTCGTTATTTTTGTTTGTTTTTTCGCACAAAAAGTATTCTCGTCTCGTCGCTTGATAAACTTATAGTTGAGCCACTGTTGTGACATGGAATATTTAAACATTTTCTTCATTGACTTTCTGGGCCGTCAGGATTCATTCCCTTAGGGAGCCTATGGAGGAGTGATCCAGCTGTCACATTTAATCAAAAATATCTTCATTTGTGTTCCGAAGACGAATGAAGGTCTTACGGGGTTGGTACAGCATGGGGGTGAGTAATTAATGACTTAATTTTCATTTTTGGGTGAACTAACCCTTTAAGATCCTTTCCTGGCCCTGTTCACCTCTTTCCTTTTCCAATATTTGGATCTTGGATGAAGGATCTACTGTCCTGTCTATTAAAGGGAAGAAAAAAAATTAAAGAAAAAAAATTCCGCCTTCACAGTGCTGTATCATGTAAATCAGGTTTAATGTACTCTGTAAACCCCCCCCCCCCCCCCCCACACCCTGATTTTTCTCACGTCACATCTGACCGATCAGATTTGTTGATTCCATTTTTTATTTTTTTTTTGCATGTGATCTGAACAACTTTTAATACACAAACGGCAGCTAGAAATATATGGTTTCTGTAGGCCTTCCTATGTGTGTACCGTAGCCTATTAGAAATTACAACTGACTATTTACAATTTATCATATTTAATACAAAATGTGAAGTCGTTTAAGCACAGCATTTTCTCTGTAACTTAATTTTAGTTTTTTTTCTGAACTTTGACTTTTCACTTTGGAGTTATTTCACTTTTTGAATTATTTTTTTTCAGATTCTTAAAGTAGCCTATAGCCTACAGCTTAGCTCGCTATGTTTTTAAACACAAAATGGGGAAAAGTGAATAGTAGATGCTCTGCCTAAAATAAATGTAATATACAGACCTAATATATAGCCCTAAAGCTGCCTGTACAGAAATCAGTCTTGTCAGAAGTTAAATGTCATAGCCTCCGGCCCGGGAGGTGTTTTGCTTAGCGCATGAGGGAGAAAGATGAGAGAGAGAGAGAGAGAGAGAGAGAGAGAGAGAGAGAGAGAGAGAGAGAGAGAGAGGAGGAGAGAGGAGAGAGAGAGAGAGAGAGAGAGAGAGAGAGAGAGAGAGAGAGAGAGAGAGAGAGAGAGAGAGAGAGAGAGAGAGAGAGAGAGAGAGAGAGAGAGAGAGAGAGAGAGAGAGAGAGAGAGAGAGAGAGAGAGAGAGAGAGAGAGAGAGAGAGAGAGAGAGAGAGAGAGGCTGTGGTGTGGGCTCCGTTGTACACTTCTAGAGAATGTTCGGCTCGTATGACCACGGATTCGGAACACAACACGTTGGAGCTGCGCGGTGGACTTGCTTTTATCCTGATTAAGTAACGGTCGGGCAAACGACAGACAGCCCTACAGCACCTCAGCCGGCATTGAGCAAGGAGTCAAGGGCAATCTAACGATAAAGGGACAGGACGCCGGCTGACTGTTTATTTAGAAGTGCTGTCGAGCAGAAACGAAAGATCTCCTTCCTGGAAAAGAGCTCGTGCTGAATTACACAGCAATGCGAATGTCGAGCGAAGAGCCGCTTAAACCAGCACAACTGCACTTAACATGGGCGAAAATAGAGGAATTAACCGCCACACAGACAGCTGAATCGCGAGAAATGTTCTCTGTTCCCCTTCTGAAGTAAAGCACCGCCGTGAGACAGCGCGATATGGATGTTTTCGAGACCATCTAATAATATACAAGCGGCGCATCTATGAGACAGCACGCGATAATCTAGACGATGAAATATGCACGAATTAAGCATGAATTATACCGAGTGGTGACACTCGGTTTCAGAGACCGGCCGGTGCGCGACTGTGTCCCACATGACCTACTTTCAAAAAGCTTTAATGCAGGAGAGATGCAGCCGCAGTGAGAAACAAACTAGACCGTCAGCACTGAAAAACAAGCTCACTGCTTGCTCACATGTGTGACCGAAGTCGTGTGGACTTCAGGTGACATGAACGTCACGGCCGGATCGTTCACTTGGAATACTTGATCGAGACCCATCACCTCAGCTATTGTTGTCTTTTTTTTGTTTTGTTTTAAATGATTCTACCACGCTGATAACATTCAAGACTTGAACTAACGGAAAAAAATGACCCTGGAGCCATTGACCTTTGCACTTGAAACAGCATCGGATCATTTATTTCTGCTGAGAGATCATTTCAATACATGCTGTTTGGATTTATATTGAGCCTTGGGATTTTTTCTTAGCCAAGCTAAGATCTGCACATGAACTCGACAAATGCTTCTAAAGGAAGCATTACAATGACAATTGTGTCTCTGTGATGTCATACAGTTTGATAGCTAAGGGTTTTGTAAGCAATACTAGTTATTTAATGACTACCTGCAATAGTGTAGTGCTAGCTATAGGCTACATGTAAGCTCAGGATAAATTTTTATTTTAATTAGTGAATTTATTTTTCGGTCCAATCATGTGGTCATTGCCATTAGTACGTCACACTGACGTTCCACAGAGAGTGACTGAGAACTTCATTTTGTCTGGTTATCGCTTCCCTAACTACAGCCTCTGGCAGTGCCTAGCCTCCGCTTTTTGTCCCACCAATGAGACTGGAAACTTCTGGACACACTTTCTCCCCATCTTTGTGTTCGCCTTCCACTTTTTGGAGGTGTTCACGTGGGAAGGAGCTCCAGAACCTAGCAGTCCTTTTTTCTACCCCTTCTGGAACTACTTCCTGGGGGTGTTGTACCTGCTGCTAGCCAGCAGTCTGGCTCATCTTCTCAACTCCATGTCACTCATCATTCGTGAAATCTGTTTCTTTGTAGACTACGGAACTATCAGTGCGTATACGGTGGGTTCCTCGCTGGCATATTACTACTACATCCATCCTCAAGCAGGAATAGTAGAGATTGGATTCGGGGTCCAGAACAATTCCCAAAGGGAGAGACTGAACACTGATGAAAATGCTTGGAACTCTGCATCTTCTCCCACTCTGTCCCAGCTATTCTTTGAAAGCCTGTACATCCCATCCACCTGTCTGGTTGCTATCATATGCGTTGTCACCTGCTGCAACACCAGACAGCGCTGGCGGAAGTACCGCTATGCTGTCCGTACCCTCGTCTTCCTCCTTCCGTTTTTCATCTCCTCCGCTCCCGTCTTCTACCGTCTCCTGAGTCCCTCCGCAAACTCCGCGTCATCCTCCTCCCCTCATGTGTTTTCTACCATGGCTGCCTTCTTCTACCGCCACTGCTTTTGGCTGGTGGTATCTGCCATCTTCAATATCAGTAAAATCCCAGAACGTTTGTCTCCGGGGAACTTTGATATCTGGGGTCACAGCCATCAGTGGTTCCATTGCTGCACTTTCCTCTCGATTTTGGATGAGCTGCAGATGATCAAAGTGGAGGTGCGGGCCCTGCTTCTCAACCCAGCGTTGGTACTATCATCTGTAATGCCACCTAGACTCCCTGGCCCCACACTCTGGTCCACCTATGGGGTCATGGTGCTCCTGCAGGGGTGTATAGCGAGCATCATAGCCTTGTTTGGCTGGCAGGCATATCAGATCTTCGGACCAGAGCAAAAAAAGCTTAAGGGACATTAGGAGGCACCATGACATTCTGGTCGGGTTTAAAGCTCTCTGTAAGGGTTTGGACTTTTTTTTTTAAACAATGTTATTACAATGTTGATTTCTGCTGTGTAAACTGCTGTCATTTCAATCATTTTAAAGGGTTAAACTGACCCAAAAACGAAATTGCTTTCGTTATTACTCACTCTCATGTCATTTCTAACCCGTAAGACTTTCGTTCATCTTCAGATTAATGAATTCTGAGCGCTTTCTGTCCCTCCATTGATGCAACTACCATTTTCAAGCCCCGGAAAGGTAGTAAAGACATAGAAGTAATCCAGTGGTTTAACCTCAGTTTTACGAAGCCTCGCAAGTGCTTTTTTTTTTCACAAAAAAAAACATAATTTACCACTTTATTTACAAAATATTAATCTCCATCACGCGTTCACAAGAGCACCATGTGTGTTGTGTTGAAGCGAGCGCCGGTGTTGTGACTTTAATGATGTCTTTACTACCTTTCTGGGGCTTGAAATGTCAATGAAGTGACAGAAAGCTCTCAGATTTCATTAAAAAGATCTTAAGGTCTTACGGGTTTGGAACGACATGAGGGTCAGTAATTAATGATCGAATTTTCATTTTTGGGTGACCTAGCCCTTTAAAAGGGATAGCTCACCCATTCATGCAAATTGTGTCATAATTTACTGACCCTCATGTCGTTCCAAAACTCACATAGTTTTCTTTCCTTTGCAAAGCACAATAAATGTAACATTTTTATGAACTTTCAAACTGCAAATAGGGCATAAAGTTAGCATGAAATGTATGCATATGATTACTAGTATATTCCAAGTCTTCTTCTCTTTGTATGATGAACAGATCAAATTGTAAGCCTGTAAATCAAAAGACTGATCATCAATGATCAGAGTCATTGGCCAGTGGTCAAACATATTTTAAAAGTCAAAACATTCTACAAAATATCTCTGTGTTCCACAGAACAACGAAAGGAGTTAATTATGACAGAATTTCAATTTTTGGGTGAACCCCTTTAAGTTAAAGTTCTCAATAGGCATTATTTGATGAAAACTGTGACACTTTTACCAGGTTTCATTGTAAAGACTTTTCGAGGGAGGCTGTTTTTTGTTGTCGGGTGGTCAAAGTCCTTGCCGCTCTGTAATCAGCTGACTCTGCCACATTTGCTCCCCAGGGACTGTACTGTTGAAACTATGTTTGGGTTCCAGAATGTTCTCATAAGTCTAACTCAAGAGGGATTTGAAACGACGCATTATTGAGCTTTTACTAGGATACCTTATATTGCAGCAGTCTTCACAATTGAAATTCTGTATGTCTGTGTTTGTCTATCTCGCTTTTTCTCTCATCCGCCCACTTACATTTCCTCCCTCTTTTTAACAAACCCTTTAAACAGGAAATGCAGACAAACACGCATAGCTTCAGCCAAAGTGTTTGAGGCTAAGGGAAATGAGAGGGGTGGGGTTTCACGTTGCTTTACACCACAAACGACACAACCTTTCACAGTTTTAAATGAACATTATTTTTTACTTTATATTATCATTACTATCAATTATAGACCTTTATTAAGATGTGACAGCATAGGTAATAACACAATATTTCAGTTGAAATACTGTATACTGCAACTATGCATTGCTATTGATTGTATACACTTCTCAATGACTTGACATTTGGTTGAAGGCCTTGGCGGGAGGACTGAGAGGTGAAAAATTAAGCCATATCATTGTTGAAAAACATATCAGCAAGTACTGTTTTTACTGGAGGCCAGTTTTGAAGACACAAAATTGTCTGTGGTAAATATTATCATTATTAACTTCAGTTATACAGCCTGGAGTTGTCACTGGTTGAATTTTCCTTCAACCAATCAGACGCTTCGAGTAAGTGGTGCTCTTATGAGAGTGTGTGAAACGTACAGGTTATTTAGTCTGAGAGTATGGTGTGGTCTAACAATATTTGTGAATTTCTGTGTGAACATGTCTTTCTGTGTCTGTGAATGACAAATTGAGGTCGTTGATGAATCAGATGTTGTGGCTGTCAAAAACGTTGTCATGTCTTTGTTGTTCTGTCCTCATATTTTAAAGTCAGGCAGGCCGAATAGTTGCAATAGGTGTGAGGACATATTCTAGCATTTCTTCAATCTTCTATGTATTTTGTCGTTCATTATTCATTAATAACTTTGTAAAGCCTCATACTTCATACTATTTGTATTTTCTGATGAGATAGACCATTTATTACATTGCACTTTGTTGCACAAGCGTAGGATTAAAATCTAGACAGATTATATGATTTGCACAACTGTTTCTGCGCTAATCTGTGATCTTGAAAGGGAACCAGTGTACATTTTTATCATGGTTTAACATTGAGCAGGGCTGTCTACAAAATTGGACAACTTTTTAAAATCGGAAAGTTTTGACAGGGCGTTGTTGGACCGTCCACATAATGCAGTTCTGACGCATTGCTGTCCTTTTGCGAACACCTCACATCTGTAATATGGTATATGTAGTTATACTCAGCAGATCAAATGTACAGACTAGACCTTATCAAATATATTTGCTCTGGAGAAAACACCAAAATATGAAAATTCAATAAGTGTGTGTTTAAAACAGGTTGTTTAGAAATTCTAGTTCTAGAAGAGTTTGTCTAGAACAGTTGTAGTTCTCAGGGGAGAAGATCGATTATATTCTTAATGCACTGGAAACTACTGTATGCTGTCTGCCCACTGCTGGAGTGTGAATATAACCATGGTTTACTTCTGTAGATCATGCTAATATAGGCTTGAACACGAAACTTGAGAATACTAGTGTATATTAGTATGGGTTTTTGTTCTGTTTCAACTTCAAACTGTATCAAGAGATGAAATCTAGAGATCAATAAATTTAAATGGTAAATCAGCTCTGTAAATGTTTTTTATTCATATAATATACGTTTAAATAATTGAACTTGCAAAGAAGTGGTTTGAGTTCAACATTAAGCTGAGAAATCCTTTGAGAGCAGGATGTCATGTCAACATTTCCAGGTTTGCAGGTGTATTTGCCTGTATTTGCATATCCGTGTGTGTGTGTGTGTGTGATTGACGAATGCTAAGTTACAGGAGTGGCTGGGATTCTTATTACACAAAACCCCCACCCCACCCTCTACCTGTGTCTGTCTGCTTCTATTGTATATGCTTTACAAAATGCAACATCACAACACATGAATTTATCCAGGATATGCAGCAGTGACCTCAGACTGCCAGGTAGACAATAGTGTGGGGCAGATACCTCGAATGTAAAAGCGAAAGGAACTGAGGAATACATTTTCCGTAGCTCTCTGTTTTGGCTCTTTTCCAGCTCACTGCAGACACTAAACACAGCACCTCATTCGAGATGTGTCCACTTGATGGAGACATAGAGCTGTTTGTTTTCTCTTGGCCTGGAACACTTAGTTCAAGGAGGAAATCCTCTGTGGCTTTTTGCACCTTGTTGTCAAAACATACATACCATGACATGTTTGTTTTTACAGATACTGCAAGTAGTCAATGGTAGTGTAATAAAAAAAATGACATACACTACCCTTCAATAGTGCATCTGCTTTTTGTAAGCATCAGTAAGGTTTTATTTTTATTTTTTTACGAAATTCCATCCATCCATCTTCTTCCGCTTATCCGGGGCCGGGTCGCGAGGGCAGCAGTCTAAGCAGAGATGCCCAGACTTCCCTCTCCCTAGACACTTCCTCCAGCTCTTCCGGGGGGACACTGAGGTGTTCCCAGGCCAGCCGGGAGACATAGTCTCTCCAGCGTGTCCTAGGTCTTCCCCGGGGTCTCCTCCCAGTGGGACGTGCCCGGAACACCTCCCCGGGAAGGCGTCCAGGAGGCATCCTGAACAGATGCCCGAGCCACCTCAGCTGACCCCTCTCGATGTGGAGGAGCAGCGGCTCTACTCTGAGCTCCTCCCGAGTGACCGAGCTTCTCACCCTATCTCTAAGGGATCGCCCAGCCACCCTGCGGAGAAAGCTCATTTCGGCCGCCTGTATCCGGGATCTTGTCCTTTCGGTCATGACCCAAAGCTCATGACCATAGGTGTGAGTAGGAACGTAGATTGACCGGTAAATCGAGAGCTTTGGCTGACGGCTCAGCTCCTTCTTCACCACAACAGACCGGTACATCGACCGCATTACTGCAGAAGCTGCACCGATCCGTCTGTCAATCTCCCGTTCCATCCTTCCCTCACTCGTGAACAAAACCCCAAGATACTTAAACTCCTCCACTTGAGGAAGGATCTCTCCACCAACCTGAAGTGAGCAAGCCACCCTTTTCCGAATGATAAATCCGACGATTTTTTTTCAGCAAGGACACATTAAATTGATCAAAAGTGACAGACACTTATAGTTTTCTATTTCAAATAAATTCTATTCATCAAAGAATCCTGATTAAAAAAAAGTATCATTCCTTCCACAAATATATTAAAATGCAGCTGTGTTCAGCATTGATAGTGACAGGAAATGTTTCTTGAGCACCAAATCAGCATATCAGAATGATTTCAGAAGGATCATGTGACTCTGAAGAATGGAGTAATGATGCTGAAAATTCAGCTTTGCCATCACAAGAATAAAATGACATTTTATTCAAATAGAAAAAAAATGTTATTTTCTGTATTTTTATCAAATGTTGAGAATAAGAGACTAACCACAAACTTTTGAAATATAGTGTAGTTTTATTTATTAACATTTATTGTTTAGTATTATTCTACAAATAATACACTTATCAAAGACTATTACAAGATGAAAAAAGTTATTTATAATTAGTTTAGTTATTTATGTTTAAAACTCGAAATTTTGATTCAAAGCATAATTCAGATATATTTCACCATCTTTAATTAAAGGAGCATTATAATTTATAGTGAATACATTGTGTCATATCAACATGTTTGCATAGTACATTTAACAGACCTAATCTAATAGTACAAACACACTAATCATAAACTGGCAAATTTCACCTTGTACTTTATACCCTGAATATGACTGAAAGATTCTGGTATGACGCATAAAACACCACAGATTTCTGAATCTTCTGTTCTCTTGGCATTAGAATATTGACTCTAACTTATATATTGCGCCTCCAGTTATATAAAAAGATGCTAAATCCATATAAGGATTTAGCTGATTCAATTTGTCTTTTCCCTGCCTGACTTTGATGTTATGATTAAAATAAACCAGAGTGGGATTGTAGTCAGTGTTTGTGAGGTCAGCATGTTTTCTTTGCGAGGTTGGCCAGTGCTTTGTCATGCACTGTCTTATGCTGAAGGGCAAAGCTGGATGGGGCCAGAACGCCAAGGCCTTCGTCATTCACCTGGCCCATCAGCACATAGTTCACTCCTATGAAGTAAATTCACAGCAAAGGAGCAAGGTCAGTGAAATGTTATAACCAGTGACACATTCTTAAATGTCATGTAACAGAAAATGAGTCATGCAAGACTGCTTGTAGTTACGTGTGTGTGTGTGTGTCTGTGTCTGTTTTCATGTTTTTCTATCCCATTAGGGACTAAATTGAGGTGCCCCTGAGGAAACAAGCTTATAAATCATACAGAATGTTTTTGTTTTAGTGGAAAATGTAAAAATGCAGAAAGTTTAGTGTGATGGGTAGGTTTAGGGGTAGGGTTGGTGTAAGGGGACAGTTTGTACAGTATAAAAAACCATTACGTCTATGGAGAGTCCCCACAATAATAGCGAACCAGAAGTCTGTGTGTGTGTGTGTTTCTTTTACCTTTACGCAGTGCTGGACACTTCATGCACGTAGCTGTCAGTGTGGCAGACGTGGTGGGTCCTCTTTTTCTGAACTGAAGTCGACCTGCCTTATAGACCTTTATGACAGACACCTCAACTTCAGCACTGCCCTGAGATCCTGGGGTCACTGATGTCACTTTACCAGTCAACACTGTGGGAGAGACAAAGAGAGAAGTTGCTTCTTTTTCCAATTGCATGCTTCTGATTCCAATACAATACAATACGGAGAAAAAAAAAAAATCAACCAAAAAATATTTCTTAGTTCTAATTAATTATAAATATTCTTATTAAAGAAATGGAACATTAAACATGTCATTGTTAAAGTAATTAATAATAAAAATATGAATATTGTTATTATGGTAACACTTTACAATAAGGTCCATTAGTTAACATTAGTTAATTAAATTAGTAAGCATGAACTAATGATGAACTGCACTTATACAGCATTTTTAATCTTTGTTAATGTTAATTTCAACATTTACTAATAGATTATTCAAATCTTGTTAACAGTTAATGCACTGTAAACTAACATGAACAAACAATGAATGACTCTATTTTTATTAACTAACGTTAACAAAGATGAACAAATACAGTAACAAATGTATTGCTCATGGTTAGTTCATGTTTGTTAATACATTAACTAAGGTTAACTAATGAACCTTATTGTAAAGTGTTACTGTTATTATTCTAGTTTTGCATCTTGACAGTTACAGTAGCTATATTTGCTGTAAGCACTGCTCTAAGGTTTACTCCATCATTACGATGCGAACAGCTGGCTGCACTAGAAGCCTCAAATCTTCCTGTGAGTCTGCAGAAAAGCCCCAGGGGTCCGTGTCTGTGACAGGCAATTAGAGGAGAATGAAGCGAACAGAAATAGCAGGATAAAAGAGACATAAATGAAGCAACTCACCAAAATGACTGGGGCAGAAGCGGGTCACGAGAGTGCCTATTCTCTTGCATGGGAGGGAACACAGTGGGTTGCCCACTGGGGCTTGAAAGAAACCGATACAATCATAAACATAAACATGTAGTCTAGCACACGTAAGAATTTTTTTTTTTTTGCTCTGTCACACAAATAAGCATTTGTACCTGCTTTTATTGTTTTGTTCCCAGGTTTTGCGATGGGATTGGTCTTTGGCTTTGCTGTTGGCTTGACACCAGGCTTTACTTTTGGCTTTGTCGTAGTACTTGTTGGTTTTGGTTGAGTTCTAGTTGCGGGCTTAGGTGTAGGCTTCGTCGCAGGTTTTGGTGTCCCTTTTACGGCAGGTTTTGGTGAGACTCTAGAACCAGATCTTGTTGTAGGTCTGACTGGTTTGGGTTTGGGTGCGGGCTTTGATCTTGGCTTAGGAGTTGGTCTGGGTGTTACGGGTTTAGGTGGTCTTGAGGGAGCTTTTGGTGTCGGCCTACTAGGCTTAGTTTTAGGTTTAGGTCTGGCTGGTTGAGAAGTGGGTTTAGTAGGTATAATGTCGACTCTTGGCCCATGTACTGTGTCCAGGCCAGCAGTGGGTGTGCGGGAGCTTCTGGCAATACTCCTGTACTGAGCCATGAAGCCTGAAGCCGTCACACTCAGATCCGATACAAAGTGCACCAGCAACTCATTTCCATTGGTCACAACCACACTGACAGAGATATAAAGAGCATTATTACAATTATTTCAAATAACAATTACAGAGTGCTGCAGGAATGATTCCTAAAACCCAGAAACAAGTTAACATTTTTGAACTTCTGGATCCATCGCCCCAACGTCAATGGGTTTTATTGGATGTGTTTTTGGTTAAATGCCTGAAAAAAGTTCTGTGGTTAACACAAGCTCAAAATATTTTCATGTTTTATTTTATGACATAACATTTTAAGCATTTACCTATCCCAAAAAAGCTTGCTGAATGGGACTACAAAGGTTGTAGGAGCATTAAACATCATCATACCGAACAGGGGTGCATTTCCCAAAAGCATTGTTAGCCAACTATGGTCGCAAGTTCTATGGAACTCTATTGGTAATTTTGGAACTTGCTTGGCTTTGGGAAACGCACCCCAGGTAAACTTATCTACGCACTCGTCCACTTTTATACTCTCGTTGTGATTATACTTGTGCGTTTGCAAACTTTTCTAACTCAAACGTTCCAACTTGTAGATTTTAAATAAAGATTGAAAGAGTTGTTGGAAGCTTAGTGGTGGTGACGTTGAAGTCGTGTGACTGTGGTATAGCCAATTTAGCTTTTACTTCTGCCAATTGTATTCAGGCTTCAAATACAAGTTGAGTTTATTTATTTTAAAATTTTTTAATGAACAGAACGTGTAAGAATCATAAACTTTTGTTGGTCATAGAGCTTACTTTCGGCAATAATCCAAAAGCCAATGGAAAAATCATACTGGCTTTTTGTTAGCCAGGGAACCATGGTGATGCTTCCGGGCTGGCCTACGAAAATATGCCATCACTACAGAACTCTATAGATTAAATTATTTCTATTATAGCAGCAGTCTTAAAGGTGCAGTCAGACATTTTTGTTTTTGTTGTTTATATCTTTAGTCGTTGCATCCTAACTCATGCGTTTTTTTTAAACATCTTACACCATTAGTGTTGTGTTTTTAGGGTAGCATGTCCTAACAAAATCTCAAGACATCTTGCTCCATTCCGCTGCACTCGGCCCATATGCTTTTGAACACAAGAACATGTTTTATGTGTGCCCTCCCTATAAGAAACACATCTAAATGGGATCTGATGAATCTGAAAAAAGCACAATTACACACGGATTCCTTAATATCGATTAGCTGACTATTGCGGCAACCAACCTGCCAATTTGAAAGATATGTTGCTTTGCACACACCTTTGTTATGTTAAGTTATGGCAGTTGTCTTGGATTTATGCTGCCACCTAGTGGCGTGGATGCAGCATCATGCAAAGCAATAGTTTTTGGGTATTGTGCTATAGCAGTCAACCAAAATTAATTTAATGATTGAAAATGTCCATTAACAGAAGTGATCTCAACATGTTGGCAGCCAAAGGCTATTTATACATTAACACTGCCCAGAATTACAATGGAAACCCGGATGATAATGGTGTGGAGAAAAAGGACAATTAGCATCAAATCCGGCTTTTCCCACTTCCATTTTTTTTTCCTTTTCCTATTGCATATCAGCTCAGCGTGATGTTTATTTTAGTGCGCATAAAGGCCCGGTTTCACAGACAGGGCTTAGATTAAGCCAGGATTAGGCCTTAGTTTAATTAGGACATTTAAGTAGCTTTTATAAACGTGCCTTAGAAAAAAGAAAAACCTTACTGGTGTGCATCTTGAGACAAAACAATGACACTGACATATTTTAAGATGTGCAAGTTGCTTTCAGTTAAATGAGCTCAAACATGCATTTTAGTCTGGGACTAGTTTAAACCTTGTCTGTGAAACCATTGGAAAATGTTTAACAGGTTTTAAATAGGCTTATACTTGAAATTGAAACCGTGACAAGTGCAGCTCATTCTGTTACCACGTTCAAAACCGTAGCTCCGTCCCTTGACCTTCGAGGACACCTTTACTGATCAGCAGGTTCAATATGATTAGTGATAGATGTAGGGACGGGCTTTAGGGATAGTGATCAGTAAGGTCCCAATAAGGCAGCTTCCATTTATGATTTAAAATGTTATTATTACATACTGTTTTATAATGTACTACAATACTCTGAGGTGCAAATAGTAGGCCTATCTGCCTCTTTTTGAGCTAAGTATAAATAGCATCTAACACTATTTTTACACTTATTTCATTACTACAGTGCAATGAAAAAACTTAATATCCAACATTATTAGCACTTGAATAAAGGGCTTTATGGACCTTCCCAAGTACAAAGGTTATGTTTTGGAACAGATTGACTGCGCAAAGAGAAAGCATGTCCTAATTGGGAAGCACATTCTTCCACTATAGCTTCCCTTAGGAGGACTGACCTTGCAGAAAACAACAACATCCTTTTCCTGTGTAGATATATTTCAAAATACTCTGTCCTTAGAATGAAGTTTGAAGGACTCAATGTTGTAGTGTATGAATAGAGTTTGTACTCACTCTGGAACCGTGTCTCCACAGAATTTGCCAATACGACGAGAGTCATCAGTCTCTCCCCCGTTGAACAGGGCCACGTAGTCATAACGACAGTATGTGTCTAATTCCAAGTCCAGCTTCTCAAACTTAACCTCAATCACCTGGACACACACACACATTGACACACAAACACACACACACACACATTGTTTTTTCATGTTTTATGTGGACTTTCCATAGACGTAATGGTTTTAAACTGTACAAACTGTATATTCTCTCCTCTTACACTAACCGTACCCCTAAATCTACCCATCACAGAAAACTTTCTGCATTGTTACATTTTCAAAAAACATCACTTAGTATGTTTTAAAAGCTGTTTTTCTCATGGGAACCAAGAAATGTCCCCACAAGGACAATGATTTTGGATATTTTTGGATATCTTTGTGGGGATATTTTGTCCTCACACACACACACGTTTTATGGGGACATTCCATAGACAAAATTATTTTAATACTGTACAAACGGTATATTCTATCCCCTTAACCTACCCATCACAAACAACTTTAGGCACTTTTACATAAACACACACACACACATCACATAATATGATTTACAAGATCACTTACAAAAAATAAGTATACTTCAGGTTCAGTTTATTAAGTAATCGTAAAGTCCCCCATGGTCAATAATTTTATCCCTTAAAACTCATCACGATCACCAAAATGACATATTAAAACTTTTTTTTATTATTATTTAAAAAAATTATTCATGCCTTAAAAGAGCTTGAATGTAACTCTACATCCTTGCTTCATTTAGTATACGCGGTTCTATGAATATGCAAATTAGCCCCACCTCCATTTACTCACACCAGCTCAGAGATCCACTAGTTGACAATCACACGTTGACGTGATTGGTTACAAGGTAGTTTGTGTCAGAAACACCAGCAACATATAAACAACAATAAAAGCTTGATTTTCACCACAGGGGGACTTTAAGTGTAGTTCAAGGCTTTGGGAGCGAGTTTACCCCCACTCCACACAATCTATGATATTGGAGTTATTTTGACATGTAACTGCATACTTGTAGCTACCTTAAGCGGACCGTTTTTTTGTTTTGTTTTACACAGTTAGTTTATTGTATGATTATCATTTTCGTTTTTGTAATTTTCACCAACTGCCCAAGCATACACGCAGGCCTATAGAATGGTAAGTAAAAAAAAATCATAAGGAGAACATGTTTTTAATAATAATCAGCTCCATTGCGGATTCCACTGATAAAGGGCTCATCGCGTTTCATTTAAACACATTTGAAGTGTTCCGGCAGTAGCAATAGTAGTATCCAGCTGCAGACCCGCAGCACCCTATAGTATCCAGCTGCAGACCCGAAGCACCACCAGTTTCAGAACCCCAGCGCCAGAACCGGAAGTAAGAGGCGGAGCTTACGTTCTAACACCAGCGCCAGGACCGGAAGTGAGGGGCGGAGCTTACGTTCTAAACCGAGTAACGCCACCTAACGTTTTGGAGCGTAATTTACTTAGACACGAAACGGCATTATAACACACGAAACGTCATACTTTATACGTATTATAATGATACATTAAGGTATAGTACAATAAGCATTTTAAAACATTGATTTTGTGTAATATAATTGTATATAGTTATCCGCTTCATTGTTTTATGAGAGTTACTTCCTGATCAGGATGGTGAAAAATAATGCTTGAAACTTATGGGCATTTTTTATAAAATATACTTTATTTCACAAGAACATATGCAGCATGCATTTTTCTTTATGTAAAATAATGTCAAAAATCTAAAAAAGAGAGAAAATTCGGCATTGTTTTAAAAGAAACAATAAAAATAGGCTACCGTAAAACTTAAAATAATAGCCGAGTCCCAAATAGATGATTGTCTCTTTTATACGCCTGGTGTGGCTGCAGGATTGGGTAAATAAAGGCCGGTCTCAAATAGAGGTCGGGTCTGTTTTTTTAGTTTTAGGTTGTATTTACTCTTCTAAAACCCGTCAGATCGTCCGCTTTTTGGCGGCCGCCAAAGCAAATTTGTGTCCCGCCAAAGCCTATTTTGATCGGTGAGTGATGTAGAATGACTGGTGCGCATGACAGGGCGCGTAACGAGCAGAGAGAGAGAGAGAGCCCCGGCCGCGCGCGCGCACTCTCACGTCTTCAAACAACACGAGCGCTGTCTTGCTCTTTATTTGTCACATCACATACCAGTTATAGTTCATACAACGAGCAGTGGAATGTAAGTCTGGTATTCCTATAGACTCACTGTGTAATAAAAACATACCCTAAATATTATTTAAAATATGCAACAATTTTAAATATTTTTAAATACTTGCAAAATAACCATGCTTGTGGTAATTCCACCCCTCCCTCACTTCCGGTTCTGGCGCTGGGGTTCTGAAACTTGGGCCCTGTCCCAAATGGAACCCTAGCACTCGCGGTCTTCCTCTGAGTCCGCACTTTCGCGACGTAACGCCGCTTTGAATGTCGGGAAGAAGTCTGCTGTGGAGTCCGTATCAGCGCGGGCTCGGCAAAAGTGTGCATCAAGGGCGCAAATCGACCGCAGAGGGGGCGCTCGCGAGCACCCTTCTGAGATCTAAAAATGACAAATGGGACACACTGCGGTCTCACGGACTTAACGGACACGCGCACGCGGCAGCCATTGTAAGTCCACAAGACCGAAAGTGCACATGAAGTGTGCCATTTGGGATTGGGCCTGAGTAGTATGAAGCTGCAGACTCGGAGACCTGCATCTATCAGTCCCCCACCCAGAGTCCCGCATTCTCAGACCCCTCGTTTTTCTAGACAGCGCCTCCTATCAAATTGTAACGGATAAACATGTGAAGAACATGTAAAGAACTTAAAGGGTTAGTTCACCCAAAAATTCAAATTAAGTCATTAATTACTCACCGCCATGCTCGTCTTCGGAACACAAATGAAGATATTTTTGATTAAATGTGACAGCTGGATCACTCCTCCATAGGCTCCCCAAGGGAATGAATCCTGACGGCCCAGAAAGTCAATGAAGAAAATGTTTAAATATTCCATGTCACAACAGTGGCTCAACTATAAGTTTATCAAGCGACGAGAATACTTTTTGTGCGAAAAAACAAACAAATATAACGACTTTATTCGACTATTCCTTTTCTTCCTTGTAGGCCTGAAACGAGACTTCAAGAGATTTCCAGGACGCGCACGCGCGAGAACTTAACTGAAGTAGTTGAAGGAGATCGCGATTCTCGCGCATGCGTCGTGGAAATCTCTTGAAGTCTCGTTTCAGGCCTACAAGGAAGAAAAGGAATAGTCGAATAAAGTCGTTATTTTTGTTTTATTTCCGCACAAAAAGTATTCTCGTCGCTTGATAAACTTATAGTTGAGCCACTGTTGTGACATGGAATATTTAAACATTTTCTTCATTGACTTTCTGGGCCGTCAGGATTCATTCCCTTAGGGAGCCTATGGAGGAGTGATCCAGCTGTCACATTTAATCAAAAATATCTTCATTTGTGTTCCGAAGACGAACGAAGGCGTTACGGGGTTGGTACAGCATGGGGGTGAGTAATTAATGACTTAATTTTCATTTTTGGGTGAACTAACCCTTTAAGCCGAAACGTGAGTATCGTCAATTTTATTTAGGGAATCGTAGTAGGCTACACATTCGATTTCTATTTTAATCAAACTACTTAGCTCATCGATACAACATATGAATAGTCCATTTAATATTTGTAAAGATAGTTTGTAACAAAATTTGAGCCGCTAATGTATGTTTTTCACGCCCTTTCACAAAGTTGTCCAAAGTTCAAAAACATCTCAAGGGACACTTCAACCGAGCAGCGCAACATGAAGGTAACATTTGCAAACATCTTTTTTTCTTTTTTTTTCCTTTTTCTTTTTGAAAGATAAGACATGTGCAATCTTTGTTGTCGCCCCTGCCAAACCAACATTTCATTTTATGATTATCCAAAGCGACTTACTGTATAAATGAGGAGTTTTTTAATGATGTTTTATTAACAAAGTTCGGGAGGAGCACGTTCAGATAATTAAACCTAATTAAACACACGTGGAGCACATTCAGATAATCAAACCCAATTAGACACGAGTGGTGCTTAATCAACGAGTTAAGCGCTGTGTATATAATATATATACAGCAAACTTACCTCCGTTCATTGACAGTTTAACAGCATCCCTCCACCACCCCATCTCCTCACTTATAGTCCTAATACTCTTACAACAACGGGGGAAGTACTCTGGGTTCGGGCAAAATTCCGAGCTCGGAGCCCTCCCCCCGGACAGCACGCCAAATACGCATAATCTTTACTCTGTTTAATTGATGTAAGTGTGAACTCGTGAAATGGAATTGAAGACGAAAAGTAAAGTCACGAAAACTATTTTTTCTTCCTTTTTTCTTTACAGGAAGATGATGTTTAGGTGATCGTTAAATAAAGTACAGAATTGTTTATTATTGGTGTTTTGTCTATTATTTGTTTTCTTTGCATTCAAAATATCAAAAAACAGGTTTTGTAATGTTAGCATGGTAATGTTAATTAGACCATTATAGGTTGAACTGAGAGAAAAATTGGAATTTTAATAAAAAAAAACATTGTTGCAATATAATATCACATACTATTTTTCAGAAGATAGTTCAATCTGTAATTGTATCCATCAGTAACAGAATTATATGTTTGGCACAACATGCATTAAGCAGGGAACGCAAATATTTATTTGGATAACTAAATAAAACGAGACCGTAATATTGCATCGTATTGTTTTCAAATGCATTTGGATAAGGGTGCGCCGTCTCGAAAACGAGCGGTCTGAGAACACGGGACTCTGTGTGCGGGTGTTATACGATCTTCTGAACAGCAGGAGGCGCTGTCTCGAGAAAAAAAACCGAGGGGTCTGAGAATGCGGGACTCTGGGTGGGGGACTGTAGATGCAGGCTCCGAGTCTGCAGCTTCATAATATTGCTGAAACTGGTGGTGCTGCGGGTCTGCAGCTGGATATATCTCGGCAGTAGTGGGACTTTGAAGTATTCACATCTTAATAATCACATTGGTTTTTAGCGCAAACAGTTTTCCAGTTTACTGCACTTTGATATATTCTTCTCCTTATTTGACTATAGCGGCTAATAAATCAGAATTCACAGAAAACGCCTTACTTCCGTGTTGAAAAATATAGTGGATACTCTCAGTAAAATAATAGTTTGGTAGTTTTATACTGCAAGTATTCTTGAATGTTTTCATTAAGTGAACTTAATATCATCCTTATAATTTGCTGTTTTTGGTCACACTTTAGATTAGGGTCCAATTCTCACTATTAACTAAATTAACTATGACTTTTGCCTCAATAAACTCCTAATTACGGCTTATTAATAGTTAGTAAGGTAGTTATACATTATTTTTGCACTTAAAGTATGTTCCTGTTTAGGTATTAATTTTTATACTTTAAATACTTTAACTCTTTCCCTGCCAGTGTTTTTTTTTTTTTTAGTTGCCAGCCAGCGCCAGCAATTTTTATTATTTTATCACAAAAATATCATGGCCCCCAGAAAATGTTGTTGTATGAATATCTAAACATGCAATATATCAAAAGAAATAACAGAGGCTCTGCTAAAATAAATAAATATACAAACATTTTATTCTATCTTCAAGCTAACTTTTTTTTATCAACACTTGAATGAAAAAAAAACACATTGAACAAAAAGCAGAGAAAATCATATTTTTGTCAAAGACTACGGGTGCGTCTCAATCAGCTCCCTAGCTTCCCAGGTCATGAATCAGTAGCCTATATCGTGTACACAAAATGAGGCACTGGTAAGAACAGTGAGGACCCTGGCTCAATACACTGATGACTCTATTTCCGGTGACGTGACAACATCCTCATTGTACAACATCACTACTGGTATTTATGAACAACAGCAGAACTGATATCTTTCTGACATCATTTGTTAATTTTATTTAAATGACATTATAATACTTGTTATTTATATGTGCAACATTTCAGCGATAAATAAATGATAAATGCTAGCTAGATTACCTGATGCATATGCTGTAATACAATTAAATAATGGTTTGTATTTTAAAAATCTATCATCTATCGAGTGTCATTATGTGTAGTGAGTTTGCTCACATGATTTATGTTTCGTGCTTTGATGCTCCCTGGTTTTCACGGTGCATTGTGGGGCTTTTAAGTGAACGTTTCAGTGCACTGGTAGGATTTTGCGATTGAGAGAGTCCTTAAAATGGCCGACTCCCTGATCAGTGCCCGGACTACTGAACTAGGGAGCCTACGTCTGGATCGGAATCGGAACAGAATAGATCGCATCCATCAATACCCCCAAAGCTTGCATAGTCCTACATATCTGTTTTCCTAATAAATCAATATTTTCAAGTTTTTAAGAGTATGTAAATCTGAAACTTATTGTTAACTTTTTCTAAGGGCTGTTTTCCTCATGGGGAGATGACAGAGATTTCAGATATTTCCATCAACGTGGGGACATTTTGGCCCCATAGAGTTTACCACACACACACACACACGCACACGCACACGCACGCACAGACAAGAAAAAAAAAGCAAATTTTCTTATAAAGGTATAAAGGCCCTTTCATGCACTTTTCCTGCCCCTCTCTTGCACTCTCTCTTTCCATGTCCCACCTTATGCACTTTCTCTGAATGAGGTCTTTCACATACTCTTCCATATACTGTTTGCTGTAATCATGAACACACACTAGAGTTCAAATTCATTCAAATACACACACATACTCAAAATCTCATAGCAGCACGTCTATAGTAAACCTAAATACGATTCCTTTTCTGATGCCTTAATGGTTGCTAATAACTTAACAGATTGAGAGTAAGATGAGACAAATGCAAGAGAAAAGTAGCTGTGAATTGATATTTGCAGGCTGACCATGTTGGGCTCCACAGATATGTGCCAAGAGCAGCTGATGCCTGCTGGGTAATCAGATTCCGGCCAGTTCGGTGTCTTCACTGAACCCTGAGGCTTCGTCAGTCTGCCACCACAAAACTGATTCTCTGTAGGGAATAAGGAGTGGAACGAGAATTAGAATGACAAAATTAATTAATTTCAATTCTAGTATATATTAGATTGATTTTCTGTTGTTCATAGAAGTATACTTATTCAGCATGGATGCATCAGTTGATCAAAAGTGACAGCAAACACATTTGTAATGTTACAATAGCTTTCTATTCCAAATTCCAAATGTTCTTTGGAACTTTCTGTTTATCAGAGAATTCTGAAATAAATTGCAGCACAACTGTTTTTAACATCGATAATATGAAATGTTTCTAGAGCAGCAAATCAGCATATTAGAATGATTTCTGAAGGATCATGTGACACTATATTTGATTTAGTTTAGAAAAAATGAACTGTTCCACTTATGAATGGTTCCAAATAATGATAAAAATAGGAATCACACACACCATTTGGGGATTTTTGGGACAAAACCATTTAGGGATAAAACATATTTGTAAAATGAAACTGTGACTAACATTAAGTCAGATGCTAAAAACTAGGTCTGGATTGTACTATCAAAGATAAAACTGGACCTAGAGTCATCCCACCATCAACATGTGGTTTCCCCCCACTGAAATAAGCCAGGAATCCTCTTCCTCCTGTGCTGGCATCAGACGCCATCTCCAACATCATGGTGTTGGAGGTGGAGATGAGGGCTCCGGGTCGGAACGTCCCACAGAACCGGCCCAGTTTCTGCACCGTGTATGAGTGTCCATTATAGACATCCACATAGTCATAGCGGCAGGTGGGATCCGCCTCTAGATCAAAGATCCTGAACTGGACCATCACAACATGACCTTCTGGGACCTGATGGGAGAGGAGACGTGATCAAAATATAAGGTCTGAAATATACTGTTACAGAGACGTAAGGTGGTGGACTTACTGTGATGTACCAGGTGCATTTGGAGTTTGGTTTGTAATGAGAGGGGAAACCCTCACTAGCCACAAACCCCGAGTCTGTCACCAAATGGCCACCACACAGGAATATGGGCCTGGAGAGCATGAAGGAGGAATAGGAAGGGATACATGATTTATGTTTAATGCAGTAATGTCTTTAAAATCATAATAAACAAAATTAATTAATGACTTTACCGTTCAAAAGTTTGGGGTCGGTTTGAAGTTTTTAATGTTTATGAAAAAAGTCTCTCATGCTCACCAATGCTGCATTTATTTGATCCGAAATACAGGCAAAATAGTAACTTTGTGAAATATTATTACAGTTTAAAATGATTGTTTTCTATTTTTAATAGATTTTTAATTAATTCCTGTGATGGCAAATCCGAATTTTCAAAACAGCTAAATGTTGAAATTCTTTTGAAACTACTAGAAAATACTAGAAAAGACTGTGTCCGCTCAATTGTGCTCTTTCATGCAAGAAAAATTTCAGTCAGGATTCAGACCGCATCATAGCACAGAAACTGCGCTAGTTAAAATTACAAATGATTTACTTTTAGCTTCTGACCAAGGCTGTATCTCAATATTAGTTCTACTCGATCTTAGTGCTGCGTTTGACACTATAGATCATAAAATACTCTTGGATCGACTACAAAACTACACTGGTGTTCAGGGACAGGCATTAAGCTGGTTTAGATCGTATTTATCAGACCGTTACCATTTTGTTTGTTTGAATGGGGAAAAATCGAAGATAACGTCAGTAGACTATGGAGTGCCGCAAGGATCGGTGTTAGGCCCTCTGCTATTCTCAATATATATGCTGCCACTTGGTAATATTATAAGAAAACATGGAATTAATTTCCACTGTTATGCTGATGACACTCAATTATATATTTCATCACGACCAGATGAAAACACTAACTCATCAAAATTGACAGAGTGTCTTAAAGATATAAAATGCTGGATGACGCATAATTTCCTGCTTCTAAATCCAGATAAAACGGAGGTATTACTTGTTGGTCCAAAAAACTATCCACAAAACCACTTACAATACAACTTTAATATAGAAGGATGTCCTGTTACTTTATCCTCTACGGTAAAAGACCTGGGAGTTATACTAGACCACAACTTGTCTTTCGAAAATCATATTTCATATGTAACAAGAACAGCCTTTTTCCATCTTAGAAACATTGCTAAATTACGTAACATGCTATCTGTTTCTGATGCAGAAAAGTTAGTTCATGCATTCATGACCTCGAGACTAGATTACTGTAATGCTTTATTAGCCGGTTGTCCTGCATCCTCAATAAACAAGCTACAGTTAGTGCAAAATGCAGCCGCTAGAGTTCTTACTAGGTCAAGAAAATATGATCATATAACACCAATTTTATCATCTCTACACTGGTTACCTATCAAGTTCCGTATCAATTACAAAGTACTACTACTGACCTATAAAGCCCTAAATGGTTTAGCTCCTGTGTATTTAATGGACCTTCTATCGCCCTACAATCCATCGCGTTCTTTAAGATCACTAAATTCGAGGCTTCTAGTCATTCCTAGGATATCTAAGTCCACTAAAGGAGGGAGGGCGTTCTCACATTTAGCTCCTAAACTCTGGAATAGCCTTCCTGATATTGTTCGAGGCTCTGACTCGCTGTCCCAGTTCAAAACTAGATTAAAGACGCATCTCTTCAGCCAAGCATTTACATAATGCTTACCTTTTATAATACTGCTGAATCAGATCAAATGCATTTAATACTATAAAACTTGAAGAGACTGTAGGTTATCTGTATAGGTTGCATAGTATTTGCAGTCATTACGTTCCTGTGTATATTGCGTGAATGACGGGTGGTTGGGCAGATATTGTGTTGCGGTAGGTAGTATGCCATACGGAACCGTTGTCCACTGAAACTGCCTATTCACGCACCAGTGGGGCTCGACAGCCTTAGTCAACGGGTTGGCGCGTATGGTTGGGTTGCGGAGAGATTGTGAGATTGTGGTTAGGTCTCAGCAGCAGGAGGGATGTAGAGGTCAGTAAGCTGGGCTGAGTTGAGTGGGGGACGGAGGGGGGTGATTTTGGGACGCAAGAGTCACTGTCCTCATGTTTTGTCATTTACGCCTGTGTTATGGAAATCATCATTATGAACAGCAGCTACGCTAATTATTTTCCCTTTGCTTTTCTGCTGTTATCTCGGGACGCGAGTCCCGAGAAAATGGCATTCGTCAGCTCCAGTTTGTATCCAGCCTCTCACGGAGACTTCAGATGCTCCAATCACAAAGCCTATGAAGTGACGACTCAACACGGGCGATATGGACTCTCTATGGTGGACGGCACTGATCCTCAACAACTCGTCTTAAGACCGGCGTGCATACTTGGACTTCCAAAAAATACTCTAAATGTTCCGATCCAATCTGACTTGTAATGCTGCCCGAATCATGCACTGTTCCTTCGTTGGCCACAGGAGAACTGGCCCCCCGACTGAGCCTGGTTTCTCCCAAGGTTTTTTTCTCCATTCTGTCCCTGATGGAGTTTTGGTTCCTTGCCACTGTTGCCTTGGCTTTTGGCTTGCTTAGTTGGGGACATTTAATATTCAATAATATTATTGATCTGCCTTACTTAAGGTGGACGTTGACGCAATATCTTTTAGAAACAAACTTTGTTATATTGTTTTCATGTTATCACTGTGAAGCGCTTTGATACAATCTGTATTGTAAAAAGCGCTATATAAATAAAGGTGACTTGACTTGACTTGACTTTTGTGGAATTGGGATACTTTTTTTTTTAGGATACTTTGATGAATAGAAAGTTGTCCCATTTTGAGTTTGTTTTCTACCTGTTTTTCTGATAATGTCTGAGGGGCTTTCAACTAAAAACGTAAAACTTTTTATGCGTTTTGGCCGATCATTTACACAATAACAGCGTTTTGGGTGGCTGGAAACAAACTTTTGAAAATGGTCTCAGTGTAAACAACAAAAAACGTGAATCTCTGAAAACGATGATGTCATGCACATGCATATTACGTGTTTGGTCTATAGTGTCGGCAGCAGAATACAGCGTTTTTAGTAGTTTTCGTGAATCCGTCTGAATGGGGATCGTTTTACAGTGGTGTCGTCTGTATGCGGGCAACTCAAAGGAAAAACTTCTCTGTTTTAAGCATATCGTTGTTGTGTAAACATACCCTGAGACTCATTGTCAATCTTCTATTCTGTTAATTAGTTTTGTCATCCTCGTCCCCTGCCTGCTGGTTTCCATGGTAAAAGATTGATTTGAGTCATCAGTTCAAGTGTGTTTCGTTAATAATTTTGTTAGCTCCTTTGTTTGCCCATGTATAATCCCTCAGTGTCTGTCAGTCCCTGGTCTTGCATTGTTTGATGTCAGTGTGCTTGTGGTTATGTTTCCTCTGAGTTATTCTCCTGGTTATTATTTTGATACTTGGATTAGAGATTTATTTTGAGTATATCCTTTATCGTGCGCTTCATTACAGCAACTGACTGTAACAGAATGCAAGACCTGCCAACAAATCGTCACGGTGTCTCCAGGTCGAAGGATTACAGCATTGCCAAGACAAATGGTCACAATGCTTACAAATCTTCCGAGTCCATTCCAGTGAGAAATTCCTGAGTCTGTTCCAGTAAGAAAAAATCCTGGGTCCGTTCCAGTGAGAAATTACAGCAACTGACTGTAACAGAATGCAAGACCTGCCAACAAATCGTCACGGTGTCTCCAGGTCGAAGGATTACAGCATTGCCAAGACAAATGGTCACAATGCTTACAAATCTTCCGAGTCCATTCCAGTGAGAAATTCCTGAGTCTGTTCCAGTAAGAAAAAATCCTGGGTCCGTTCCAGTGAGAAATTTCCCCTCCAAGGATTACAGCATTGCCAGTGCAAATGGTCACACAATGCTTCCAGTGAGTGATGTTCCTGAGTCAACCCAGAGAGTATTGCACTGTCTATAATGGCTCTAACATTTATGTGTGTCTGAGCCACACCAGCCCCTGAGTCCGCTCGCTCCAGTGCCGGCTCCAGCCCCTGAGTCCGCTCGCTCCAGTGCTGGCTCCAGCCCCTGAGTCCGCTCGCTCCAGTGCCGGCTCCAGCCCCTGAGTCCGCTCGCTCCAGTGCCGGCTCCAGCCCCTGAGTCCGCTCACTCCAGCCCCTGAGTCCGCTCGCTCCAGCCCCTGAGTCCGCTCGCTCCAGTGCCGGCTCCAGCCCCTGAGTCCGCTCGCTCCAGTGCCGGCTCCAGCCCCTGAGTCCGCTCGCTCCAGTGCCGGCTCCAGCCCCTGAGTCCGCTCGCTCCAGTGCCGGCTCCAGCCCCTGAGTCCGCTCGCTCCAGTGCCGGCTCCAGCCCCTGAGTCCGCTCGCTCCAGCCCCTGAGTCCGCTCGCTCCAGTGCCGGCTCCAGCCCCTGAGTCCGCTCGCTCCAGCCCCTGAGTCCGCTCGCTCCCCTGAGTCTACTCGCTCCAGTGCCGGCTCCAACCCCTGAGTCCGCTCGCTCCAGCCCCTGAGTCTGCTCGCTCCAGTGCCGGCTCCAACCCCTGAGTCCGCTCGCTCCAGCCCCTGAGTCCGCTCGCTCCAGTGCCGGCTCCAGCCCCTGAGTCCGCTCGCTCCAGTGCCGGCTACAGTCCCATCCACGGCCACGGAGACCGTCCCAGAGCCGCCCGCTCTACCAGACACAGCAAAGGAGGCCGTCCCAAATCCGCCCGCTCTCCCAGACACAGCCACGGTGGCCGTCTCAGATCCGCCCGCTCTCCCAGACACGGTGCTGTCCCAGATCCGCCCGCTCTCCCAGACACGGCCATGGGGGCCGTCTCAGATCCGCCCGCTCTCCCAGACACGGTGCTGTCCCAGCTCCGCCCGCTCTCCCAGACACGGCCATGGAGGCCGTCCTCGAGACGACCATTCCAGCCTGGTCGACCCCTCCCTGGCTCCCAGTGAAGCTGGCCCCTGCCAGGCTCTCTGAACTACCAGGACCTCCCTGGAGGCTTCCTCTCCTGCCTAAGACACCCCTCGTCAGCCTCCAGGGTGCCAATCTTCCCACCCCATGTGGACTTATATGGCATGAGGTCGTGCCTTCTGGGAGGTGTACTGTCACGTTTTGAGTTTGTGTTCTACCTGTTTTTCTGTTCCGTTCATGTCTGAGTCTGATTGTTAATCTTTCTAGTTTATCAATTAGTTCTGTCATCCTCGTCCCCTGCCTGCTGGTTTCCATGGTTACAGATTATTTTGAGTCCTCAGTTAAGGTGTTTTGTTAATAATTTTGTTAGCTCCTTTGTTTGCCCATGTATTTAATCCCTCAGTGTCTGTCAGTTCCTGGTCTTGTATTGTTTGATGTCAGTGTGTTCATGGTTGTGTTTCCTCAGAGTTATTTTATGGTTATTTCGATTCTTGGATTATAGATTTGAGTAGCTCCTTCGTCGTGCGCTTCCGTACAGCCACCGAGCATGACAAAGGTTCAAGAGAACAACATTGATTTGCTATAGAGATATTGAGTTTGAATTTCTTTAAAAAAAAAACCCATCTAATTGACCAGTAATATGAACAGTTTGAACAGTAATATGTAAATAAACTGACTGTAAATTACATATCAGTTTTGTTACATGTCATCTCGTTGATTTTGAACACAAAAATTTGTAAACAAATAAGCCATCTTAAACAGCACCATGTAGTCACAGACATCACTGATTATTAAAATCCTGTATTTGGTTTGTGGATACTTCTTCAGTGGGTTATTTTTGGATCCTGGTCCTATTTGTGTGTGCCTCTTTTTGCAATATCTTAATTCTGGTTCCAACCTGATTCTGTCATATTAGAAAGAAATGCACACAAGCCACAGCCAAAGGAACAGCCATGCTCATGAAGTTACAGATTGGGCCACAGATCTTTTTTGACATTTTTTTTTTTTTTTTTTTTTTGTCAGACAGTCTATAAGCAAATCTTTCAGGGCACATACATAACACACACACACACACACACACACACATCTTGGTTTCATTATGTGGACTTTCCATAGACATAATGATTTTTATACTGTACAAACTGTATTCTCTCCCCTTACACTAACTGTACCCCTAAACCTACCCATCACAGAAAACTCTGCATTTTTACATTTTCAAAAAACATCACTTAATATGATTTATAAGCTGTTTTCCTCATGGGGACCAAAAAGGTTAGTCCCCATAATGTAGGGTTTACCAGGACCACACACACACACACACACACACACACACAAATAAAAACACATCATAACCTGAGGGACTATTTTCAGAGTCAGGACTGCCATGAATGCCGAACTTTACTCGATATGCGCAAACCATGCATATTTATAAATATTTTGACTCAAATGCAGGCAACATTCAGACGTGTGTTGTGTGACTGCTCTTTCAGCACTGATCAAAGCTGTCGCTTAAACAGCGGTTGCTTTTATTGGCTGGCTACAGAATAATGCATGAATTTAACAATTATTAGGAAACAAATGTGGCTGTTTTTGTGGCATAAACATTGTGTTGTTCAGCTCAGGCTGTACATAGTATAGATCATTTGATACCTCTGTGAGGAGCTGTGTGATGGTGCAATAAAATCATTTTACCAGTTCATGCAAAGTAAAATATAATAAGTTATTTTGATGTGATGGTTTAATACCAAGCAATTACACACTCTCACTAAACTAATATTTAAACAATAATAATAATAATAAACAAACCTGCATCTTGATGCAAATTCATGTTTCTTATAATTGCAAATTGTGTATAACAAAGATCGACAATGGCATACAAATCCTCAGAAGAATCTAATGTTCCTTATACTGTATTTATCTAAGAATAAAAAAAAACTACAACATTATCCTGAACTGAACTTATCTTGACTTTAAAAATACAATAATTAAAACTTTTCAGGACATTAAGTGGTTCCTGTCTATTTGAGGGCTGCAGAGAAACATTGCAATCAATGTTTCCTGCAAATTGCGTTTGTGTTTTATATCCAGATCCAGTCCTGCTGCTTTATGTTAGGCAGATGTTAACATCTCCCAGACTCCCACAGATTGTACACGTACAGAAACACACAAACCTTCTGCCACTTACCTTGTGAAGTTGCTCTGGCTTTGTCCATGCACCCATCCTAACCCCAAAAATAGAAGCCCCAAATGCCACACGCAGACATCACCCCACATCCTTCTTCTCAAAGAGGCACAGAGAACGAGTCAGTGAGGGAACGGAGGAGAGGGGCGAGTTTAAGGGCGTGGAGAACGACAGGACTGAAAGAGGGATTCAAAAGGCAGCGAAAACGAGAGCAAAAGTGAGTGAAGGAGAAGAGTTATGTGTCCCAGATGCCACTTCTATGAAATCATAGAGAGATAGACATTTAAAATTGAATGAAATTCTATAAACAACCAAACAAACACACTAACCACTATTCGTCGCCACATTCATTACTCTGTCTGATTTTGTTGAAATGCCTATTCAGTAAGTTGTATTTTTAGGGTTAATTGTGTTTGTTTTCCTTGCGTGTTAAATGCTCAGGGACAAAAGTGATATAAGAGCAAATGCGTGCAGCTAAACAGCACAATTAGGGCTAGAAAAGTTCCGTTTTCTTGGTGGTCATATAGTTCTCTCTTTCTCTGTAGGCCTGTCGTTACACTGCGGTGCAGGGAAAGAATGCAAGTCAAGCCAAACTTTCTTACCAGGGCACTGGCAAAAGCAAACATGTTATTAAGTCCTTTTTATATAAAATTCCTTTTTATAACTCTCGTATAGCTCTGTACAATAATCATCAGCTTATTTGTGTGCATCACACTTATTTGACTGTTTGTTATTTGTTTGTGTGAGTTTTGGGGGGCTTTTGTTTATGCCTGGAAACACCTCCATTTGTGTTTTTGTTTGCTCCGTGGACATTCTTGTCTGCTAAAAGCCTGTGGTTTGGTATGAAAACTGCTTATTTGAATTCCCTCTTCCTTATCCAAAGCATACAGTGTGCTTTTCAATCATTGTATATTCTTATAATTCCCGAATTCTGCAGACCACAAAAGTGAGAACCATATTCTTTTTTATTCGTTTTCATATATAAAGAAATACACAAAATACTTACAAACTGTTCCAAGACAACTGGAAGTCAAATAGCACATGACTGAAACGGACTGGAAAAGGTAACACGGAATTCATCAGACTGATTTCCAACATAATTTTCACTCATACCTCACAGGGACAGTTTTTCCAAAAAAAAAGAAAGAAAATTCTGTCATCATCAATTAATCACCCTCATGTTGTTTTTAAGCTTTATGACTTACTTTCTTCTGTGGAAAACTATCCCTTTAAAACTCATTCCTCTTTGATGGTACAGTTCAAATATAATACCATCAAAAGCCTCTACTCTTTCGACCCAGCAACGTGTGGCAGCTTTTTCTGGCTGTGACCTCTGAAGCTTCCCTTTGCTAAGTGCTACTTTACAAGATGATGCTTTGAGCTACAAATACTCCTTTAAAGTTCACGGTTGCCATGATTACTGTAGTGACATCTAAATCTGAAGTAGTGGTGAAGATGAACTGTAACAACTGTAACCAGGTCGCAATACATTTCATACAATTCCTCCAAGCTTTAACATTGACAATTTTGCACCAATAATGTATAAAAAAATATACAGAATGATCCAAATAAAAACTGTAAATTTGGTCGAAAAATCCTACTCTGTATATACTTGTAAAAAAATTGCAATAACATTTCCATAACGTTTGGGAAATGTAAAAATTCACAAGGTGAGAAACAGTTAGACCGTCCTCAAAGGCAGTGAATCTGTTCTCCTGTCTAAAAACAGACCTAAATCAACTTACCAGAGTTTAAAGACCCGTTCACACCAAGGATTATAACTATAACGATAACAATATTAAGGTCCACATCAACGGACAATAACTAATTAGTCAATGTTTTTATCATTCATCGTCTGGAAAGAATTTGATTATTAAAACTTCATAGTTATAGAATCATTATAGTTATCATCCTTTGTCTGAACGCCTGTTAACCAATTTGACAACATTTGAAATAGTTGTTTAACACTCCACAAAATGGGTTTTTGCAGGTCACTAGAACTGGAATTAAACAGGTGGTGTCTTGAGTGGTCTAAAGCCAAGTTTCCCTTACTTCCTGCCAAATCGTGACTGCCAACAGATCATAACCTCTTTGCAATAACCAAAATATCCTTAATTTGAGATATCACAGTCTTTCAACAAAGCAATTCTGCTTTACATTCATCATCTGCCAGCCTTCCTGGCTAATTAGCATTTCTATATATAAATAAATAAAACTGGATCATTTAATGAGTACACAAACGATGTCATCAGTATTGCACTGGCTCAGTGTCTTTAGTGTGTCATCTGTGAAAGTGAGGCACCCATTTCCTCCTCGATCTGTGAGGTTACTCCTTGTTCTTCTATCATCATTTCTTGGTCATTGATTTGTGACGTCATAATAGTCCCGTCATTCTCAACCTCCTGGTCTTTGCATGACTCTTCTTCTCCCTCAGCCTCGCTCTTCTCCGTGGCCGTGTCTGCTTGGGTGTGTTTCTCAGCACTGCACTCTAAAACACTGCAGAACTCCATTTCGTGGATCTCCACATCGAAGGGGGTCGCAGAGGGGACCGAAGGAGAGGACTTGCAGCCCACACATGCCTGAGAAACACATAGCATATAAATACAACAGTCAAGACTCAGTGTTTAGTGGTGTATTGGGTTGCCGTTATTGTCTGAGAGATTTAAACTCACAGAAATGTTGAGAGCACGAGGCACGCGTCCAGTGCGGATCCAAGGGTGAACTTGACTCAATTCGCTCTTCTGCTCTTCAGTGAAGCGAGGCTGCTGTTTCTGCATGGCTCTCAGAGCAGCACGGTCCGCTTTCAACACAGAATCTCTGTCTCTGTTGCAAAACATATTTACTGGGTCATTTACTGCTTGTATCAGCCTTTTACAAGTGGGTGTGTAGTAATTGTTTTTGGGGTGGTAGCATGGGAAAGCTATTTGCATCATAATGAGGTGCATCAAAATGTATGTTTGATATAATCACAAATCAGTAATTGTGTTGTAGGGATGGGAATCAGATTCTGGATATGATTTGACTAGAGATACTGATTCTATTTGAAAGGCATGCTATGTGCCCCGCATATGTAACAAACCAAAAAAAAAAAAGGAAAAAGGAAAAGAAAAAGTCAAACAACAAAGCAAAACAAAGCAAAGCAAAAAAAAACAACAACAACAAAGCAAATCAAAATGACATAACCAAAACAAAAAAAGTTCAATTTATAATATTTTAAAAGAAACTGATCCAGCTCCTGGTAAAAAAAAAACCCAACAAAAATCATCATATAATAGTAAAAAAACAAAATGTGCCATTTAAAATATTTTTAAATGTAACTAATCCGGCTCTCAACACCCAACCCTAGTGATGTACTGACACCCACAAAGTAATTTATAGTTTACCGGATGGGCAGCTGGTAGGTCATCATAGTTTTTTCATCCGTGTTGGCCATGAGGAGCCAGATGGGATCTTGTAGGACACATTTGATGAACTGTGCCTCTCCATCCCCCTCTGCTGTCTGCTTGCGGGAATGGCTGTTTTCGGATGAGTCCACACTACCAAAGTACTTGCTTGTATTGCTGCTCTGACTGCTTCCTGTTAAGTCAACACAAAAGAGAAGTTATTTAACTCAACTGACACTTCTCAACAAGTAAAAACTGCTGTGCTGAATGACATTCAGTTCCTTCATACAAAGTAACACTCTAGTCACCTAAAATTATTTGACCATTTATATCATTATTTATACAAGATATTGAAGATATTATCAAGCACTCACTAGTTCCACTTCCAGAAGAGCTGCAGCCATTGGACCCTGATCCAGAGGACCCTGAGCCGGACCCAGAGGAGCCGGTGCCTGATGACCTTGAGCCTGAGGCGGCTGAGCCAGTGCCCGAGCGAGAGTCCTCCTGTAACAGCAGGTCCAGCAGATCACTGGAGGTGGACATGGCGTCTTGATTGGAGTCATTTTGTTCACCCTGCAAAAGACAATAATTGACCATTTTAAGTCATCGTGCTAATAGTCTATTAGTAAATTAGTTGCTACTGAATATCACTGTGATATCAGAAATCTAAATAAAAAAAGTAGATTGAAAAATAAAAAAAGGTATTGGGGCATTGACCACTAAAAAAAAGCATGTTATCTGTAAAACCTTTGTATGGCATATTATTGCATTTTCTTACATTTTCATTTTCTTTTGAATCCAACGCTAAACCTCTCTGATTAGAGGGGTGCTGTCCTCCTGCTCCACCTCCCTGTCCCACCATAGGAGATGTGGTCTGTTGCACTGACGCCAAAGCTGATGCTACCTCAAAACGGTTGCTTGGCGACTCCTCCAGCTGCAGCAGATTTAAGGGTGAGGAGCATCTGGACTGAAAGAGCTCCTTCTCTTCTCCTTCTCCTTCTCTCTCAGCGCCGGCCTCTCTTTGGCTGATGGAATGAGGGGTGCTGGAGCGAGAGAGGGCGCGTGGGACTGGAGTCGGAATCTGACAGGGAGCAGGGGACGTCATGTTGGCAGCGGGGAAAGGGAAATTTGGGCTGTAGAAGGGCTGAGGAAACATGTAGTTGGGTAATACCAACGCCATCATTGGGGGGACCATAGGAGCCCCCGCCATCTGCATCGGCGAGTTCTGAAGGGGGAAACGTAGCCCCGCCTGTATGCTGGGATCTGAGACGGGATGGGAGAAGGGGGGATAGACGGGAAATAAAGGAAGGACGCCGGGTGGGTACGGGACAGAGTGAGCGCTAGCTTGTGAACCTGACGTGGGCCAGGAAGAGGAACTGGCTACAGGTCCCATGGGTATGGAGGAATTAGAGGGCCTGTCCAAAGCTGGAACCCCAGGACGGAGGCCTCTTATTTGGCCGACTGGGCTACGAGACCTCGTGTGCTCTGAAGATTCCTGGTGCTTCAGTCTTTTTCCTCCTCGACCGCGTCTACGCCCAGTGCTACCTGCTGCTGGGTAATCCCGAGAGCTGCGCACACCTAAAAATCAAGAAAATAAGATAAGTAAGGTAATGTATATCCAGCCAGTTGAACATTAGATTTACATGTACATTATCCCAACCATTACATGGCTACTTGCCACAGAAGTAAATAAGACATGAAATTTTGATTTGAGCTGAAATATTTTATTAGCTCATTAAGCGCAAGCAGCTTTGAGCCTAAACGAACGAAAATCACGGCTGACATTTAAGGGATAATGTACAGCCGTAAGACTTATTAAATAATGATGTGGACATGAAATATTGATTTTAGAAGAAACCATTTTAAAATCGTTCTGTTTATTATCTTGTAACCCTTTAAGGTGTACAAAACAATCGTTCTAGCAACAAGACGAACACATCAACAATATTACTATAGGCCTACCATTAACACTGAAGTCCCCTGATTTTATTTTACAGTAAATACAGTTGATAATAGAGGCACAAAATGGCACCAGATTATTACATCGTAGCTATTGATGGTCATTATCACGGAATAACTGACCTCAGAGTGTCACGACTGCCCAATCAGAATCAAGCATTTAGGAGAGCCATGTAATAAATGAAGAATAATTCTGTGTAATAACGCGTGTTGCTTTTGTGTTTTATATTATGCATGTCCTCACCTCTTGCTAAGGGTGCGGTCGCTCGCTGGCGCAAAGCTGAGGCTGGGTCAAACACTCTGAGTTCGCTCAAGTCTCTGAAGCGGTACATGAAGTTATGCTCCTCTTGCTGTGTGTGAGCCGACAGGACTTCTTTCGTGAGACCCAACCTTTCTCCTCCTGCTCCTCCTAGACCTCCTCTTCTTCCTGCATCCCTATCAGGAGCAGTTCTAGGGGGCAGAGTGGGTGTGGCTGTGTGAGGGGCTTGTAGTTGAGTGGCAGCAGCATTTGGAGTGGGAGGGGCTTCCTCCATTACGATATCTGTAGTAATGAGGAAAAAACAGAAAAACGTGAAGTGTGGATACTATAAAAGAAACTCGGTTTCAAGGAACAACCACAAGAACAAAAAAAGAGACGTGTTAGACAAAATAAGATATAACAATTGAAAACTGAATTTCTTTAATGTATTTTGACATCCTGATTGTTTTTTGTTACAGACACACTATCAACTTATAAACACTTATAAAGCCCTAAATAATTTATCTCCTCAGGCAGACACACTCTGTCAGTTTAAAAATCTAGATAAAAGACCCAACCCTTTTAACCTAACATACACATAACACACTATCACATTTCTATCATTCAAATCTGTTAAAGGATTGTTAGGCTGCATAAATTAGGCCAACCAAAACTAGGAACACTTCCTATAACATCCAATGTACTAATTACATTGCAAGAGGAATGGCATCTATGCTAATATTGGCCTGTTTGTCTCATTCCTATCCCATAGTCAGCTGGATCCGGTCCGTATCCAAACCACATGGTAGACCTGCACCTAGAGATGACCACAATGCAGCCCTGAATGTCAACGGACACCATGACAACTAGACGGGCCCTAGAGACCGATCCCCTGCGAATACCTCGTCGGCCCGACAGCCAACGGCACAGACCCTTAGTAAAGACCACAAGTCCTTTGCACAGACCTTAAGGCCAGCTTCAACTCCAATCCAATTGCCCCCCAACTGAGCATGTTTTTTTATGTCTTCTTCATTCTGTCACCTTTGGCCTGCTTAGTTAGGGACACTTAATATTCAGCAATATTATTGATTTGACTTTGTATTGGGGATATTGGGGCAAAATATCATATCACGATTTTTTTCAGACAGGATCACGATCTTATGATTTTTTTGGTTCATTTTGGTATTTAAGACTGTTTTGCAAGTTAATGAGCAGTACAGCCAAACTAATTTCCCTATTTTAAAAATGTAGCCTTACAAAGTAACGACAGAAAAAAGAAATGACAGACCATTTAGGCCAAAGTAGCGGTAAGCGATATGACCAAAATCGTATTAGTGTTTTTAACTTTATCAAAAATAAGAACAAAGATGCAAATTACAAATAATAGGACAAATACAACGTCAGATACAAATTAAATAGAAAGAGCGCTTTAATATTTTCAGATACAGTAGGTGTATTTAACAGTAGCATTCAAGTAAGAAATTGAATAAAAAACAAACAAAAAAACACTACATAGAGCTCACTGTATGAATTAAATATACACTGATTTTCTCTTTGTATTTTGTTGTTTGATTAACATTAATCATACATCTTTATTTATTAGGTATATTAGGCTGCTGTCACTTTAGGACCGAATGCACAGATCTAATATACTGACACGCATCCAAACTGTTTTTCACTTTAGATATAAATTACTGTATCAAATACAAACAAAGTTTAAGCACAATAATACGTGAAAGAGAACTTAGTTTGGTACTCACGCGCTGTGTGACTGGCTTTAAAATGCATGAAAATAACAAATTTCGTGATGTCAAAGAATTGCAGTGAATGAATGTAACCATATCTACCAGTATATACTGTAAACCCAGCATTACCGATGTGTTGCTAAACATGTGAATATACGTATGCGTTGAACATTAGGTTGGGACGGCGGCACCAGAACTGCAACTGACAGAATGCACTGTAGCACGATAATAAGATCTCTCTCCAAAGGCAGATCATGGAGACATTTTAATCGTTCGATCTCGCACACCCCTAATTTGACTGCACTGACCCTATTGGATGAAAACTGAACTGAGCTGGATGTTGACATCACTCTTTCCTGCAGAGCTGCTTTGAGCTAAATTGAACTCATTCCATATTTGATGATCTTTACACAGTTATTGAACTGAACTGAATCAACACTGTACTGTCCTCAGCTGAACAATGACACTATTTTCTTTTTAGACCTGCTTTACAGCAATATTGAATTCTGTTTGCATCAATGATCATTATTTTTCCGTTTATCACGGTAAAGCTGCTTTGAAACAATCTGTATTGTATTAAGTGCTAAATAAATAAAGATCACTTGACTTGACTTGACTTGACATTTGCCCACCTGACTCGGGAGGTTTTTTGTCTCCCACATGGACGATGGTGCTGCTGAAACTACACTGGGAGGTGACAGACGCAACACTTTCCGCTTTACTGTGCATGGCCAGTGGGGGTAACAATGCACTCTCCTTTACCAGAGACACAGATGGACCTGCAGGTATAAGTATCTGTTAATACACAGCATATCTTAAGCTATATACACTACCGTTCAAAGGTTTGGGGTCTGTTTCTGAAAAAAGTCTCATACTCAAAATTCAGTAAAACAGTAATATTGTGAAATGTTATTACAATTTTAAAAAAATCTCATTTTAATAGATTTTAAAATGTAATTTATTCCTATGATGGCAAAGCTGAAAATTCAGCATCATTACTCCAGTCTTCAGTGTCACATGATCCTTCAGAAATGATTCAAATATGCAGATTTTCTGCTCAAGAAACATTTCTTATTATTATCAATGTTGGAAACAGTTATGCTGATTAATATTTTAATTATATAAACAATTTCAGGATTCTTTAATGAATAGAAAGTTCAAAGAAACAATTAATTAATAATAAAACAAAATCGTACAAACCAAACTTTTGATCAGTAGTGTATAATTCAAAATGTCAGGCAAATTTAGTGGTATACTAATGCAAACACTTCCATTTGCATAATCATCTGTATGTACAGTATATTAACTGTACGTAACCTTTATTTAATCAGAATTAGCAAATAGATTTGTTTGGATTATGGTGGATTTATGAATCTTGTCAATCTATGGAGAAAGCCTAGCTCATGAATATTATTTTGTAAAGTTTTCCCTTCAATAAAAAAAATGATGCCTACTGTCCAAATGATACATTACATAATTAACATTCATGAGTCAAACCATCTACATAGTAGTATTCATTAGTTTGCCGAATGCTTACAAGCTCAACAAAAAAAAAAAACATGGCAAGCACTCTGTGTATATACATGCCATTGTTCCCATTTAACCTGTTAATATTAATGCAAACCTTTAAATAAAATAAGTTTGCTCAAAACTGGCATTTCAGTTTTGCTGTGGTAACAGTCAAATTTTAATGGTAGAGGTGTTGCACAATATACTGCATACAACTAAGACATGTAACTACCACTGAAACACATTAGTACTGTTCTGAATTAGTTTATCATTGCAGTACCCACCTTTAGCATTGCGTAGAGCGTCCTGCTGTTTGTCGTCATCAGATGTGGAGGAGGCAGTGCAGGAAGAGGAGCCACACTTCCTCTTCACCGTGTTTGGCATGTTACAGCTGTCCAGATACCTGATGAACCAAACAAAATGCTGAGTCCAGGACCTGCCACTGAATTACTATCACAATGCCTATATTTACATGCAGATATGTCACAAGAGATGCTCTCTCTACAATAATACGATTGATTAGTCTGCAATTAATAACACATATTCAGTGATAATGTGTGATAAAGTCAGTGCTTTTAATGATCTGAAACAAACCTTATGATGCTATCCAAGCAGTTGATTTGCTGATAAGAGTAGGTGGAGGGCGGCTCCTTCGGGACGATTAGGGAGGGTGCGGAGCTCTTGGAGGGTGGAGCAGCACTAGGACAGAGACTGCTGCCCGGCTGTGCTGCTACAACTGCTTTCAAAGCACCTGTTTTCCAGACACAGAGAACATCTTTAGATAAACAATCTTAAAAAAAGAAAAGAAATTAAACTACGAATACAATTATGGCTTCAAAATAAACTTTATGTGTCTGTGTACCTGCGGTGGTGTGTTTTTTAGGGGGAGGTCGGTTACGGGATTCAATGAAGACTTGTTGTCCGCTGGTCTTCACCATGTGAACATCTTTGCAGATTTGCTGGAAGGTCATCTGTTTAAAAATGCAGTTCATTTCATTTAAACCTTTGCTATCAATCTCTGGCCTTCCTTTCATTTATATGAACAGTTCCAATAAGAAGTAAAGCTATACGACTGCCTGTTACTGCTTACAATTCATGTGCATTCTTTAGGCCACATACAGTTTTAAGGCTTCGGTCTCTAAACACTTACTGGTTTGTGGAACAGCGAGGGGTCCTCTAGACACGGCCCACTGCTTTCTGATGAGGAGGTGGCACTGGGCTGGTGCTCGTGGGATCCATTGCTGGCCAGGCTGCCGTAGCCCTGAGAGCTGCCGTTGTGGACGGGCTGCACCAGGAGCCTGTGGATCTGCTCACTGAGCTGAGGGATGTCTGGGGACAGGGTCCGCTCCTCCTGACCCCACGGCGGCGTAAAGACATCCTCATTCAGTGGAGAGCTGGACAGAAAGAATCAAGAGGTAAATGTTTGGATGTACATCGTACAGTAAAGAAATACAATATGTTTGAATCCTTTCTCCAAAAGGCTACAGTTGTACAGGTGTACATGTATATGTGTGTGTAGCAGCTTGAAGCCCTGTGAGTCTCTGCATGCTGGGAGAAAAGAAATGGTCCTTGGGACATTGAGCTCATGAAAAATCTGTCAGTGTATGCATAAAGGAGCATGTGCTGATGACTGTGATTGACTGTGCACATATTACATATGGTATGTGTGGAAGGTACGGGACTGAGAAATTACGTGTGTATGTCTGTGTGTTTGAGCTGTGCGCATGTCTATAGAAGTGTGCACATATGGATATATTTACATATGGATATATATATATTTATGTATATATATATATATATATTAGTAGTACTAGGGACTATGGATTATTTAACTGTTCTTCTACACTACTTCTCAAAAGTTTGGGGTCAGTAATTTTTTTTTTTGAAATTAATTGCATTAAAAGTATTAATTTCTCAATTGATCAAAAGTATAGACTTGAACATTGTTCCAAAAGATTTCTATTTCAAATGTTCTTTTGAACTTTCAATCCTAAATATCAAGGGATCAAAAAAAATTAAGCAGCGCAACGGTTTTCAACTGTGATAAAAACAAAAAATTAAGAAATATTTTTGAGCACCAAATATTAGCATATTAGAATTATTTCTGAAGGATCATGTGACACTGAAGACTGGAGTAATTGCTGCTGAAAATTCAGATTTGCAATCAGGAATAAACTGTAATTTATTGTTAAATAAATTAAAATTGTAAATTATTATTACAATTTAAAATAATTTTCTAAGTACTCTTTTTACTGTTTTTGATCACATTAATGCAGCCTTGGTGAGCATGAGTGACTTCTTTCAGGAGCATTAAAAAAAATGTACCAACCCAAAACTTTTGAACGGTAGTGTTCATAAATATTAGATAAAAAGATCACTTGTCACAAAGTCTGATTTGATTCACTAACATCACGATAAAAAATTAAATAGCAAGGGTTTCTAACTGTTAATTTGGGTTCTTGTGTGAACTCATATCCATGAATACTTACGTTCTGACTTTGTGGCGTCCAACAATGAAGGCCACTTTCCTGCTCCAGGGGTTAATAAAGGAGGACCAAGAGGTGTCTATGGTCAGATACTCTCCGTTACGTGCACACATCCGCAAGGGTGAGTGTTCAAACGGCTGCCCTGCAAACTGGAGAACTGAGAGAGAAAGTGAAAGTTGTGCCTTGCCGCTCTCATTAAAGAAAAGAAATGGACAGAGGTTAGAGAGGAAGGGAGAGTGACTCACTCTTCTTATGGATGGCCACCATAATGGGCCTGTCCTCTGGATGGAGGTACAGCAGGACTGGGGTTCCCACCAGGTCCTGAGGTAGGTACCCTAAAAGAGGAACTGCCCGCTCATCCACCTCCTGAAAGAGACAGCTGGGGGAGTGACTGGTAGTGAATATCCTCTTATCCGGAGGAATGCGAGGGGCTGAAAGAGGGAATGAAAGAAAGCGAGTTTATTTTTCCATCAAGTTTTTTCAAAACGTGGAGAAAAACTGATGCGTTTTAAACAAAAAAAACCATACCCTCATATCCCGAGTGTACTCTCTCGGCAATGAGCAGACAGCAGGGTTGAGGGTAAGCCATGTCAGAGTCTCGGAGCGTGAGCAGGTAGGGGGTCAGTCTGAACGGGTAGTACTTTACATCACCACTGGATGAGACGTCTCCACTGATGCGACAAAACATGGACTTCTCTTGGGTGCAGTCAGCTGGTGGAGAGGCTACAGTCAAAGAAAGGGAAAGAGAGAACTGTTTATTGCCTTAAACTTCATTTGTTTAGCGTGACCATAGCTGATCTCGGTAGTCCTTTTTCAATAGATAACCTACGGCACAATGGCACAAATTATATCGGCATACATCAGAATGAAAGTCTTAGGTTGGAAACGTCATGAGGGTGAGAAAAGGATGACAGAATGTTCATTTTTGGGTGAACTATTCCTTTAAGATCAAAATTATTGTGACCCTTTCTGGTTGTCAAATGTTAGTGTAACCTGCCCTAACACAACCAAAATACACCTCACACAAACATACCAGAGCCGATGCAGGAGGCCCATGATGGCAGCCTGCAGGGTGCGGTGTTGCTGTAGAAGGTGCTCACATCTTGGGGGGCGAGCAGCTCTGAAAACAAAACCCCATGCAGCTTCTCTGGCTTACTGCGCAGAAGAGATGATCCCTGCGGTGAGATGTACACAACCTTCCCTGACAGGAAAGACACTGCCATGGAAAATGTGTCCTGCACAAAAAAAAAAAAAAAGGGTCAAAATCCTTTTGCTATCTGGATTACTATGACACTTCTTTGACTCGCATCTTTTCTTCATTGTTGTTGGCGGAAATAAAAAGCCGTACATCCACAAACATTTGTCAGCTAACACTACTTTTTAAACAACAATATTCAAATACAGTATTACTACAGGAGAAAGAAATGGGTTTGTGTGCGACGTACTGTATTTTTGAGTGTGTATTCAGAGGTGATGTTGTCCAGTTCTTCAACAGTGAAGGTGGAGAGGTCGAGACTACAGCCATGACACTCCTCAACATTCCACTGGTGATAATACTCCTGGTTGGCTGCAAGATTCAAAGCAAAAAAAGAAAACCTTTAAATTAATACATATATCAATGGATGCACAAATGTGAAGTGTGTAAATACTGTGCTTCTAGTGGCACCAAACAAATATTGTGATTTTTTTTTTTTTTTTTTACTTTACCTAAATATGTCCCTCATCTTTCATTGTTTAGACAAAGAGAGTTCCAACCAAAACTCGTGCCATTGGTTGAGCCAATGTTACTATATTGGGCTCATTTCAGCCTGTTGCCTTTCCTGCAAGACTTTGAAACCAACATGTGAAATTCCCACTCACCTCTGACTTGTCTGACACAGCTGAGGGCGTATTTGAGGGCATTGAGGGTGCTGGAGCGTCCCTTCATCTTCCTCTCTGGTGGCAGACGGATCTTCAGCTCATTCAGGGCTCTCATCAGCTCTTTCTGTGTCTGGACACGAGCGGACTGATCACTGCTGCAGCCGCTGGTGGACGGCGGATCCTGCTCGGAGCTGGCGCTCAGCAGGCTGTAAGCCAGAGAGCTGCTGGGTGGGGAAGGGCTGTGAGAGTTTGAGCTGAGGGAGAAGAGATCAAAAACAAGTGTCGCATTTAGAATTTGTTTAAAAATGTATAAGAAAAGTGATTGGTGTGCTATAGTGCTCTCTCTATGTGATGAACAACCCAAAATGTATTGACTTGATTTCAGAGAATGGACATTAACATCATCAATCCTTAGATGTCATATTTGATTTGAGAATTGCAGCATAGGAGAGATTATTAGTCAATAAATAACTTAAATTTCAGGCATTTCATCACACAAAGCTATCGTATGGCTTTAGAAGACTTTCTAAAGATTTTCTCTCGCTCACCTCTTGTTGCTCTCCGTATGCCCCAGACACATGGCCGAGTCTTTTCCGTTCTGACTGGAGGAACTCTGATAACTTTGGTTTGATTGTCTCCCTCTGGATCCGCTCCCTCTCTCCATCCCTCCTTCACTTTCCCTCTCCCCAGAGTCATTTCCACTTGATAGTCCATCCGTATCATCGGAATTTGTCCCACGGTTGCCACCTGGAGATCTCTTGGCATCAGATACCCCTCCCGGAGATGATCCTGTCTCGCTATTCACTGGATTCGATGAGGGAGAGCTCTCACTCGTGCTGCAGGATCTGTTTCCAAGCCCTGCCTTTTTCTCGACTCTTGCTCCTCTAGCTGAATCATTGCTGGGCGCGGAGTCGGAGTTATCATCGCTCATAATAATACTGTACGAATAGGCAATTGCCAAGGTGATGAGATTCACCTGATAATAGATTAAAGAGTTTTTAAAAAGTTCACTATGTTGGACTGCTTGAACTACAGTGGGAAATCATTTTGATCCAAATATTCTTAACAGATTTGTCCCGCAAACAAGAATCATGGTATATCCAGGTGTCTCTGCACCCCGTCCGTTGTTCCTTTTCTCCTCTGGAAGTAGTTCAAAATAGCTTGTTAACAGCAGAAAACGTTGCTCATCTCAGAAAAACAGACAGAACTGGTTGTCACGAAACAGACTTGGCTTCTACTGCAGAGCCAGATGGAGTGTGACAATGCGAGAGAAAGTAACAAAAACAGCCGCTGGGAAATGGGCTCTGTCCATTCGGTCAGTCTTCTTCTCTATGCCCTCTGTGTCACTTTATCTCTTCTCAAAAGACAACTGCCAGGAAAAAGGAGCAAAAGAAAAGGTAAGTGTGCGTCAGGCTGAAACATTTGGACAAAGACATGGTTAGTCATCTACAATTAGGTAGTCCCATTATATCTAATTAAAAATATTATTGGTGAACAGCCTGGTCTTTTAACAGGAAGTGCTGTATTTAGGGGTGTTTTTGTTTTTCAACCAGGTAAATTAGCAATCAGCTATTTTCCTGCACATGAGAGCCTAGATATTTCATATTCTCTGTTGGCCACTACAGAAACCTTTTCTGGTCTCCTTGGTAACCAAGACTACTTTCTAGATCCACACATCCACTCTCAACCGTCAACTACGCAAGATTGTTTTTTTTGTCTTTTGCATTTACCAACTATGGGGAGCAAAACAAGGATCTATGTGAAACACAAAAAGACATCTGGACTACTGTGTGTGTGTATATATATATATACACACACACAGTAGTCCAGATGTCTTTTTGTTTCACATAGATCCTGTGTCGTCTGTGTTCTGCCCCTCTGGGATTGTTACCATCATCATCCCTCTAATGTTCCGATTCCATTTCTGGAGCTACTGAGTTTAGACGTACACACATTCTAAATTTATTGCAAATAGCAAGCAAGGGAAGTGACACTAAAAATTGAGCATGTAGCTAGAAAGTAGAAACCAATTCTAAGCCAATCAGTTATTCTAAGGCACATTAACTGTGTGGTAAAGTATTAACACATTAACACAATGAAAAGTAGCCGGTAGCACTAAAATTAGTAATGATAGGAAATGCTGTACTTTGTATGACTTTGAAGCTTAAATATAGAAGCCCAGTTTGAAGATGCACAATTTAATACAGTAAACTATATCTACCCATTATTGCTTTTATTTGGCTGACCTCTAAACTACCAAAGCCCTGTTTATTAATATCTAATATTATAAGAGCTCTAATCAGTTGTTTCCAGAGGGGAAATCATATATCAGAATTCTTTGTTAGAACTTATGGACATACTTTTCTTAAGAGAGTCTTTGACGCGTAAGAAACTGTTACTGAACTATATATAATTCACTTAATTTAAATGGTTTACCAGACATGGATTAAGAGCAGTTGAACAGCTTTGATCAGCATGAACCTTTAAGCCCACGTCATTGCAAAGAGAACAACAAGTGTAAAGGTGTTTAAACGCAAATGCCTTACAATTAATCGCAGTCATTAACAGAATGTCAAATGTTCAAATCACGAGGCAGCTGAATGGAGGAAGTGAAACGGCCGTTTCTGAAAGAACTAAGCGCACAGTGTTTTTAAAACTGATCTACATTTTCAAAGAAATGTGTCCTGTTAAAATTGTCATTTATTATTATTAAGTAACTTCTACATACAAAGAGGTAAGTGTCTTAATGTTAACGAATGTCACTCAAACACAGTGAACAATGGACGCAACAATTATATCAAGATGCCATATCCACATGGAGCAAGAAAACGAACTTATCTTCACAGACGTCAAATGGCCACAGATGCTGCTTTTCTTAAGACAGAGTCTGACATACCATGCGTTTCTTTTTTCTGGGCCAGATCAGGGCTGTTTGTTTGGAATTAATTTGTTTGTGTGGGTGTTCTCCCTTCTGCACATGCATACGCACGTATGACTAGGCAACGTAGAATGTCAGAACGTATGAGCTTTTCTGCACCTGTTTATACTTGTTGCCCATGTTCTGCAAAGAAACAGAAAGCTGCATCATGCATATAAACTATGTGGATGTCCGACTAGATCTTAAACCACAAAGCATCATCAAATACTCTCTTCTCCTACAATTATATGTGTAATGGAGGTTGGAGAAGTTAGAAAATATTCCTGCATAAAGAGCATTTATAAAACACAGTTAAGAATATTTTCTTTGGTATGTAGTAAATGTCTTAACGGAAAATCAGTGGATTAAGGGGGAGAGCAAGAGTTAGCTATATTTTTAAATAAAAAAATGTAGACAAAGTATTACATTAATGAGAGCAGTTGGCTCACATGGATCCAGGTTCCTGATCATACAACTTAATTGAAAAACAGACGGGGAAAAAAAAACTCGACGGATAATCAAGATGAAAACGTAATCTGCGCCCAATCTTCAAAACACGATGCGTCATCATTTTTGTTCTGCGCTGCGCATGAACTAACGTGTGAATGCAGACGTGCACAAATGACAGTGTGGAGAGACTGGATACATTTTAATCAGACGCTCTAAATCCAAAGATATACTAACAGTTCACCCTCTATTCCTTCAGTACTTTCTACTGAACGAGACAAACACTGCAGTATCTCGCTTCCATTACAGTCGTGATCCACTGCACGTCTGCGCGCGCACTGCTTGTCCCAGTGACTCGTGCTCGTGCACGCTCCACTCGACAGCTCCAGCGAGGAGGAGCGTCATGCGAATGTAATCTATGCCTAATGGGTGGAGCTAGAATATCCAAACCATACCCTTAGAGCTCAAGAGAGGAGGAGCTGGACTAACCCCACCCCATTGGAGCTCCAGAGAGGAGGAGCTGGTCGTCATTTGACTTCGCAGTGAGTACCACTTGCTCAAAACAGTGCTATCCGGAAAAAAAGTGCGTCCGGAACAGATTGGTATTTTTTGTATGGTTTATTTATTCCATGGATTTAACAGAACAATGAGTAAGATCACCTGAGTAAGATTACAATACATGATATCATAAAAACGATTTTATACAACAGTTCAATAAGTCAACTTGCACTTTTGACTATTTTTGCGGCTTTTTACTCAACTATTTATGTTTGACTGATAATGAAAAACAACAACAAAGATTATATATTCAATAAAGATGACATATTCAAAGTTAGTTGAATATGTGCGCTTTGGCACAGAGAACCCCCATGATGTCATTTTACAGTAACGCATGTACTAAACGCAAACACGATTAAAAAAATATGACACTGGAAAAATGTGCGACCCGAGTTATCCAAAGCCTCGGAACAAGGTCACAAGCATATGGTTTCATGTGGGGTGTCAGGTACTTTGACAGACCACTCGAGCAGGTAATGTTGAGGTGCTCAAAATGATACTTTTGTGGAAACCGACATAGTTGTCAATGCACAATAAACTGGAATAGAAGAAAATAATTCTACAGCACTTTTAATTTAAAGAGAAACATCTTTTCTCTTTTTTTCTCTTCAACACCACTTTTGCTCTGATATGCAGTTACCGCAGTGCTATGCATCACACATATTTCCCCGAACTGTCATCTAGTCTCACATAACCCGACTTTCAACTAACAACATAAAGTCTGGAACTAAGCGCTTTAGATTGACCTCTTAGTCCAATACATGTAATACAACCTGATAAAGTGGAGTACTGTATATTTTGAATGTAATATTACCATTTATTATTTATTCAATACAGAATCATATCCTGTCACTCTCATTAGTTGAAGGGTCTAAAGAATTTTGCATGTTTAAAATCTAGTGTGACTGATGCCACCTTGAACCAGAGACTGTCACCAGATCTTTTTTTTTTCTCTCCAAGATTTATTATGAATTTTGAGGGCTTTAGTCTTTGGTATTACTCTTAAGCAGGACAGCTATTTTCTGCAGATCAAATTTATCTAATCTTTTAATAAATAATGATTATTAATATATTGAATTTTTGTTTTAATTTTAAAACAATCAAAATATGTATACAATTTATTTAATTTATTTTGGGATTGACATTCCTATCACAATTTCACCAGTAGTTCCTTCATGAACCCCTAGGAGTTTGCAAACAAGTATTACAGTACATGAGTACAAGACATGTAAAAACCAGAAGGACAGACTTTCAGTTGCCTGTGAAACAACAATCTAATTGGCATAAAGACAGTATCTATTAGCCTGAACAGACTGAACTCCTCTGGCAATTACAGTAATAAAAAGCAGTCATCATTAAACACTTGTACTCCAAAGCGGATTATTCATTTTTAGACAATAGTATTGAGCTTCCCTGCTTTGTTAGTATTAGGAGTTCAATTGTAAAAGCTTAACCTACTTATCCACAACAACATTCTTTGCATATGATGATGAATTGGAGAGAGGGCTAGTTGTCACACATGCTACTCAAGTGAATATTTCTCTAGGTTTAATTAACATTTTTTTTATAGTTTCTGTTTAGGCATAAACCCTAAAGTCTGTTCTTGCTCAGGAAAAAAAGGTGGTAACACTTTACAATAAGGTTTCATTAGTTAACTACTTTAGTACTATGAATTAACAATAATTCTACAGCATTTATTAATTTTAGTTCATATTTATTTGATCATTTACTAACATATTATTAAAATCAAATGTTGAATTTGCTAACATTAGTTAATGCACTGTAAACTAACATGAACAGCTAGATTTTTTTTTCTTCTTATTGTGAAGTGCTAAAATAGTTTATTGACCACAAGTTGGACTTTGTGACAACATGCCCCAACAGCAACATTACACAGCCTATTATCTGCTTTTCAACGAAATTTAAACAATAAAACAACTATGAAGCATAAAAAAGTCCCTGAAACAACTAACTTTAAGACAATAAAGTGCAAAATGACCAAACCGCTGGTTTGTCAAAAATATATTGTAATCAATAAATGAATGACATACAAAACTGTCACAACTTGCCCTGACCTAAGATTTATGAAAAAAAAAAACCTTGTCCTGAAAACAGTTCAACATTTTAGACACAATCCACCTGAATATAGTTGACTAACTACTGCACCTTAATGACATTGGAATTTGAAGTAGCAAAATGAACCAACAGCATGACAAATCATCCATATTGATACTTTAAACACCCTTAAGTTAAGATTACATGACTAAAGGATGTTTGCATCACTTTTCTCAATTTTCTATCATTTTACTTAGTAAGGCAACTCTCATTTTTTATTTAACAGAGATTTTTGGGGGGAGTCGAGCCACATTAGATCGTGTTTGGTCAATGCGTGATGCGTCACAGTTTTACTGTTTACTCGCACACAAAAATGTGGATAACCTTAAAGCAAAGCATGGACAAATTGAACAGACTTGTAAAACACAGTAACTTATAATGGTATGATATAAGGTATGATGTTTGCATTTCAACGAGTTTCATTATTTTGGCTTATTGTGCAACGGTCAATAGCTATTTGAACAATATTCCACGCAAGTCAGCACCTTCTGTTGGACAAATCTAATGTTGTAAACAGAATCGGTAACGTAAGTTAGTAAAAAGAAGAAACATGCCACATTTAACGTTAAGCTCCTGGTTAATGGTGGGCTTACCTTCTGAGTCTTACTGCTCCGCCGAACGAGAGGACAAATATCCCTAGTATGCCGAAAAGTATTTGCTACAATGTGAATGTATTCCTGGTGTTATTAAATCGGTGAAACATGAAACCGACGTTTTTACATCTGCAGTCCACTGGCATTCGCTGCAATTGTGTGCTAGAGATTTGTTTCCCCACGACTCCAGACACACACGAGTACACGTGCTTTCCAATCTGTCTAAAACACCGAGGAATTCAATTGGCTGTGCTCGCAGCAAGCCACGAATCCCATTGGTTGACTCCACCCATTCACGGCGAAGCTTTCGTTGATTGGCCGATGCCAAAGGCGCTCGGCTCACGTTCATCAGCTGTCACGTTGCAGCGCGCCTGTTGTTGTTGCAATACATGAGAGTGTGTTGTGGGCAGGACTACATATTCCTATTAGACTGCTGTAGATTTAGAAAGAAATTAAATATAGTATGTAGGTCCTTATGACCATTTTTAGCTTAGTCGTGAATGCAGCAACCTGAACTAGACCACATGCAATTGCATTCATGTGATTATTAACACCCTTATTATTAATAAAAAAAAATACAGAATGAAACCTACAGCAATACATGCAGCCTACATATAGGTTTTAGAGCGTGAATTTCAGGGACCACGCGAGAGATAAAATAATTGCTGAATCGCTTCTTAGAAATGAACTGTACAATGAGTAGGACTTCCCAACACTATTGTTTTAAAATGTTTTGCACAACTAAACTGAAACCTGGTGGTGAATGAGCCATGCACAGTTCCACGTGCCTCAGAGGCTGGCTGCTGGTGACGTCAAGCAGCTTCCGCAACGCCCTTCAGACTCACGCGGCTTGCGGTGTGGCTCGATGTGTGTGTGCTGCCTGCTGCATGGATGAATTAATCATCGCCGTCAGAGAGGCGTCATAAACATGCTGACCTGACCTTCATTTAACCGATTTGGTAAAACCGTCCCAACTGCTTGCCAAGGTCTGGCAAGTATAGTTTGAAGTCAAATTAAGTTTGGACTGCATTAAGGAACCCACATTTAGTAGGAATGGAGAAACGAATCCTCTCAAAGCTTCGATGTTTTTGTCTGATTGTTCCGGGCAAAGATTCGAAGCATCAGGACTGTCGAAAACAGTGCCATCTTGTGGTAGGGAAAATGTATAACAGCCAAACACGAATGCGCAGCTCCGTTGTTTCATCCACGAAGCACAGATAAAAGCATGACAACTTCAAATGTTCATTTTTCTGATCATATAATTCGCACATTAAAATTATGCAATACATTCAATGTAATAATAATAATATGACAATCAGAGGCAAGTGAATGGTGCTCTAATTATTTTATTGTTTTTATAGGCAACTGTTTATTAGGCAGAATAGGCCTATATGATAATATTATAGGCTATATATAATGTTAGTGAATGGACTTGAACGTCCATACACCCTTTGAGTAGTGGTTTGTATTCGAACATTCCGACAAGGAAATGGAAGCATTCACGTGACTGGAAAGAAAGTGAGGCATCGTTTTTGATCACGTGCGGCACGGAACTTCATGAGAAATTGCGCTGCGTACTCATAGACAGTATAAGAAGTGCGTACTCGAAACACGCTTTGAAGCTTCAGTGTCACTGTCACATGTAACACTAACATCACTACAATACAGGACTCAGCAGTCTCTAGATGAGTATAAACCTGCCATTTCATATCATTCCTTAAAGTTGTTATCTATAAGGCTATAATATAATGCATCATTGTATACATTTATATCATACATTGCAAGCTATTTTGTCAAGATAACACTGAACACTGAAAAAAGAACAACATCAATTGTTGTCAGTGTCAAAGAACATTGTTACATGCTTTAAGAGATAAGACAATCCAAAGTGCTAAACCGGCTTTCTTTTCTTCTATAAACCACTAACCTCTCATACGCACAGATGCCTTTATTGGGTGTGCCCTAACATACACCTTGAGAAATAATAATTCATGTAAAATCCAGTGAATTACGGATGGACTGTTACAATTATTACAGTTTCCCCTCGTTTGCTCTTCCATTTTTAATCCCAGCCCATCTGTTTATTATTAGGCTCTGGAGCAGGAGTTGTGTCCTCACACTTCCTGGCAACTTGCAGTAGACTGTACCCTGAAAAAAGGCCAGTTTTTCTTTTGAGCCTATAAGCAAATATTCTGCCTTGTTCTAGGCTACTCCAAATACCCCTTTACTTCATAGTTGTTGTAGGCTACTTTCAGTTTTGTCAAGCAATTCTAAACTTCTTGTAATATGTAGTTGAGCTTCTATTCAGCAGTGCATGATTCTTTGAAAGCTGCTTTTTCATGGACATGTCGGCGCCATCTACTGGTCACTTCCATTTATACATCTCTGGCATCCAAAAACAACCAACTGCAAAACCACTGAGCCATAGGCCTACTTCACAGCAGTCTGAGGCCAGCAGTATTCATGGGTGGAGGTAGTCTCAGCCTCAGACGTCACGCCCACGGAACGTTGGCTAAACGTCTGATGCATATGGTACACTTAACTGGAAACACTTCAGGAATGTCGAAGTCGTCATCTGATTGGTTGAATTTTATCGGATTTCCGGGGGGGGGGGGGGGGGGGGGGGGGGGGGGGGGCGCGAGTGTCGCGTTTATTTTCGGTTCATCAAAAGATCCTGAAAGAAATGTTTCCACAACAATATTAACTGTTTTCAACACCGATAATAATCAGAAATGTTTCTTGAGCAGCAAATCAGGATGATTTCTGAAGGATCATGTGATCGAGACTGGAGTGGCTGCTTTGCCAACACAGGAATAAATGATAGTTTAAAATAGAATAAAATTGAAACGAGTTATTTTAAATTGTGATCATATTTCACTGGTTTCCGATCAAATAAATGCAGCCTTTTGTATCATGAACAAGCATTGTATACTGTATAGTATATAAAAAGCCAAATATATAATTTCTTCTTGTCAACTCACTACTACAATACAACAGCCCCTACATTTCTAATGTAATAAAGGCATATTCACTGTCATGGGTCTCTCCTGGTGGCCTGGTTTTCATGTTTCTCTCGCTTTTCTCTCCTCCGTTTTGTAATCTGCAGCTTCCCTGAGCAGTAGCTCTCTGGTAAGGTCAGGCCTCCCTGCGCGGGTCAAGCAGTGGGCCAGGATGGGGCATTTCGGAGATGAGGAAGGAAGGCCGCGCCTCCACGCCGTCAGAATGTGAAAGGCCTGTTTTGAGAGGCTGTGTGGTGCACGGAGTCGGGCGATCTGGACGGCAGAGCGACGGAGATGGAGAGACATAAAGAGAAGCGCTGCATCGTCTTCAGTGAGCTCTTTACAGAGCCATGATAACAGCTCATCTGAGAGAGGGTCTGGAAGACAAACACTGGTAGCATGTGTGTGTCCACAGGTGCACAGAACACCTTGACAGCTTCCTCACTTATTCTGCCATTTTTAAATTAGAGAAATCCAGGAGGATGAAAATCTGAGAAAGATCTTAGCTAACCAAACTGGGCAAAATGGAGGGAAAATAGAAGAGAGAGCTGGAGTGCACAAAAGAAACAAATGGTGCAGTAGATTTCACAAACCTGTTTGACTGTGCTGTGTTAACTTCGCACTCACAGGCTGACAGACTGTTCTTGCACTCTAGGTAATAAACAATCAACAACAACAATGACTTATAAGCCATTTTAAATTGTGATTATTTTTGACTCGTTTACCAGTACAAATATCTAAACATTTTCCGTGAGAGGTCTTGTTTTCTGGCAAAAGTATTCAAATTGTGTTTATGCTTAAAAAAAGAAAAGAAAACTTAAATAAGAAAAACTTTTAATTAAGTTTGTTTTTCTTTACAGATATTTACATTTTTATTTTTTTCATTGGCAGATATTGTTTTCTAGTTTTAAGCATACACTTATTCAATTTTGAAAATAGAAAACATGACTTAATTTTTTATTAGTGCTGTCAAATCGATTAATAACATCTAACATGAAAAGTTTATACGTGTGTGTGTGTGTGTGTGTGGTCAAAAGTTTGGAAACATTACTACTACATTACAACTTTTAATGTTTTTGAAAGAAGTCTCTTATGCTCATAAAGCCTGCATTTATTTGATGGAAAATACAGAACAAACAGTAATATTAACATAATGGTTTTCTATTTTAATATATTTTAAAATATAATTTATTTCTGTGATGCAAAGCTGGATTTTGAGCATCATTACTCCAGTCTTCAGTGTCACATGATCCTTCAGAAATCATTCTAATATGCTGATTTATTATCAATGTTGGAAACAGTTGTGCTGCTTAATATTTTTTTGGAACCTGTGATACTTTTCAGGATTCTTTGATGAATAAAAAGTAAAAAAGAACAGCATTGATCCAAAATAGAAATCTTTTCTAACAATGTAAATATTTACTATAACTTTGTATGTGAATCCTTGCTCAATAAAAGTATTAATTTCTTTCTAAAAAAAGAACAACAAATTACTGACCCCAAACTTTTGAACTGTAGTTTATATTGTAACAAAATATTTCTATTTTAAAGGGTTAGTTCACCCAAAAATGAAAATTAAGTCATTAATTACTCACCCCCATGCTGTACCAACCCCGTAAGACCTTCGTTCGTCTTCGGAACACAAATGAAGATATTTATGATTAAATCTGAGAGGTTTCCACGACGCGCACGCGCGAGAACTTAATTGAAGTAGTTGAAGGAGATCGCAATTCTCACGCATGCGTCGTGGAAATCTCTCGAAGTCTCGTTTCAGGCCTACAAGGAAGAAAAGGAATAGTCGAATAAAGTCGTTATTTTTGTTTGTTTTTTCGCACAAAAAGTATTCTCGTCGGTTGATAAACTTATAGTTGAGCCACTGTTGCGACATGGAATATTTAAACATTTTCTTTAATGACTCTCTGGGCCGTCAAGTTTCATTCCCTTAGGGAGCCTATGTAGCAGTCATGAACCTCTCAGATTTAATCATAAATATCTTCATTTGTGTTCCGAAGACGAACGAAGGTCTTACGGGGTTGGTACAGCATGGGGGTGAGTAATTAATGACTTCATTTTCATTTTTGGGTGAACTAACCCTTTAAAGGTGCTGTCTGTAAGAATGACAGCTAGTGGTCGAAATAGGTACTGCAGTCCAAATTCAAAATATCCGAGATCCGCCCCCTCCTCCTCTGACTCTTTAGGCTTTAGTAGTGTAAAAAAGTTACATACAGCACCTTTAAATAAATGCTGTTCTTTTTAACATCTTTCTATTAATCAAAGAATCCTGAAAAAGTATCACAGGTTAAAAAAAAAGCAACACAACCGTTTCCAACAATGATAATAAATCAGCATATTAGAATGATTTCTGAAGGATCATGTGACACTGAAGACTCGAGTAATGATGCAGAAAATTCAGCTCTGCATCACAAAAATAAATTATATATTTAAGTATATTATAATAGAAAACCATTATTTTAAATTGTAATAATATTTCACAATATTATTGTTTTTTCTGTATTTTTCATCAAAGGCTTCATAAGCAAGATACTTCTTTCAAAGACATTCAAATGTTTTAATGTTTCCAAACTTTAGATCGATACTGCTGGCCGAATCGATACATATATCAGCGCTCATTTCCGGCAATTAAACACATTTCTGTCAGCATTTATTGGGTCGTGGAATGTCAGAGAAGTGACGTACTATAATCTGATGATTGTCTGCCTTGGTCGTCTGTGGAGTTGGGCTTAAAGGGTTAGTTCACCCAAAAATGAAAATTAAGTCATTAATTACTCACCCCCATGCTGTACCAACCCCGTAAGACCTTCGTTCGTCTTCGGAACACAAATGAAGATATTTATGATTAAATCTGAGAGGTTTATGACTGCTACATAGGCTCCCTAAGGGAACGAAACTTGACGGCCCAGAGAGTCATTAAAGAAAATGTTTAAATATTCTATGTCGCAACAGTGGCTCAACTATAAGTTTATCAAGCGACGAGAATACTTTTTGTGCGAAAAAACAAACAAAAATAACGACTTTATTCGACTATTCCTTTTCTTCCTTGTAGGCCTGAAACGAGACTTCAAGAGATTTCCACGACGCGCACGCGCGAGAACTCAACTGAAGTAGTTGAAGGAGATCGCAATTCTCGCGCATGCGTCGTGGAAATCTCTTGAAGTTAAACATTTTCTTTAATGACTCTCTGGGCCGTCAAGTTTCGTTCCCTTAGGGAGCCTATGGAGGAGTGATAAACCTCTCAGATTTAATCATAAATATCTTCATTTGTGTTCCGAAGACGAACGAAGGTCTTACGGGGTTGGTACAGCATGGGGGTGAGTAATTAATGACCTAATTTTCATTTTTGGGTGAACTAACCCTTTAAGAATAAGTCTTTACCTTAGGCAGAGTGAGCGTCATCCGGCAGACAGGCTCTTCTAGAGGACAGTCCTTAGACACGGCTGCCCTGTCACCATTCCAGACCAGCTGACCTTTGGTGACCTTGAATAAACTGCTTACGCCTTTGTAATGAAGAGAGCTGTAGTTGCCGAAGGGGTCCACTTCTTTTAATCTCAAATACAGCCGGTTTCTTCTTTGGTTGTGGAAAGTGATTATGTGTGAATCTGTTTCTTCATTACCTATATGATCTCCAACAGACACACACAGAAACAAGTACACATATGTTGGATAAGCTAACATTCTAACAAATCTAACAGTGAAAGGCCTGACTCACTTGATGCCTTGGGCGAGATAAAATAAGTAAAATGAACACAAAGATGCATTAAAATGATCAAATGTGACAGCAAGGACATTTAATGTTACAAAAGATTTATATTTCAAACAAATGTTGTTCTTTTTAACTTTCAATTCATCAAATAATGCTGAAGTATTATGGATTCCACAAAAAAAAAAAATATTAACCAGCACAACTCTTTTTAAAATTGATAATAAGAAATGTTTTTGAGCAGCATATTAGAATGATTTCTGAAGGATCATGTGATTGAAGACTGGAGTAAAGACTTATGAAAATCAGCTTTTCCACAGGAATAGATTACATTTTTATAATACCATCCATCCATCCATCCATCCATCTTCTTCCGCTTATCCGGGGCCGGGTCGCGGGGGCAGCAGTCTAAGCAGAGATGCCCAGACTTCCCTCTCCCTAGACACTTCCTCCAGCTCTTCGGGGGGGGGGGGGGGACACCGAGGCGTTCCCAGGCCAGCCGGGAGACATAGTCTCTCCAGCGTGTCCTAGGTCTTCCCCGGGGTCTCCTCCCAGTGGGACGTGCCCGGAACACCTCCCCGGGAAGGCGTCCAGGAGGCATCCGGAACAGATGCCCGAGCCACCTCAGCTGACCCCTCTCGATGTGGAGGAGCAGCGGCTCTACACTGAGCTCCTCCCGAGTGACCGAGCTTCTCAACCTATCTCTAAGGGATCGCCCAGCCACCCTGCGGAGAAAGCTCATTTCGGCCGCCTGTATCCGGGATCTTGTCCTTTCGGTCATGACCCAAAGCTCATGACCATAGGTGTGAGTAGGAACGTAGATTGACCGGTAAATCGAGAGCTTTGGCTGACGGCTCAGCTCCTTCTTCACCACAACAGACCGGTACATCGACCGCATTACTGCAGAAGCTGCACCGATCCGTCTGTCAATCTCCCGTTCCATCCTTCCCTCACTCGTGAACAAAACCCCAAGATACTTAAACTCCTCCACTTGAGGAAGGATCTCTCCACCAACCTGAAGTGAGCAAGCCACCCTTTTCCGACTGAGGACCATGGCCTCGGATTTGGAGGTGCTGATTTTCATCCCAGCCGCTTCACACTCGGCTGCAAACCGTCCCAGTGCATGCTGAAGGTCCTGGTGTGAAGGGGCCAACACCAGGGGCGTTTCCAGCATTGAAGGACATCCGGGGCTTAGCCCAGACCATTTTGTGTAAATACAGGGATCACTCGAAGAGGTTTTTTTATTTTATTACAGTAACAATTAAAAAAAAAAAAAACACAAAACACGTCTAAAACGGGAAAGAGCTTTGCGATTGACTGTACAGCTAGATTTGACCAGAAATCTGATATTTTTACAGACTGCAAAAAGCTACAGAACAGAATATATTCTGCATAATTGGATGTTTTTAAATAAACACTGACAAAAAACTATACAAGTTTTAGCAGGGCTGGACGATATGATGATATACAGTATAAAATTAATGTAAGTGATCACTCGGATTTAGACCTATCTATATTGTATTTATATAAAACGTTTACAGGCAAATTTTCTTAATTTATTTCCCCGGCGTCGAAATCAGGCACATATAAATGTCAGGAAACACGATTCCTGGCTGCATGTCAATATCCATGGATCACTGGATCTTTGATAAGTTGTAAGGAACACTATATCGAGTCCAACTTTTAGTTTAAACTGATAATAGTTTGTTTTACTCGCGTTTTCGCAGTTTCCCCTATTAACTCCAGCCACGCAGCAGCTCTTTTGCCACTCAGTCCGGCTGAGGGGGGCGTGTTCCGGCGGGAGAGTGACGTTAATGCATTCCCTCTATACATAGATGACTTTAGTCTACGTTCATTGACACACCATGGCATCGAACTGTATATAATTCTCAATGTACATCTGTCAAAAACTTTTCATTAGGAGCATTGGGATAAACAATGTTTCACTTTTATCTTTCTCCAAAGTAAAATGACTGATTAATTGTTACCAGTTTCCATGTCTGATCCTGGCACAGCTGCTACTGCTGCTGCTGGCTCCTCCCCAGTCTGCAGCTCATCTTTGCTACCCTCTACAAAACCATTTAATCAAATCAAAGTGTATATTTACTACAAACTACAAACACAAAACAAGTCACACATACATTTTATGTTAATGCTTATTGGTTATCCTTAGAGAAAACAACACCTGATAAACTAGGAAAGTATTCAGTGCAGTGGGATAAAACTAATGTTTCTGGCTACCCTTACGAAAAAGAAGTATACTTCAAGTTCGTTTTATGAAGAAGTATTATTCGTTTAAATGTATTATAAGTGTAAGAGTAGTAAACTTTAAGTACACAACTAGGTTTCTCATTTTGCATCTGTACTACAAGTGAACTTATAAGTATACTAGTAGTAGTTTACTATTTTAATACAATTAGTATTTTTTTAGTTTATGAAAGTACACACTGAAGTGTACTGTCAGTAAACTACTAGTTTATACTGCAATTATACTTGCAAGTTTTCTTTAAGTTAACAAACTTATACTTGTTATAGTTCAGTATTTATGAATTATTTTTGCACTTGCAGTATACTATTATGTTCAAATGTAGCTATTTTTTTATTAAAAAATACCTTTAACTGTACTTTAATTTTAAAGACATTTCATTAGCTTCATGCATTCTTTTTTATCAACACTTGAATGTTGGTAAGTTTCATAAAGAAAGGCAACATTAGAATTGGAATTTAAAGGATTAAATAAAATGATGCAGACAAAATTAAAATGAGGCACACTGCTTATGACTTGTGTGACGCGGACAACAAAGCTTCACATTCTTCACAGCTTCTCAAAATGCAGGACAGGTGGTCCACCTTTGATAATATTAAGCGGACTTTTGATTTACGTTTAATGTTTGATGATGATCACGTTATTTTATATTTGAGTGAGTGAGCAATCTTCTATCACTTGTTTCAGCTTCTTCTCCTGTGTTTTTATCCGGAAGAGATTCTGTACTAGAAAATGCCAGTAGGCCTAACGTTAAGTGCTAACGTTATAATGTTAGCCTATGCGGTAATAACTAGCTAGTTAAACAAATAGGCCTACAGTGAAAGCCAGCCAGATGACGATCTATCTTCAGACTTTAAGGATAAAAAAACTGAATTCTTACCCACTGACTTCTTTCCGAAAAATCCCCAAAGTCTCGTTTGCTTCATTTTTCTTTAATTTTTTCTTTCCTGCTCGCTGACTGTCTCAGTTGTTAACTCGCGCTCTTGCGGTTGACTGTGCTAGCTCCTCCCCTACCTGCTGCTGCTGCATATTTAACAGAGAGGAAGAAACGGAGTAGCCCATAGGCTACCGACAGCAAAGAAATGTATTCTATAGGCTAGATTATTTTTAAGATCTATTTTTTACAGGCTGTATGCATGCAAAGCCAAAGCGCAATGAAATAAAGCAACTTATGATTTCGGGCGTTTACATAGGCTATTGTTTGTCCAGTTTCATATTTGCTCAGTGACAGTCATCATTACATTCGGGGCTTGACTCAAAACATTCGGGGCTGAAGCCCCGGCAAAATCGGCTGGCGACGCCCCTGGCCAACACGACAACATCATCCACAAAAAGCAGAGACGAAATCGTGTGGTCCCCAAACCTGACACCCTCCGGCCCCTGGCTGCGCCTAGAAATTCTGTCCATAAAAACTATGAACAGAACCGGCGACAAAGGGCAGCCCTGCCGGAGTCCAACATGCACTGGGAAGAAGTCTGACTTACTACCGGCAATGCGAACCAAGCTCCTGCTTCGGTCATACAGGGACCGGACAGCCCTTAGCAAAGGACCCCGGACCCCATACTCCCGGAGCACCCTCCACAGGCCGCCGCGAGGGACACAGTCGAATGCCCTCTCCAAATCCACAAAGCACAAGTGGACTGGTTGGGCAAACTCCCATGAACCCCCCAGCACCCTGTAGAGAGTATAGAGCTGGTCCAGTGTTCCACGGCCCGGACGAAAACCGCACTGTTCCTCCTGAATCCGAGGTTCCACTATCGGCCGTATTCTCCTCTCCAGTACCCTGGCATAGACTTTCCCAGGGAGGCTGAGAAGTGTTGATCCCCCTGTAGTTGGAACACACCCTCCGGTCCCCCTTCTTAAAAAGAGGGACCACCACCCCGGTCTGCCATCCCAGAGGCACTGTCCCCGACCGCCACGCGATGCCAAAGAGGCGTGTCAGCCAAGACAGCCCCACAACATCCAGAGACTTGAGGTGCTCAGGGTGGATCTCATCCACCCCCGGTGCCTTGCCACCGAGGAGTTTCTTGAGTCTCGGTGACCTCAGCTAGGGTGATGGACGAGTCCACCTCTGAGCCCCCAGCCTCTGCTTCCTCAATAGAAGACGTGACGGCGGGATTGAGGAGATCCTCGAAGTATTCCTTCCACCGTCCGACGACATCCCCAGTTGAGGTCAACAGCCGCCCACCTCCACTGTAAACAGCGTTGGCAGGGCATTGTTTCCCTCTCCTGAGGCGCCGGACAGTTTGCCAGAATCTCTTCGAGGCCAGCCGATAGTCCTTCTCCATGGCCTCACCGAACTCCTTCCAGGCCAGAGTTTTTGCCTCCACAACCACCCGGGCTGCAGTCCGCTTGGCCTGCCGGTACCTGTCAGCTGCCTCAGGAGTCCCACAAGCCAACCAGGCCCGATAGGACTCCTTCTTCAGCTTGACGGCATCCTTTACTTCCGGTGTCCACCACCGGGTTCGGGGATTGCTGCCTCGACAGGCACCGGAGACCTTAGGGCCACAGCTTCGAGCAGCCGCTTCGACAATGGAGGTGGAGAACATGGTCCACTCAGACTCAATATCTCCAGCCTCCCTCGGAATCCGGTCGTGGCTCCGCCGGAGGTGGGAGTTGAAGATCTCTCTGACAGGAGACTCGGCCAAACGTTCCCAGCAAACCCTTACAGTACGCTTGGGTCTGCCGAGTCTGTCCAGCCTCCTCCCCCGCCATCGGATCCAACTCACCACCAGGTGGTGATCAGTTGACAGCTCCGCCCCTCTCTTCACCCGAGTGTCCAAGACATACGGCCGCAGGTCAGATGAAACGACCACAAAGTCGATCATCGACCTGCGACCTAGGGTGTCCTGGTGCCACGTGCACTGGTGGACACCCTTATGCTTGAACATGGTGTTCGTTATGGACAAACTGTAACTAGCACAGAAGTCCAATAACTGAACACCGCTCGGGTTCAGGTCGGGGGGGCCGTTCCTCCTAATCACGCCCCTCCAGGTGTCACTGTCGTTGCCCACGTGAGCGTTGAAGTCCCCCAGTAGAACGATGGAGTCCCCAGTCGGAGCACATTCCAGCACTCCTCCCAGAGACCCCAAGAAGGCCGGGTACTCTGCACTGCCGTTTGGCCCGTAGGCACACACGACAGTGAGAGACCTATCCCCGACCCGTAGGCGCAGGGAAGCGACCCTCTCGTTCACCGGGGTAAACTCCAACACATGGCGGCTAAGCTGGGGGGCTATAAGCAGACCCACACCAGCCCGTCGCCTCTCACCATGGGGAACTCCAGAGTGGTGAAGAGTCCATCCTCTCTCAAGGAGTGTGGTTCCAGAGCCCAAGCCATGCGTAGAGGTGATCCCGACTATCTCTAGTCGGAACCTCTCAACCTCACGCACCATCTCAGGCTCCTTCCCCCCCAGCGAGGTGATGTTCCACGTCCCTAAGGCTAGTTTCCGTGTCCAGGGATCGGGTCGTCGAGGTCCCCGCCTTCGACTGCCGCCCTATCCTCTCTGCACCGGCCCTTTATGGCTCTTCCTGCAGATGGTGAGCCCACGGGAAGGCGGTCCCACGTCGCTACTTCGGGCTGAGCCCGGCCTGACCCCGTGGGGAGAGGCCCGGCCACCAGGCGCTCGCATACGAGCCCCAACCCCGGGCCTGGCTCCAGGGTGGGGCCCCGGCTGCGCCATACCGGGCGACGTCACGGTCCTTGAATTTTTTTCCATCATAAGGGGATTTTGAACCACTCTTAGTCTGACCCGTCGCCTAGGACCTGTTTGCCTTGGGAGACCCTACCAGGGGCATATAGCCCCAGACAACATAGCTCCTAGGGTCATTCGGGTACTCAAACCCCTCCACCACGTTAAGGTGGCAGTTCAAGGAGGGTATAATACATATTACAATTTTAAATGTAATAATATTTCACAATATTACAGTTATTAAATTCACACAGTTTGATTTTTTAACTGTTATTAAAACTGGGCATGATGCTTCTGATTATGAAAATGGACAGCCTTTTACGCACTGTTGTTTCCCAGTTATTTAGAAATAAATATCAAATTAATATAGAAAGTATGCAATGTGCATGGGTTACTCTGAAATAATAGATTGAAGCTCAATTATTTTTAAAAGCACAAGATTAGTTTAACATGCCATTGCAGGTAATATTCCCGCTGAACCGGAGCAGCAGCTGTTCTCCCTCCCTCATGGAGAGTTCAGACGAGGGCTCTGGAGGGCCACAGTAACCCAGGGCCTGGAGTTCACACAGCGCAGCGCTAACATCTCGGCTGGGCAGGGTGGCCACAATCACGCTGCTGGGGTCCAGACGCTCATGATGGAGCACAACAGTGACTGAGAAGATCTTTACAGCTTCTTCCAGTTCTTCAACTAAGGAAGTCAGGTAGGAAGATTTTACAGAGGACTGAATGCGAAGGACTATTAACCTGAGGGCAGAGCAAGGTTTTAAAGGTGAGAGTAGTTTTTTACTAATTACTATTTTGCAATAGTTTTTTTTTTAGTGGTCACACTTTAGTTTAGGGTCCAATTCTCACTATAAACTAGTTATTTATTAGAGTGAACATTTCTACTTATTGACTTTTTTTTTTTAGTACTTTAGTTTATTAGTACTTATAAAGCACATATTAATGGCTTATTCTGCATGACCATATCCTACATCCCTTAATTCTACACCATACCTAATTATACTAGTACTTATCAAATAAAAGTTATTATACTTACTTTTGCATCAATTGCTTGCCTTACTGATTATTTTGACTTGCACAGATCAAAGCCGGTGGTTCCCTCCCTAAAATAATTCTTGTGGCATTTAGTCTGGGTTTAAATTCTAGACAAAGCGTTACAAACATAAAAAAACTACCTTACTAACTATTAATAAGCAGTAATTAGAAGTTTATTGAGGCAAAAGTCACAGTTAATAGTTAGTAAATAGTGAGAATTGGACGCTGAACTAAAGTGTGACCTTTTTTGGTTTGTTTTCTTTTTTAAATATTTGTATATTACATTCGCACAGATTGATTTTGGTCACCCAGTACCTTTCGTAGCTCTCTAGTAGCTCAAAACAGACTAAGCTGTTCTGTAGGTTCTTCACACTGACTTTATCCAGAACCTTCCAACGGTTCTCTATTCTGCCCAGCACTGCCAGCTGCTCTTTACACTCTTTATGAGTCTTTACTGAGGCACCATCAACTCTGAATCAGAGGGGAAAAACACTTCTTTACATTTCTTTACTAATTTCAATCTATCTCCAGTCTCCACACTGACAAAAAAAATGTGTAGGATTTACTTTGCAACAATTTTCACTCAGATTTTACTGGTAAATTTCACAAATGATTACAATGAAACAGGAATTTAAGGCACAATATGTACGATTTTTTTTCGCCACAAGAGGGCGGAGTTTCCAACAAAGGCGTAGGTTGATGACGCAGTGATGAGCTGAATGATGGGACTTGCTGTCAAGCTGATGGATCTAATAATGTTTATGGATGAGTGCAAACATTCATGTTCTTTAACATTACAGTGGTATGAAGCAGGTCACGATTGCTAAAGAGACAGATATCACACGCGAGTCCCGCGGATATAAAGGAATAAGGACATTTAATTCTACCGAACTACCCGCAAGTGCTGGATTACTCACACAGGTCAGTTTATTAGAGGAATTAAACTTGTGAGGTAACGCAGCGCTGCTTCACTTGGTCTAACGTTACACTATAACACTAAACGACATTTAAATGTGTGTTGAAAGTTATAATGTTATACTATGTGTTAGTTCGTTTGCTATACGGAACTAGCAGTAACGTTAAGCTAGATCAACATTAGAATAACATACTGACCATATTCTAACATTTTATCATGTTGAGCTAACGTTATGTAACATTGATTTGTTTGGTACATTTGCTCACCTGTCTAATAAAGCTGTCAAGTCGTGACTCGTGAAGCTCTGTCAAGTCCAAGTTTGTCGCGGACGTGGAGCTCTCGGCATCTCAAAAACGCCACGCTGATATTGGTCCTCATTTTAGTTCTCCTTGTTTGTCCCAAAGTCTGCTTGCCATGGTCTATGTTTGAAAGAAACAAGAACTGCGTGCCGCTAAACGTTACGCACTACGCAGTTGTCCACGTCTGTCGCCATGGTTACGTCATGGCTATGGCAGTACGAACGGAAACCGAGGAAAGCGCGGATATTGCATCATTGACAGGCGACATTTTTTTCCGGGAGGGCCACTTATTTAAAATTGGAATTTCTCTGAAATAAAAAATCTTTGGAGACTTTTGGGATATTGTAAGTACACAACTGCAGGAAATATATCACACTGTCCAAGTGATTTTTGGATATTTTATTACAAAATTCTTACATATTGTACCTTTAAATTAAACAAGAAATTTTGAAGTAGAACGTCTGAAATAGTATTTTCTTGTCAAACTGACTCCAGTAATCTTTGTTTTACTTACAACTTTGAAAAACGTTTTTACAGTGCAGTTTAGAATATAACTTTACCTAATCTGCAGGGGTGAGAAAGTGCCTGATATAAGAGTGGGTCTGTCTGTGTCTTCTCCAGCTCTTTTCTTCTCAGAGATAGGTGGACATGGCAGGATAAGGGTCAAAGGTCGTCTGAGTTTCAGGCTTGATGGATGGCTTATGTAAAATAAGGGGGTTGATGAGAGAGCAGCGTGGTAGGAATCATTTTTGGATTTAAGAGAGGATAAAACAAAGGCATCCACTGGCTGTACCTAAGGAGACAAAGAAAGGCTTCTATACACAGTAACTATGCACTTAGGTGAAAATATTACCAATATTTTCCACAAAACATTATTCTTCAGACCCTCTCTCTGTAATTTTTTTTGGTTATGAATAATTGTGCAAAATCTTTGTTTTATAATTATTAAATATTTTTTTTAGGTTGATTAGCCCCAGAAAACCTACTATGCTTTTTATTCAAGCATATTGGCGATCATTTGTTTTGTGTGGATATATTCTTCTAAAATGCTATATTTTATAAACGCATGAACGTATCGTTACAAAACTTGGTATGGGTCATCGGTGCTCTGAAAGAGTCAGAGAAGTTTCTGAAAATATTTACATGCTTATAATTTTGGATTTGATTAATTTATTTTCACGGGAGTCATCTCCTTACATTCCTGAATCCTTGCCGAGTCTAACGAAACCAAACATGCTAGGTTTCGCCTTATGGTTAGCGCAATGTTGTAAATTAACGCTTAAAAAAAATTGCCATTATCCTTGAAACCGTTAGACCGATCGAGTCGAAACCACCGTAGGAAATTCGAAAACATAGGCTGTTGGCTATATATTAATGCCCAAATGTCAACATTTTTATAGTAAGGGGTCCAAAAAAATCCAAAGTCGCCCATGAGTAATTTTTTATGCTCTCATACATATAAATGTCTATAACTCTAAAACAAAATGAGATATTTTTGTTTGAATATCAAATTTGACACGAATGTATGGGCTCACTCTGAGAACACATAAAAAAAATGGTGGAACTGCACCATTTGGTGGCGCTATAATTGAACAAAACAAGGACATTGCCATTAATTACAATATCATATCATGATATTAAATGCTACACTTTACGAATGCATTGTGGCTCTTCAGCTATCAGGTTAACCATAAGCTTCATTAGCATTACGATATCTGAGATAACCTAATAAGATAACCTAATCTGGTTAACATGTTTTCATGTAAGTCAGCATCAACTAAGGGGCACAAGCTGCTAAACCACGTGCTACAAGCCCTGAACCATTCAGGTCGTGGGTTCGAATCCTGTGTGGCACTGCACATGCCCAGACCGCAATAGGTACTGTGGTCGGAAGTGGTGCAAAAGTTGCGACAGTTCTAGACATGGTGTCTATCTGAAAAGGAACTCAATAATTTGAGTTGATTCTCACTTAAACTATGGAACATCGGCATCTTGATGAATGCACATCTTCCCAGTGTCGCAACGAAGTAAGTGACAGGCATCTGATCCACATATAGTGGGTTCGAGTCCCGTGTGGGACGACTTTAGAAAAATTGTGTGGAATATTGTGTCATTTCGATTCCTTTTTTATTCAAGTGTTGTATGAATCTTTCTTTCTCTTGGATTAGAAATAAGTATATGTTTTGTTCATTCTATGTTCATTCTCATCTGAACTTCTGTTCATTTTGGGTTCATTTCCACCTGTACTTCTGAATCAGCTGGGTTTTTTTTTTGCATTTGTACTTTTGTAAAAAAAAAAGAAAAAAAAGAAAAGAAAGTGTATTAGGTAATATATGAACTGAAATTTAATGACATTTGTAAGCATTTTAATGTACATTAAATAATGACCTGTTAATCAATCAACATGTAATGTTTAATAAGTAAACATTAACAAGCACATTCTCTCATATTTCTAGCTAAATATATATTAACTAATGATCTGTTAAGCATTATAAAATGTTTGTTAATGATTTATTAATGAAAGTTATTATAAAGTGTTACCAAAGGCGGCTTTAGAATCAGCTTCATTGCAGTACATAATACAATTTTCATAACCAGCTATCTTTGAGAGCATTTTATTCTTACAATAAAAAAAAAAAAATCATTTTACATGATAGATCTGTTATTTTGTGATTCAGCCTGATTGAAAAGAAATTCTGAATGTACCGTCACTTGAGCGACAACTGGCGCGGTGAAGGATCCAGCCAAGTAGTCGAGGCATATTCTGGAGTCCACATTGAGCTTGTGAGACAATCCTGTCCTAGGGACTGTAAAACTCTCCGTCCTCAAACGGGACAGAACCGCAAACACACCCAGAGAGTACACCTGCACCACTGCAAACCAACCCTGTGGAAAAGACAGTGCCACCATACTTAGACAAATATCATATAAGCAATAATTGTACACCTACAAATTAGATCAACCATGCTGCACAGCAAAACTCTATGAAAATATAATGGTTTTATAATGACCTCTGTTTTAAACCTTTTACAACAAATAAATGACTGAAAAGAGAAAAGTAAGTAAAATAAAACAGAAGCCTGCATGGGCTTTATTACATACCCTTTGTCCTCCATAGAAGCCTTCAGTAGATGTAGGTGTGATATAGCTAACTCTTTGCTCTGGATCCACCACTTTCACGGTGATCTCTCTGTAGTTCCCAAGGTAACTCGCCTGGAACGGCACTGCTATGGTGAGTGGGAAGGGACATTTGACATGGCTGGAGTTTTGTATGCGGAGAACAGTGCTGACTAGCTCCTCTGATCCTGACACCATGATAGAACTCAGACCATCAACCACCTCACAAGACAAGATGTTCACAACTTCTGATGGGGCGGTTATATTGCAGACTCTGGGTGACTCTGAAGATCTGGCTCTGTCTGCAAGCCTGCATGTTACCAAAATACACTTGTTAATGCTGGATTCAGTATTATTTCCTCATTAATAAATGTGTGCATAAGGAAATTAATAGTATTTTGAAATGATGTTCACACACATGTGATCATCCAGTCATATCAGTGGCCTAATAAAAGCTGATTTATTTTATATAGAGCAGGTGGCCTCATGGGAGCCACCATGCTGAGATCACATGACCGTTGTACAGTACTTGCTTTATCTCAGTGACCCCCATGCTATTGGACACTTTTGCTCACAAAATAAATGAATCATGCTTGAATGACCAGCGTATTTCAGTGACACTGGTAACAAAACTATTGCTTTTGCAATAAACCACGCTAGGTGTCAGTTTAAGTCCAAGATGACTGCAATATAGCATTTTAAAAGGGGTCTTATTATTCTTTTCTACTTTTTCAACTTTAGTTAGTGTGTAATGTTGCTGTTTGAGCATAAAAAAAGATCTGCAAGAAGCTCAAAGTCCACTCCAAAGGGAGACATTTTATTTAACAGAATTCGGCTCATTTGGACTACAATGAGTTTTTTTCGTATATATACTGCAAACTATATTCTCAGAAGGTGAAGCACTGTTAATGGGGCGGAGTGATTAGCGCAACACTCTGAGCGAACTCTCTGCTCCTCACCACAGGGCTTCTCAGGTGCTGCGCAAGCAAGTAGCAGTGCTTCGCCTTCTGAGAATAGTTCCCAATACGGTTAAAAGATGACTGTGTCTCATATGACCTTGTTATTTGTACACACTGTGACTATACAAAGCACAACATATAAATAGCAAAATGTTGGCGTTATTATTGCCCCGTTTACACGAAGGGAAGACGCAGATATTTCCCTGCCTCTCATTTAGACGAATGCCCTGTTTTTATCACAGAAAACGATTATTTCTAAAAACTTCGGCAAAGTGGAGATTTCTGATAACACCGGTTATGTGTTGCCATGTCAACTGGGAGAAACGGGGTTTTAGGTTCTCAAACGTCACATTATGCGCCAGAAAATGCTTAACGTCATGTGAGCGCCCAGTTTGGCATTGTTATGATGCCGCTTGACGTAGTATTTATGCGGGTTGATGTAAATGACAACTTTTTCGTTGAAAACGATGTTGTGTGCACAATGTTATTATTGAAAACGGAGGGAGGGAAATATTCGTTTCTCTAAATACCCGGCTGTGTAAATGTGGCCTTTGTCACTTATTGGGAGCAGTATGCTAGCTGGAGCCATTTACTTCCAGTTTTTGTGCTAAGCTATAGGCTAGCGGTGGGTGCGTCAGACAGAGTTACGGGACGCACAATGAATATTGTGCATAATGTGCATGGATGCATATTATAGTGCACCCCCAAAACAAAATCAAGACTTCGTAAAAAGGGCATAATAGAACCCCTTTAGGAAATTCACAAAATTAAAATGAACCGAAATGTTTTTGTTTCTTCCTTTTTTTTCCTTTGCCAGATTGTACGCCTATAGAATAGAAAAAGGTAGGATTCTCTAGACAAAGTATGAATTAATTTGTTGTGTGAAATGTTAACTCACTAACACAAGACGCAGGATGCTGTTGGACCAATCAATCAACAGCACTTGTGAAATATTACACCTGCCCCATATTACTAATATAGACTTACCCAACAGTTACCAATGTACGCTTCAATCTTTCACAGCCTTCTCCACTGCTTTTCTCTTTCTCCTCTTGCTCTTTTTCTTCTTCCACCTTACCATTCATGTTCAGAGAGTTTTTGCAGTCATTCACCATAGTTTTAGATGGTGAGTGTACTCTTATTTCCTCACGTGAGCTCTCTTCACTCGTGTTTCTGTCATCCACACACACATTGCAGCGCTTCACTGGATCTGAAAGCCTTGTTGACTGCACAGTTGCAATCCAGTGATCTTCAGTATGCTGGTCCAGTGGAATACTGATGTCACATGATTCTGGTTTTATGTGGTCTGCAGTATCCAGAGGTCCAGTACTGGTAAGATCACCTCTCTCTTCACCGACTTCAGTAAGAAAAGCAATACCAGTGTCAAGTCTCTTGCTCATTACAATGAACTGGTTTACAATGACGTGGACATCTTCCAGGACATTAAGAATGACATCAGTCACATGGTCTTGGTAAAAGTAGGATCTATTGGAAGCATCTAAAAATACACAATATACTCAGTATTGTCATGATTATTGCACATTTTTTTGTCTATTCCTTTACCTTGCATCAACTAGACAAAATGGGTGTACAGATTAAATAAAAGGGCTAGATCAGAAAGTAAAATGGTGCAAAAATAATATCTAGATATTGTAAAAGAGTGGATATTTAGGGCCATGTCCAAAGGATTAAGGAGGAGGTGTATCTATTATCCCAAAAGTTCTCCTTTATGGCTTTAATTACAAATTAACTCAAATTAACCACAGCTCAAAAGTTTGGGGTCTTTTATTGTTTTCGAAAGAAAACTCATATGATCAAGTAAAAACAGTAATATTGTGAAATATATAACAATGTGAAATATATAACAATGAACTGTTTTCTAATTTAATATATTTTAAAATGTAATTGATTCCTGTAATGGCAAAATACAGTCTTTAGTGTCACACGATCTGTCAGAAATCATTCTAATATGCTGATTTGCTGATCAAGAAACTTTTCATATTATCAATGTTGAAAACCGTTGTTCTGCCTAATTTTTTTGTGGAAACAGTGATATATATTTTTAGGATACTTTAGATTTCAGGATACAAAAGAACATAATTTATTTGAAATAGAAATATTTAATGCGTTAATGTTTCCTTGCAGAATAAAAGTAACCACAAAAACAAAAATCTAGTGTAGATTTTCAAGTAAGCCTATTACATTTGAGCTTGTCATATTCTGAGAGCCCTTGCAATTTTTGTGGAAACAAAACCATAACTATTACTTGAGGGAACAGCCTTGTATTATATTTGTGCAATTTTTATTTGATAAAAATGTTATTATTATATGTACTATGAATGCTTCAGCAATGTACTCCATCAGTCATGCCAATACAGCTTTCCGACAACGCAACACACACACACACTCCAAAGTTCCCAAGCCTCTCATGAAGCACTTACCCACATCAACTGTTACACACACACACACACACACACACACACACACACACACACACACACACACACTCCAAAGTTCCCAAGCCTCTCATGAAGCACTTACCCACATCAACTGTTTTCTCTTGAGACTCTGTGTCTGGGAGTGTGTGTGCCAAATTAGAGCACATCCTATGCCTGGTGAGAGTGCTTGCTGTACCGCAAAGAACCTCTCTCAGCACACACACTCTTTGGGTGTGAACCTCACAAAACGTCCTGAGGACCTGGAAAAGCCTTGTGTGAAGTCCAGCTGAATCTCTATGGTCTGTGTCTTCTCTTGCTTTCGCTGGGTATAAAACTCCTCTTAGTTTCTCAGCGGCTTCGTGCAAGATGTTTAACAGATTGTTCTCTTGTGAGAGTGTTAGCTGACTGGCTGGATCTGCCATATTTTTTTCAAGTGTGTTCGCTAAAAGCCTTGGAGCATAAAGTAGAACTATTAGTAGAGAAGCAGCAGATAATACACTGTAGGTTTTCCTCTCAGTCTCTCACTGGTAAACCCAGGATTTACCATCCCCAAGCCTGTAAAATAGGGTCGTCATGGCAAACAAAGGGCATGGCTGGACACAAAAGCGGCCCTTAGAGATGGATGACTCTTTCAAAAAAAAGAAAAAGAAAAAGAAAAAGAAGAGAGTCATGTGTACATCTGTGAATGGCCCCTGTAGTCTCGTGACCCAAATAAGGCACAGATACTATGAGCAAATACTCTGTATTTGTGCAGTGAAACTGTAATGCTGTGAAATATGATTACAATTTAAAATAACTTGCATATATGCTTGTAGCACCCTCCTAATGTTACAATATTCAATCAGACCTCACACAACTTACAGAAGGCTTCTGTTCATAAATCATATTTTTTTAATGAAAGCCACTGCAGAAAATTAAATAATGGCACTACATAATACTGCCAGATAACATGTTTCAAATGAGAACAATATTTTTATTAAGCCTGCATTTTAGATGACTAAATGCAATGAAACTTGAAATAGCTTTCACTTAATTAATAAATGAGAACACATGAAGGTTACAGTATAATTAACCTTTCTGGCATCTTGACATTATTTAATCTCAGGGAAATTAAAACATGTTGGGCTTTAGAACCATCATGTGGTCGAATGAAACTAGACAACCCCGTGGACAATTAAGAATATTGCACACAAAATGACAAAGAGTCTCTTAAGACAACAAGTTCTAAATTGTCTGTCTTTAGCCTACAATATAGGACAGAAGCATTAAGTGGAAAGTGTGTTATATCATCCTTAGAATCTGTTTTCTGCAGGTCCACATGACATGACCAATATGACCTGACATCCCAAAAATCTAACATTTAAGAGCACGGTATGGACAGTGTATGAAAAAACTATAATAAATGGCATTTTATAGTTTATTTGAAAAATATAAAAATAAATATTTAAATTTACTTGTTGTAGGCCTTCCTTCATTGCAATAAATACAGGGGAAATGAAAATGCAGGAATTCAGCGCCATCATGTGGTCAAATGATTGAATTGCGCATAAATATAGGTGTTGACAAAGCTGTCACGACTATTATTTCTCAGGCTTGTTCTTTCATATTTTTACATGCTATTTTATATTTTATCGCTGTCATGGATGCGCATTAGTGTCTCTTCAAATTCAGACACTTTTATATCCGAGTGGGTGTTTATTAAAACAAAAACAAAAAGTAAGCCTGTTTTCTTCTAAGCTACACAAGACAAAAATAAGCACAGTCTATTTCAATATTTATTATGTGGCAACGTTTTAGGCATTTCCCAAAAATTACAACGGTCCCCCAGTTGTCTCAACTTATTTCCATCACAACCAACAACGTTTGCCTTTAATAGTCGTTTTTTCCTTAAAAAATATGTGCACTTTAAAAAAAACAAAACAAAGTCAACAGTGTCAGTGTGATGAAAAAAAAAAACCCCAGAACATTTAAATGCAACACTTTTGAACAAAATAGTTTGTGCATACCGGTAATTCCCAATCAAGCTGATCATTTGTTTAAAATGCAATTCATAACAATCACATAATGCTGTTGACACCGGAAAAAACGGCAAACGTTAAATGTAGTTTATGTCCACTTGTCATTTGTTGTTAGACAACAAAGTGTCCAGTTGAAGAAACACCCACATACACTAAATGCAAAAAACATCAAGATTTTTCATGGCAAAAAAGGGCAATCTATCTACTAGATTTCTAAATGTATATAATTTAACCAAACAGCTGTGGTGTAATGGGCTGTGGTTGGCTGGGTTAACCTCATTGCAGAATCCGTCGCTGGAGGCGCATCAAGCTGCAACATGCAGAAGACTGAGAGAGAAAGAGACATTTTCAAATTGAATTACCAACACTATTATATTGTCATGTTATTTGAATTGTAGTAGAATCTACCTGATGATCTGGGCATGTGTCCCGCATGTTTGCAGTGGTGCAGCAGTATTCAGGCGAGGTTGGTTGGGCACGAGGCATATCCGCTTGGCCTGCCGCCTGGCTCAGGTAGGCGTGGAGACCCGCGCGCCTAGACTCGAAATCCGGAACGGCCGCTGGATGGGAAGAAACAAACTACGACATGAAGACAAAAGTGTCCAAACTAAGCAGATCATGACAACTTCTCGTCAGAAAGTTTCAGCGCCAGTTTGACAACAAGGAGGCTGGTTACTTTGTGAGGTATGTTTCGAGAAAAGACCAGCTTAATTTCCCCAACATTTCGCTTTCAGCGCGTCACTTTCGTTCATGGCGTTATGAAAATCTGTTATTGCATTTAAATGGTCACATGTCCGATTGGTTTGGTGAACTTATTAGCCTTAAACTAGGTTACAATCGTTTGTTTTGTAGTGTGTTTTGCTCATTCACTCGTTGTGTAGGCTAAACACTCCCTCAACCTGTTGATGTTGCGCTCATTCACTCCGGCCAGCAAAACTAAAAAGCGCCTAGTTGAAGAAACACCCACATACACCAATTAAGTGCAAAGTTCTCACGTAGTTTCCATGCAAAATAAGTAGTTTATACATTACTGATATCATTTGCCTTGTTATCGGAAAGAATTTTTTGCATGTTGTTAAGCCAAGTTTGAGCTGAAGGTAACTTGTGTGTTTTTACATAGCCTAAATCATGGACAGATGTATGCTGATTCTTATGTGTCATGCTGAAGATTTGATCAAGTTGTGATGGTATTTCAAGATGGATATATTTATTTATGCTGTAAAACTTGGGACATTATGTCTTTCTAATAGCTGGACTTTGCTCTTTAGTGTTGGATTTTTATGAGAGAGAAATTCCTGGTATGTATGACTCAGTCAGTGTACATGTGAATTGGGGACAGCAGAATAAGCAAGGCAAAAATGTTCCCACATTCTTAAAGTTCACCAAAAATTAAACTTCTGTCATCATTAACTCACCCTCATAATGTTCCAAAACCTGTATGAGTTTCTTCTGAGGAACAGAAAAGGAGATGTTTGGTACAATGACAGTCCCCATTTACTTTCATAGACTGTCATTCTGCCAAACATCCTTTTTTTGTGTTTCACAAAAGTTTGTGGAATGACATGAGGGTGAGTAATGCCAGTTATGTGCTGAATTTTAACTTCCTGCTGAATTATTACCTCCCTCATTGAGGACTCTGCCTGGTTACCTAATCCTAACCCCACCCTCACACCTAATCCTAAACCTACCTATACTGGAGTGGGTCAGCAGGGTAATAATCTGGCGGGGGTCAGTCAGAATTTGGCACAGCAACACACTGCATGATTTTAGCCCCGATTTTCACTCGCCAACAGTTTTGAGGAAGTCGCCGACAAATGCCTGAAATTGGAGGCAAATTGGTGTCGTTCATGTGAGTCACAGTCGTGTAGTGTGTATTATCAAAGACGCAATCTGAGAGAAGTGCTGATGCGTCGCAGATGCGATGCCCGGGCCGTGAGATATTTAGCATGCTAAATATTTAGCATATTTAGCATGCTAAATATCTGGACCTGTCACCTGTCTGACTTGGAGTACTGCAGTGTGAAATCTGTTTATTGCCTGGAAATTATTTCGGCGACGACCTACAGCCAAATTAGAGCGCAAGATACAGGGCAAGGACAAGTTCAGGGCGAGGAGTCATAGACCATCAACAAAACATTAGCAAATGTGGCTTCTGCAAGCAACCATTCTCTTCATATATTTTTTCTTTTTCTTTGAAACAGACAACTTGGATCGCAAGTTTTTTTTGCGGGCAATTATTTTAACTGGAAGAAATCCAGTCTCACATGAGAATTCCTATCTCACATGTGAGCTTGCATTATTTCCTGTATTGCTTCTCGCGTACGTTTGGTTGCGAAACGTAGTCTGTTGACCAGACAGAGTTGTCTGCGATTCTTCCAATTGAAATGTTGTGTAATGTGTGACCCCCTGTTGCTGATCCGTCGTGTAATGTGCACACACCAGCAACTAAATGGCTCCCCAGACAGTCGTGCAGTGTATGAAGAACAGCGATCTGACGACTGCATTATTGATGACAGATTTTTGGGTGAACTGTCCCTTTAAGCAAATTCTTTGTGTACATTCTTCTCACTGTAATCACTTTGGTTTGCAGTCAGGCACGGGCCTACATGCTTGTGCTTGTTATAAAGCCTAGTATTGCAACATTTTTGCAGGTGAAAGAGGGACATTTCACCACATAAATAAATCCTGTTTTCGGCTATGTTTAGGAAAAGTCCAGCTGACAGTTTAGCCGCCGCTGCCTTTTTTATTTTTTATTTTATTTTAGCATTTTGGGTGTTCCAGTGCATTCAGATTAATATTCTCTACTCATATAATGATGAGCAATTTATTGAAGCTGTTTGTACTGGTAGAATGAAGTTAACATGTTCAACGATTTTGTGTTCTTCGTTTTGAGCTTTCAAGAACCACACCTTTTGTTGTCTCTGTTGGTTTTGTTTGCAGCACCCATTTTTAAATGGTACAATCAAGTGGTAACCAAACACCGCTAGAATTGTTTGTCATACAAAAGTAGACTGCCTGTAAAATCAAACTTTGAAGGAAATTTATTATTTTGATATTAGTATGTAGCACATAGGCCCAACAAAATGCAAAATAACATTCCTGAAGAAATTGCTAATTTTGTATGCATAAATCAGAGCATGTGCGATTTTACAGATTGTGTTTTTTCTTAGTTTTTTTTTTAATGAAGACATTTATTTTGAAAAAAAGTTTTTCAACATTTAGATTTCATAACATTTGAGTTGTGATTGAATGTTATTTTTTTAAATGTCTCTTGAGTTTTGATAGATTCAAGCTCTCATCAGACATTAATTCACTGCACAGAACACAAACCATGTTTTCCTCACTGTTAATTTTTAATGTAGCCTGATTCTAATGTTCTTTTACCTTGGATGTTTTTTTCTCCTCCATTGTTTTCGAGGATGAGAGCATGTCATGGAAGTTACTTGCTGCCATTTTCTCCTTCATTTTAAAAACAAGTTTAGAAGTCTTTTCTTGCAATAACGGTGTTAGATTGTATCACTTGCATATAAAATTGCCCCTGCTGTCTGCAACTGTAACAGGATGGATCTGCATAGGCAGGATGCTATGCTACGGTGTAATTCAAGAAATATATGTGCCAATGTCTGAACTGGTAAAACCCTGATGCATGTCAGTGCAGGTTTAGAGGTTGTGAAAGCATTAGTTTGTGCCAAAGAAGTGATATTTGACTTGCTTTACGTCAAGCGTTACAATAGTCATTATTTAGTTTTTCTATGTTTCTGATGTCGCAATACATCATACTTTCATGAAATCATGCAACATACTCTACCTTGTCTGTGGACATCGTTCATTCCAAAGCCGGTGCTGGATAAACAGCGAGCGTGTGTGACAGTATCGGCTGCGGTAGGTTACATTATTTACGACAGCGGTAATGGACAATTCTGCTTCCAACCTGTAGGGCGACCGAAGAGGAAAAGTTCTTTAGTGTTGCTTTAAATTACACTTTATTTAACAGGAAGAACAGCTCGTTCAGTGCATCATTACGCTATTTCAACGTCATTGCACATGCGCAGTCTTTTCAGTTTCGGTTTTCAATCCGATCAAGTGTTTACATGTTTCCTCGATCGGATTAGAAAAGGAATAAACCACCCTTTTCAATCCAATCAAAATTTTATTCGGATCGAGCTCATACGGATCGATTAAGGTGGTTTACAGGAAGGTTTTTCAGTCCGATTATTTGGTTGCATTTAAATGTACTAATGTAGCCAGTGAAGATTCATGAAAACCCACATGGAATTTTCAAAAAAGCACCTAAAGGCTCTCTCAGACTGTGAGAAACAATATTCTCTGTATATTCTCAGATGTGCAAAACTTGTCACATCATACCCAAAAAAGACTTGAGGCTGTAGAGGTGCTTTAACTAAGTACTGAGTTAAGGGTTTAAATACTTATGCAATGTCTTATTTCATTTTTTCCCCTTTTAATAAATTTGCAAAGTTGCCACAGATCTGTTTTTTACTTTGTCATTATAGTGTATGGAGTGTAGATTGATGTGAAAAAAAGAGTAATTTAAAGTAGTTTTACATGAAATGTGAAAAAAATGAAGGGGTTTGAATGCTTTCACAAGGAACTGTATAGGTGTTCTGAAAGGAGGCAAAGACCTCAGTTTTTTTATTTTATTTATGTTTAATTTATTTTCATAAATCAAATGTTAATTCATGTCGATTACCCCCGTCCCCCCCGGTTGCTACGCCCCTGCCTCCAACATCCTCACACGCAATATAGCCTACTAGCCAAGACTCCTTTGTGTACAGATGTGACGTAATGACGCAAAGACATGCTCGAATTTTCTGCGGAAATACACCAGTGACACTAGAATAAAAAACATTATTACAAGCTTACCGTTTTGAATCGAGCTAAGGGCAAGCAGATAGTTTTGAACACTGGCTGGTTATGTACTTGCTCAAAAATTTATTTTGGATAATTTTTTAACCCCAAAAAGTTACGGACTGGAGCTTTAAAGGCAGAATACACAAGAATTTGAAATAAACCACACTGTCTGTTTATGCATCCAACTGTAAGGTGGGAGTTGAAAGTTGTCAAATGCAAATTATATACATCACATACTATATAGTATGTGTATATATATATATATATACAGTGGTGCTCAGAATTAATGGCACCCCTGCTAAATATGATAAAAAATGCCTGTAAAAAAATAAATCTGCATTGTTTATCCTTTTAATATTTAATTTAAAAAAATGTGCAAAAATATAACCTTTCATTGAAGTAAAAGAATTGAAAGTGGGGGGAAATCACATTATGAAATAAATGTTTTTCTACAAAACACGTTGGCCACAATTATTGGCACCCCTAGAATCTTTTATGAGTAAAATATCTCTGAAGTATATTCCCATTAATATTTACCTTTTTTTAGCACACCAGGGTGACTAAGAACATGAAATTGTCTTGCTATGACTTTGTGTTTCCTCATATTTAAACTCCTGTGAAACACGAAGGCTAAATTCCCTTAATCATCCATCACAATGAGTAAAACCAAAGAATATAGTTCTGATGTGGATCAAAAGATTGTTGAGCATTACAAAATAGAAAGTGGCTGTAAGAAAATAGCTAAAGAATCGAAAATCCCCATTTCCACCATCAGGGCAATAATTAAGAAGTTCCAATCAACTAAAGATGTTACGAATCTGCCAGGAAGAGGACATGTGTCTATATTGCCTTAATGGACGGTGTGGAGGAGAGTTTGAGTGGCCATAGACTCTTCGAGGATCACAGATGGAGAATTGCAGAGATTAGTTGAGTCTTGGGGTCAGAAAGCATAAAAAATCAGCACATGTTGTTTGGGAGGGTTTCAAGAAAAATCATCCCTCCTCGCTCCTCCAAAAACAAACTCCAGCATATTCAGTTTTCAGACACGACTGGAACTTCAAAAGTGACCAGATTCTATGGTCAGATAAAACAAAAAAAAGGGCTTTTTGGCAGCCAACCCACCAGATGTGTTTGGTGCAAACAGGGATAAAAAGTACCCCATGCCTACAGTTAAATATACGGCTGGATTTTAAATGTTGTGGGCCTATTTTTTTGCTTGAGGTCCTGGACATCTTGTTCAGATACATGGTATTATGGATTCTATCAAATACCAACAGATAAAAAATCAAAACCTGACTGCCTCTTGTAGAAATCCTATAATAGGCCATGGTTGGATCTTCCACCAGGACAACGATCCAAAACAAACATCAAAATCAATACAAAAATGGGTAACTGAGCACATAATTAAGCTTCTGCCATGACTGTCCCAGTTCCCTGACCTGAACCCTATAGAAAATGAGTGAGCTGAACTAAAGAGGAGAAGCAACAATATTTGTGAATCTGAGGGATCTGGAGAGATTCTGTATGGAGGAATGGTCTCTGATCTTTTGTCAGGTGTTCTCCAAACTCATCAGGCATTATAGAAGAAAACTCAGAGCTGTTATCTTGGCAAAAGGAGGTTGCAAAAAGTTTTTAATAACAGGGAGGAATTATGACCAGCGTGTTTTGGAGAAAAGCATTTATTTCATAATGTGATTTACCCCCCAGTTTCAAATATTTTACTTCAATGAAAGGTTAGATTTTTGCGAAATTTTTTGAATGAAAGATCAAAAGGATAAACAATGCAGATTTATTTTTTACAGGCATTTTTGATCATATTTACCAGGGGTGCCATTAATTCTGAGCACAAATATACACTCACCTAAAGGATTATTAGGAACACAATACTAATACTGTGTTTGACCCCCTTTCGCCTTCAGAACTGCCTTAATTCTACGTGGCATTGATTCAACAAGGTGCTGAAAGCATTCTTTAGAAATGTTGGCCCATATTGATAGGATAGCATCTTGCAGTTGATGGAGATTTGTGGGATGCACATCCAGGGCACAAAGCTCCCATTCCACCACATCCCAAAGATGCTCTATTGGGTTGAGATCTAGTGACTGTGGGGGCCCTTTTAGTACAGTGAACTCATTGTCATGTTCAAGAAACCAATTTGAAATGATTCGAGCTTTGTGACATGGTGCATTATCCTGCTGGAAGTAGCCATCAGAGGATGGGTACATGGTGGCCATAAAGGGATGGACATGGTCAGAAACAATGCTCAGGTAGGCCGTGGCATTTAAACGATGCCCAATTGGCACTTAGGGGCCTAAAGTGTGCCAAGAAAACATCCCCCACACCATTACACCACCACCACCAGCCTGCACAGTGGTAACAAGGCATGATAGATCCATGTTCTCATTCTGTTTACGCCAAATTCTGACTCTACCATCTGAATGTCTCAACAGAAATCGAGACTCATCAGACCAGGCAACATTTTTCCAGTCTTCATTTTGGTGAGCTCTTGCAAATTGTAGCCTCTTTTTCCTATTTGTAGTGGAGATGAGTGGTACCCGGTGGGGTCTTCTGCTGTTGTAGCCCATCCGCCTCAAGGTTGTGCGTGTTGTGGCTTCACAAATGCTTTGCTGCATACCTCGGTTGTAACGAGTGGTTATTTCAGTCAAAGTTGTTCTTCTATCAGCTTGAATCAGTCGGCCTATTCTCCTCTGACCTCTCGCATCAACAAGGCATTTTTGCCCACAGGACTGCCGCATACTGGATGTTTTTCCCTTTTCACACCATGCTTTGGAAACCCTAGAAATGGTTGTGCGTGAAAATCCCAGTAACTGAGCAGATTGTGAAATACTCAGACCGGCCCGTCTGGCACCAACAACCATGCCATGCTCAAAGTTGCTTAAATCACCTTTCTTTCCCATTCTGACACTCAGTTTGGAGTTCAGGAGATTGTCTTGACCAGGACCACACCCCTAAATGCATTGAAGCAACTGCCATGTGATTGGTTGATTAGATAATTGCATTGATGTGAAATTAAACAGGTGTTCCTAATAATCCTTTAGGTGAGTGTATATGTGTGTGTGTATATATATATATATATATATATATATATATATATATATATATATATATATATATATATATATATATATATATATATATATAAAATAATTTATTTATATTTTTAAAACTTGACTGCCCAGTGCTTTACAGTTGAATGCTGAACAAACAGCATTTTATTTTAAATGACCTTACCTTTAAATTATACAATATAATATATCATACTGTTTTTTTTAATCCGGGTCAACAGTGCAATACATTTTTAAAGAACAAGACTCTACTCTGAGGTTCATTGACAAAAATAAATTATTATAAAGTAATTTCTATGTCTTTTTCAAGATAGGAACACTTTGTAAAAAAGAAAGACTTGTTTAAAATACTTGTAGTGGTTATTTAAAAAAAGAAGTGACGTGGAGAAAAGGAGAAGCAGAGTACTGAAAGAACGTACTGAAATAGCTCTTTAAACGCTGTGGAACTAATATTCACATTGCTGATTACCGTTACTCAATCTGTTTAAACATTGTGAAAACATTAATTGAATTTTAGTATTGAAGAAATGCTGCTTAGAGTTTCACAGGGGAATTTATTTACACAGGGGAGTTGTCATGGAAATAATGTTTCAATGCAAAATTGAATCCTGGAATAGATTTTATTTTCATTATGCATAATATCATTTATTTTTTCATTTTATTGTTGGTGTTAAATATAATGTTATGTCGGTGTTTCTTGACACTTAAAAAAAAAAAAATCTAAATTTAAGGAAACTCTTGACACTGTTGCATCAGTTTGAGTGCTTGTGGAGAAACTAATGTTTAGGTTCATTACAACCTTTTGTCAGCATGTCTCCAATACTATACTTTCATACAACAATATAATACTTCTCTAGAAAGAGCAAGATGGTGTAATATGTAATTGTTATATCTAGCAGCTACAAAAAGAAAAGTATTTTTTGCTAATTCATTTTTAAAAACCAAAACATACAGTAGCTCACACTGTCAAAATGTGTACATTCACAGTTATCTTGTGCAGAATTTAGTTATGAAAGAAAATTACAGGCACTTTAAATCACCAAAGGGACTACCTGGAATTTACAGGAGTGAAAACCGAATTTTGAGAGCGAGTTCATTTTATATTTGCTAAATGAACAGAACTCAGTGGACAGCTAGTCATTTATCATGCCTTTGTGATCCTGTCAGTCTTCATACATTTATACTGTGTTTATACAAAACTATATATACCATGGCAGAAATATTGGACGGCTGGTTATCTTACAGACACACTATCGGATCTACTTCTGTCTGCTGTAGCAAGTACAGAACAATTTGAGAGTGACTTCCGTAACATGATAGTTAGCTGATTAGCTGATAGTTAGCTACAAAAGCTGATTGTGTAACTATAAGATTTGAGGATGACATTATTTTCATCAACTGGTAACTGTTAATATATTAACATTAACAATACTAAACCAACGTACATTCTGAAAAGTATAATATGCTGTTTGCTTATCAAGATGCTCATATACCCTATTTCTATCATGACAACTTTCTGAAGATTTTTAGCATGGTAATGAATATGAAAGTGTTAATGTATTTGGTCTTGGCGGAATAGATCTGCTACGCGGCTGCTGCTGTTGATTATTGCTGTTGTTGTAGATTAAAGCTGCTGCAGAGCAAGTACAGGAACTTGTTACTGCCAGTACATACACTGATACGCTGCTGTGAACATGTAGGACATACTGCTGCTGCACAAATATCATTTATCAATAACCAATACAGATCTATACAGGTGGAGCTGGGGAAGATGGAGGGTTTTAGACGAACTCTGAAAGCGCGGCAAACTTTAAGTCAATGGTAACCAGCCATTTAAATGTTGAACAGCAAGCTCATTGGCTGCAGATTTGACATGAACCAATCAGCTTGTGCCAATCAGTAGTTAACGCTGTAATTATCATCAGCTTATGATGGAAAAGAGATTAGAATGCCTCTCTGTAAAAAAAAGGTCACATTGATAGTAGAGATGCACCGATTACAATTTTCTAGGCCGATCCCGATTCCGATTTTTCCTTGAGTTTGACCTGCCGATACCGATTTTAGCCGATTCCGATTTTATTTTTTCAAACCACTTTACAGCACACACAAATATTTATTTTCTATCTTCTCTTTAATAGAACATTTTGCATAGAACATTTTTTTAACTGATAATCGCTATAAAATAGAACTATATAAATGACTCCTAGTGTGGGAAATTCACACACATCTAAAGTGCAGTGTTATGGAAGAACCATTTCCTTTTCACATCCAATATCCAATAAAATTTTTTTTTTATATATTTAGCAAACTAAACTTCTGTATGAAAACAGGTAATGGCAATAAAATAATAGATAAATAACAAATAAAAATTCAATAAATATAGCCTTGCAGTATAAAGATATTTATCTCTCTCTCACACACACACACACACAGGCCTATTGCAATCACTTGTTGTATATCAATGGCAAGTTATATTTCTCAAACAGTTCTTCTTGTCCAGCCAAGCTAAACAGGACAAGTGGAGCATGTGCAGGGAAACAATTAAATAATAATAAAAACAAGTTTAAATGGGTAAATTTTCTATAAATATTTTTGAGTCTTCATTTTCTTTCTGACATAGCCTAGCCTACTTCAGTTCTTGTTAAAACACACCAGACATGCAAATTCTTTGCATTTTGGGCACTTTTTGGATGAAATCATATTTATTTTGTCCATCAAAAGTGTGCTTTCACTTAAATTGAGCGCAGCAAAAATAGATTCGGCGCCGAAACCCGCGCTTCAGTGTTGCTCCCGCGACGCTCCTGCTCGGCGCTCACGCGCTGCTCCGGCTCGGGGTGTGAATGCACTCATTGATTAACATGCACGCCGAACAAAAAAAAAAAACGCGCTGCACCTTGTGGTGTGAAACGGCCGTAATTCACGAGGTTTCCTACATGTGCGCGTTCAGTGTGCACGTGTGATGCTGATGTTGCGCGATGTTAATCATGCGGCGCCTGAGTGCATTTGACCGGCATAAAATCGGATTATGTCAGACTGACCGGCCGGTCGCCGATCATGGCCGATCACGTGAAAACCGGCCGATTCCGGTCACCAGCCGATCAATCGGTGCATCTCTAATTGATAGTGTCGATCTGAACAGACACAACTGCTGTTTATTCAAATTAAAATGTTTATTGCATCGAATTTTCACACCAAACATTTGTCTTGGTGAATTGGCCTTTATGGCGCTTTTCCACTGCATGGTACGGTACGGCACGGTTCGGTACGGCATGCTTTGGCACTTTTCCACTGCATGGTACGGTACGGCTCGGCTCGGTACGGCTCCCTTGTGGCGCTTTTCCACTGCATGGTATGGTACAATACGGTACGGCTCGCTTTAAATGGTACCACCTCTGTCGAGGTTCCAAGCATACCGTACCGATACTAAAATGTGACTTGAACACACTGCAGATCACTGATTGGTCAGACAGAATCGTCACTACCAGCGTCATTGTATTTGCAAGACATCAAACGCTAGATTTAAATAGCCAGTAACAGCCACCGCTGTTCTTCACAAAGAATCGGCAAAAGTAATGATTATGAATATGTAAAATATAGCAAGGAGATATTTTAATTGTTTATTAATAAACAAGTGTTGTCGGCTAAGATGAAGTTGACAATGCTGACTCGCGATCTTCAGTAGCCTAGTGAACGCGCCAGAGAGAAATGCACATTTCATAAGGATTACATAAGCAGAGAGCAGTCTGTAGTCTGTTTTCTTTCGTTTTGAATTGTTCCGTTTTAAAGTAGACATGTGAGGCAAGTAGGCTACTTTATATGCTGAGTTTCGGTTCATTTATGAGACGAGCTCCAGTTCACGCGCCGGCGCCTCCGTTTCCTATATATCGTCTGCTGTACTTCTTATTTATTAAATCCAGGCAATTGGTTGATGAAACATTGATTAAAATTAAGATGCAAATAATACAAAACGAAATTCAGGTTAAAGAAAGGTTTTGTGCTTTTTCTGTTTGATGTCTCTGTGAAAGTTTTAAAGCATCTTTTAGTGCCGCTTTCAGAGCGCTCACGTCCGATTACCATTACTTTGGTTTGTGCAGTGTAATTCACATAATCACTAAAAAATATTTTGCCTCGAAGTTTTTTTTTTTAAGCAATCAGAAATCTGAGGGCACTGCTATAATCCCACCCACTTTAAAGCGGTACTAACTGCAGTGGAAAACCAAACCGAGCTAAAGTGAACTGAGCCGTGCCGTGCTGAGCCGTACCACGCAGTGGAAAAGCGAAGCGAGTAGGGCTGGGTATTGTAACAAAATGTTCGATACCGATACCGATACCTTGACTTCGATACCGGTTCCTGAACGATACTTTTTTCGATACCAATTTTGTTTAACAATATAACATTACCTAATTTTTTTTTTTTTTTTCAGTTTGTTGACTTTTTTACACTCATATTTTGAGTATGTAAAAAAGCACCAATGCTGAAGTTTTCTATGTTTCCCTTATCATTTAACAACATGTATTCTTTACTTCAATGAGCTCATTGTTTCTTCCTTAACTTAATGCATTGTTTAACAATGAAATTGAATGAAAATTAATAGAAATGCATTACACTGTCACCTCTGATAACAGATCACTCTAAATTGTAATTTAGACACATTCATTTTCTGTAAAGCTGCTTTGAAACGATATGTATTGTGAAAAATGCTATACAAATAAATGTGAATTAAATTAAATATAGGCTACTAGGGGGCGGGATATATGCCTCGCGCTCCGCACACATCAAGCTTGCCGCAAAGCACTGGCAAAAGTAGCCTAATGATTATGGATGTGTCGGGAAACAACAGCAACAATATTTTAATTGTTTATTAATGAACAAGTGTTTACTAATGGTGTGTTCACTGTTCACACCGAACGCGGATTTAATTATTTGCGCTAGTAGATTAGATACAAAGTCAAAGACGGGGATAGACGCATCATTCGCGCCGGGCGTCGCGAATGATGCGAATTGGGCGATGCGTTTTGAACTCGAGCGGAAGATTGAAGCGTCTAACTAGACGCGATAGACGCCTATTTGACGCTCTATTCGCGTTCGGTGTGCTTTGTATGACACACCGCTTTGCCTTATCAGATTTACCGTGTTACCGGTCTTGGCAGCAATTATCTTGTCGAAAATATTGCATCGCGTGCTTCTGGCAAACACACACACACACACACACTACAGCCTCACATGCGACAAGCCAAGTCTCTGGGCAGCCGCGTAAACTAGTGTTTTTCCTCCACAGCCAATCATGCTGCATGCATGTTTCACTGACGTTGACGAGATTAACCACTAATGGCGCTTTTCCACTACACAGTACCAGCTCGCCTCGGCTCGGCTCGACTCGACTCGACTCGCCTTTGTTTGCTTTTCCACTGTGTAAAAGTTGTACCTGTACCTGCTATCGGGTACTTTTTTTCTTACCACCTCCGGCGAGGTTCTAAGCGAGCTAAGGCGATACTAAAATGTGACGTGAAAACAATGCCGACTGCTGATTGGTCACAGAGAATCTGCGTCATCATTGCACGCGCCAGATGGAGTATCCAGAATAAATAACCCCGCCATTTTTAAATAGTTTGGCCAGAGTTACTAAACTTACTACTATTATTATGGCAACTCGGAAGAATACGCCGTGGTCAAACGAGGAGGTGCAGACTTTCCTTTGTTTGGTTGCCGAAGAGAGGATCCAGCGAGAGCTTGATGGGGCAACGAGGAACGAAAGGCGTCGCTATGACGACCGGGTACTATTTGTGTCGGTACTTTCTGCAATGGAAAACGGAGCGAAAAGCGAGCCGAGTCGAGTCGAGCCAAGGCGAGTCGAGTCGAGTCGAGCTGGTACTGGTAATGGAAAAGCGCCATTAGGTACCGAAATTTGGTACCGAGAAACAAGACATGTTTCGATACTCGGTAGTACCGAGGCAATTCGGTCGGTACCTAAAAAGTACCGAACTCGGTACCCAGCCCTAGAAGCGAGCCGAACCGTACTGAGCCGTACCGAGCCGTACCAGCAGTGGAAAAGCGCCAAAAGATGACATAAAACTTTTTATAAAGAATCTGTTTTTGAAAAGTTCTCAGTTTTCAAAAAAAGAAAAAGAAAAAAAGACTTGACTGGAATGAGATATAGATAGTGGTAATAAATAAATAGAGACCAAGATTAGTTTGCATGGCTTGTTGCTTCACTTGAATGTAAACATCAATACCTTGAGTATTTTCGATGTTGCTCCTAAAAGGTTGTATTGTATAATTTATGAATCATTGCAAACATTTTCCCAAGTCAATACAATTACACACTGTTGGAAAGTAGAATTGATTATTTTTGACGGCTCTCCAAAAAAACCCAATAAATCATCTGAATCTTTTTAGAACGGTTTCATCACTGCAGAAGCACTGATCAATATGAAAAGAGTATTGTAGTAGTATGCCGGATTAGGGCTGCAACTAACGATTATTTTGATAATCGATTAATCGGACGATTATTTTTTCGATTAATCGATGAATCGGATTAAAATTCAATTCGATGTTTTGTTTATTATGATTAAATAAAACCCGGTTACACTTTATTTTAACGTGTCCTTGTTACAGTGTAATTATATATTTAAGTACAGAGTAATATTAAGTAACTACATGTACTTACTTTAGGAATAGGGTAGGATTAGGTTGAGGGTTAGTTGCATGTAATTATGCATAATTTACTGTTATTACTACAGTAAGTACATATAACATATGTAACAAGGACACCGTAAAATAAAGTGTTACCTAAAACCCTAAATTAGGATATTTATGTGTAAAAGTGTACTTTAAAAAGTGCAAAAGCCACACATTGAGTTTTACAAATATAAATATTTGCATTGTTTTTAATGATAATTGCTGATGGCAAGTTGACAACCATGATTAATGTAAAAAAAAAAAAAAAATTATATCCAACATATTGTTTTAACACAATTTTTGTTAAAACAAATTTACAGACATGTTGTTCAGATGTAAAGATATAAACTAAAAACATCTCATACATAATTCATTTAATTTTTATTTAAAATTAATTGAATTATAAGGATAATTTGTAAAAATAAATATAGAAAGACTGAAAACAAGCGTGTGAACAGAGCCGCAGTAGATCGCGTTTGAAAAACAATTAAAACTTAATAGTAGACAAATGCTATATAAAGAGAACGTAATGGAGTTACGCAGCAAGCTAACAGGCTTGATTAAACAGACAGGAAAAATGATGCATTAGTGCACAAACATTCGCTGAAAACCACTGAGTACAGTGACTAAAAAACAATAATTTACTGCTGCTGTTATTAACTGCCTTCAATTTAGTGCTTCGCTTTGTAAAGACCGTTTTAATTTAATATTTCTGCGGTAGCACTATTTTAATCCATCACTTATGTTGCGAGCGAACTGATTGCGCAACCTGATGCTCGAGACGCAAAATACAGACATCCCAAGTCTCGCGGAAGATCCGGGAGTCTCCCGCATATTGATAGCGGCTCCCTGATGCTCGCAAATTAGTTCAAACTCCCGGGATTTGAGCGCGCAAGCAAGAGCGCGCATGCGAGACAGAAGAGACTGTGCTCCAAACCGTGTAGCGCGAGCGCGCGGCAGAGCAACGGAGGGAGAGAGACCTTGCGTGTGTGCCTCATGAAGCGCGTGTAAGACAGAGAGCATCCTGATTGGCCTGTTTCAACCAATCATCAGTAAACGCTCCCCGTGACGTAAGCAGACCAACTAATCGATAATGACATTCGTTGACAACGATTTCCATAATCGATTATTATCGATTTTATCGATTAGTTGTTGCAGCCCTATGCCGGATAGATCTAATGGTTATCTTGCTTGCTTTTAAAGGCTCACTGAAGTGCCTTGGAACACACAGCTTTGTATGATGCGTTGACGTATTTGTATGATGCGTTGACGTATTTGTATGATGCGTTACAATACAATTGCTAAGATATATGTACAATTTTGAAAAAAATAAATAAAATAACGCTGAACGGTCAACAGAACAACACGGAGAGAGAACACGACAGAGCTTGTGATAAACAACTCTACGAACATGGAAAACCGTGATAGATGGGCATTTAACCTTTACGCTGAGGAGGAAATCTTTTGAGGGGACCAAGCCAGACATGAGTATGTATTTCTGGTCAGCTAGCAACACTGGACATCAACCACACTGCATACGCTAATAACTTTTCATTACTGTCTACTTTCTATGTATAAAAGTTTTATCTAGGGGTGGAACAGATTGTGTATTTGTTCTTATTTTATTATTGACTTTTCACTTGTTTTAAATAATGTGTGAACTTTATCAGTTAAGCTGAAAAGCAAAGTTACACCCCCCCCCCCCCCCCCCCATATATATATATATATATATGTTTCATTATTTTTCCTTTGTTATTAAATGAAGAACAAAGATAAAAAAATACAAATAATAGGACAAATACAACATAAGATACAAATGAAATAAACAGTGCTTTAATATTTTTTACCTACAGTAGGTGTATTTAACAGTATTTATATTTTTTAGCTACAGTAGCTGTATTTAACAGTATTTAGCATTTAAGTAAGACATTTTATAAAAACATTTAAAAAATAAAGCACTTTATAGACTTTTACCTAAATGGTCTGTCAATCTTTTGAAAAAGAATTGATAAGATCATGGATCGTGATCCTGCATGGAAAAAAATAGATTTTTTTTTGCCATATAGCTCACCCCTAAACACAATTTTATTTTTCCTAGGGTGTGTTCCCACATCTTTTCAACTTGTCTCAGAGTAACCTTGTCAACCAATGCCATACGGTAGATTTCATGACCACTGAAGACCCCTGTGTCTCATCTACTATGGAGGCTGACCAGGAGATTACTGTGTGGCTGACCAGTCTGCACCTGCCCCAATATGCCTCCAGCTTTGCCCAGGCTGGCTACCGTTGCCTTAAGGACCTCAGGAGCCTAACTAAGGAGGAGCTTCTAGAGGTGGACCATATTCCCACAGGACACCGACGGAGGATCTTAAGCAGCCTGGAGACCCTGATGGTGGAGGAAGCAGATGGAAATAATAGTTTTGTGAAAGTACCAGTGAGGAGAAAGCCGATCCCAAGGCCTAGGCAAGTGTTTCCCAAGGATAGGCAGAGAGGAACATTGTGTCAGCATTCCCAGGGCAGTAGCATCCAAAGTACTTGCCAAACTGTTCCTGAAAGGACTATTGCTGACTCAGAGCGGATGGGAATTGGTTTTCAAACACTTCCTAGTGTAACATGTCATGCTGTTTCCTCCAGCTCTAGCTCAGGTTCTGAGCATGGCAGCAGTGAATCACTTCAGAACTTTTCAGAAGACCCTATTCCAGATGAGAATGATGACTCTCCTTCAGAAGGAGCTTCTGTATGGTTTCAGGGAGAAATGGTTGATAATGAAATATATGAGGAGTGCCCCCTCATTGAGGTACCCTCCGAGCCGAGGTCCACCCGCTCCTTTAAGCTACGACACAGGCCTGTACCAGAGATCCCTGAACATCCCTTCAAACCTCCTTATGACTGGTGAGTAAATACACAAATGTTTTTGATGTTTTCCCCTTTATTTAGATAGTATAGCTGGAAGCTACATGCCACGGCCACCACTGGTCAAGGCTGGTCAAGGCACTGGTCAAAAATGCCATTAATGGGCTTATTCAAGTCCTCTTTTATTTTTTTAGTTATTTTTATCCATTCTGCATCTCCCACATGTGTTTTAGCAAGGCGGGATGTGTTGCAAGATGCCGCAATAAATCGGGAGACATATGGGGCAGACATGATTTTGACCACTTAATTAAGTTTTGTTTTGTAGAAAGCCTTTCCAAAAAGTGAATTTCATTTTGTATCATTTGTATCTTAAATTTAATCAGTGTTTCATCAACCAATTACCTGGATTTAATAAATAAGAAGCAAATATATAGCAGACAATATAATCAGCACATGGAGGCGCCGGCACGATTACATTGCTCGTGAACTGGAGCTCTTCTCATAAATGAACCGAAACTCAGCGTTTAAGCTGTCTCACAGACACGAGAAATATATATAGAAAGCTTAAAATGTCTAATTTTAAACGAAGCAATTCAAAACAAAAAGAAACCGACTACTCTCTGCTTATGTAATTCATATGAAATGTGCATTTCTCTCTATAGGCGAGTTAACTACTGCAGTCACTATTGCAGCCAACACTGAAAACACTAAGTTATTAATAAACAATTAAAATGTCTCCTTGCTATATTTGAAACATTCATAATCATTAGGCCTACTTTTGCCGGTTCCTTGTGTCGGCTTTTGCGTTATTTGCAGCGTCACCCTCTGGTTACATGAACACGGCGTCACCACCGAATCAGCACCGAAAACATGGGGATTTCTTTAGAGAATAATCGCACAACCTATTCGATATTCTATAATTAAATCAACAAATCGAATATTCGAAAATCATGACTCATCCCTAGTCACTTCTGCTTTATTAATTTATCCAGTGTAAAACCCGGACACCGCCACACAAATGTGGCTTTTTATTAATGACTGTCCTACTACAGGATTTAACACAGAGTAACAGCTCACTACCAGTTACAAAAGACACTGTAACAGTCACAGGCAATTCTAGTTGCATTTTTCATCAATTAATTTATTTAATTATGTTCCCGCCATATGGGATATTTTTTTGGCCCGATGCCAACCTTACTTGCCGACCCCTGGTTTATGGCCTGACGAGCCGCGGGAAAACTGCTACTCTGAGTGATGCGGTGCGTGAGTTTTAAAATAGTAGTTTTTGACAATCAAGTGCCACCCCAAATAAAAGACTGGCCCAAGCTGGCCCCCCCAGAAATAATGTCCTGGCTACGCCCCTGGCTGGAGAGCGGACATGAAACAAAGTGGGAAAGAAAGAGGTTGGGGTCATCAAAGAATCATGAGCAGGAACTCGAATCGGAACTCATTTTTACCAAACTTTTTACCAAAGGTTTTCGATTAGTGTTGTATACCAAAGTGATCTAATTGTGAAGTCAAATTCCACATCCTGCCGGCTCGATCCCCCCGACTGTTTTGCTTAAGATATGTGTCCTCGAGGTTGCACCCTTCATAACGCATATGATAAACTGTAGTTTGGCTTCCGCCATTGTCCCAGCAGAATTAAAAACGGCTGCTGTGACCCCCATTCTTAAAAAAACAGGACAATTACAGACCAATATCAAATTTAGCATTTTTAAGCAAAATCCTTGAAAAGGTTGTTGCTTGCGCAATTGCGATCTTATTTGGATGTAAATGGTCTTTTTGAACCTTTTCAGTCAGGTTTTCGCCCATCGCACAGCACTGAAACCGCTTTTCTGTGTGTGGTTAACAACATTCTTTTGTCCATGGATTCAGGGTTGATAAACATCTTGATGCTCCTCGATCCAAGCGCTGCTTTTGACACAGTCTGCCATGAATTACTTATTTCTCTGCTTTCTGATATCGGCATCACTGGTTCAGCTCTTTCCTGGCTCATTTCCTATATCTGCGACAGAAAGTATTATATCAGCATACAAGGTCATAGTTCTGCCACTGCTTCACTCACACAACTGAACCTCAAGGTTCAGTTCTTGGTCCACTATTGTTCATCATAGATAGAGATTTATATATCCTTTTGGAAAATTGTTCTGCACCATACATATCATCTACATACATCCACTTGGTAACATCATACACAGGCATGGATTTCAATTCCATTGCTATGCTGATGACATTCAAATTTCTCTTACCACCAGCTCTGATAGGCCATCCCTGCCTGATTCACTCACTGCATGTATCAGGGACATCAAGCACTGGATGTCCCTTAATTTCTTCAAATTAAATGATAAAAAAAACTGAGATATTAGTGATCGGCCCTGCTGCCTCAGTCAAAAGGATGGACCAGTCCTTTTATATTGATGGGTTCCATGTTAAGCCTTCGTCATTGATTCGCAACCTTTTGGTGTCTTATTCGACTCAACTCTATCTTTTGGCTCTCATATTTCTTCTCTTGTCAAAAACTCTTTTTTTCATCTTCGAAAAATTGCTCGTCTACGATCTTCTCTCACTTTAGCTGACGCTGAAACTTTAATTCATGCACTAATCACATCACGGCTAGATTATTGCAATGCTTTATTACTTGGTCTTCCCAAAAAACTTATTGCAAGACTACAGTATGTTCAAAACTCACCAGCAAGAGTTCTCACCTCCACCAGGCGTTCTGCTCACATTACTCCTCTGCTTCATGACCTTCACTGGCTACCCGTGGCATCACGTATCCACTTTAAGGTATTGCTTATAATGTTTAAGGCATTAAACGGTCTTGCTCCCCCATTTTTGTCTGATCTACTTTACATCTACCGCCCTGCACGGTCTCTCAGATCAGATGAACTTGGTTTATTGTCCATCCCTCATTTCAGGTTGTCTACAGTAGGTGGAAGGGCATTTATTGTTAATGCTCCAAAATTATGGAATTGACTACCCCTTACACTTCGAAATATCTCATCTGTGGCATCATTCAAGACTCAGTTAAAAACATATCTATTTAACATGTATTTCGTTTAATGTGACTGTATGTATCCTATGTAGTGTGTGCGGGTGTGTAAATGTATTGTAATTCACAATGTAAAGCGACCTTGAGCTACGGACAGGCGCTATATAAATAAAACCTTCTTCTTCTTCTTCTTCTTCTTCTTTTTCTTCTTATTCTTCTTCTTCTTCTTCTTCTAGCTGAACCACCAAAACCGAAATTAAAGTTTCTGTAATTACATCTGGAAAATTGGTTTTGGGAAATCATGCATGTTGTCTGTACGAAAATAGTCAATGACACAGGCAAAACATGGCGTCAAAAACGCAAATTAAACATACCTGTTTTGGTCAATGATTTCAGCCCTGTAAAACTATTATGACCAAAAAGGAATTATTTTTGCTGTTTCGGTTGCTGCAGAACCTGCACTTGTTTGGCAAAACTAGTGGTACTCGGTGAAACAGCAACTTTGTAAACACCAGCATATGTCATTAGGATCTTACAATGAAACTGAATGTCTGACATTTTGGGGTGGGAAAATGATACATAATACTGTTGGTACACAAACAATCAAGGAATTATGTTTATACAAGTTTTTTTTTAAACTTGTGTTTTGGGTAAATAAGCTAAGAAAATAGCCTAGGCAAACCAACAGTTGGCCTTTTCATTCCAAAAATGTAAAAAAAAAAATATAATTGACATCATCAGCATTTTCACCAATGCTATTGGTTCATGATTTCCAGAAATAACTAACAGAAATGACAGAACTCATTTAACACAGCCAGGTATATAAACTGCTGGACATTGCTGGTAGAAAAATTATAGTGTTTTGATTTTACAAGACCAAAAGCACCCATAGTTGAAGAAACTTAACTACTACTCCCTAAGTCCTCATTCGAGTGTCACAGAATGGGACTGTAAAATGTTTTTTTTTTTAATCCATTCAATCAGATATTCAAAAAATATTCACATGTTTATCCTCACAAATGTGTGTGCAGGAATGAGGCAGCACACAACAACACTGACCATCTCACAAGGTTTGAGGGACCCGTATGCCCCACAAGCAGTCAAGAAGGTACACCATGCTTCACTTTATTCCAGTTTTAGTGGTTTATATCTTTTGTTATGATTCATGATCGATTCATTGAGCCATTTTTCCAGTAGCACCTCAATGCAGTACATGAGATCCACGGGGAGGAGTCGGATCAAGATCCAAGGGGTGGAGATGGGTAGGATTAGGGGTGGGTTTAGGGATCAGGGGGCGGAGATGGGTAGGTTTAGGTATATGTAAGGTGGGAGGAGTTGGATCTGATCTGACTCCTCCCCGTGGATTTCATGTTCTGCAGTGAGGACAATCTCCATTTTTCACCCTGTTACAATAAATGGGATTTCAAATTATGCACTGTGAAAGAGACATCTCTCAATGGAATTTGCTCTTATCTCCGTATGCATGTATGTGGAGAAGCCTAGTTTGCCAAACCTACAGAAACTTGCTTTTGTGTGTGCCTTTGAAACCACCTTTGGCTTTGAAATGTTCCATTGGGTCCTCATTCTGAATATGTCACAGTGTTTGTAATTGCAGCTGGAAAGGTACTTTTAGTGTCCTAAAGGAATAGTTTGGAAATTGTTTGCAGGAGACTGTGTGTGTGTGTAGTTGAGAATTGGAAGTTACACTGAAGTCAGAAAACAGACTTGGGTGTAAAAGTAGTATAATAATGCCTGTATATCTACAACATCTACAACTTAATTCTGTTCTTACTCTCTGGAGAAATGTAATGGAAAAGGTAGATTAAGTTTTAGAGGAAAAGTTTAAAGTACTCAAACTAAAAAGTGAAGACTGTGAACAAGGGAATTAGTTTGCAGCAGAGAAGAACTAGAAACCAAGGTATAATGAATAGTTTTAGAATATTTTGGCACCTTCAAATTAAGGATAACAGCATAGAAGGGGGCAAAAAAGCACTGTGCTATCCCACGTTCATTTTAAAAATGCTCTGTGAGCAATTTGCACAATTTTCCTGATACAGGTTCTTGTAGAAGACCGATAAAACAGGGCAGAGAGGGAGTAAAAGAGAGCGAGCGTATCATCTGTAGTTAGAAGGTCAACGCTTGATAATGATAAACGATGACACTGATCTGAAATGACACCTCAGCTACTGGTTTAAGATGTGATACAATGCAGTACGGTTCTATCATAGATAACATAGCGGTGTCTAGATCAAACACCCTACAGTAGGGTCTTATCTTGCGGGGGGCCCTGTCTATTAGCTATACATCTATGTGTGTCCATCCGGAGGGAACAGTCTGGAATTCATGGTGCCCCTTACTGTCTCCGCAGAGATATGGTGGTCATTTGTCACCTTGACAACCAGTCACCCAAGCTGCTCCCTCTTTGGTACATTTTCCAAGCTGGCTGCACTAAAGGACAATGTGTGGGATCTCATTTTATGCCTGTTCTTTTCTTTCTTGTGCCTCGTTCTTTCTTTGTCTTACTCTTTCTCCTTTGCCCTCCTCACAGACACATACCACCTAAACTACAACCTGTTTTGTCATAATGATTCTTTCCTGTTGTGTTAATTACAGCATCTGTTCAAAGGACCTTGTCCCCCATTTCCCCATATGGAGAGGTTTTTCTGTACAATTCAGCAGAAAATGAACTGGTAAGTGAATACAAAAAATACCTGTCCTGGATTTTTTTTGTGATAAAATGAATAACATATCAGTGGTAAAATCCCATGATCTAATGAGCTCACATGTAGAACATATTCCTATTCTTAACACCTCTTCCTTATGAGTTACAGTTTCAGTAAGGCTGTTTTCACACCTGGCTATTTTGGAGAATTTGTTTTCAAAACCTGGTGCGTTTTCTACCTTAGTTTGTTTAGGCATATGTGAATTATGGCAGTCACTCTCGGATTCACACCGAAATAATCAGTCTGATGTCGACTGAGCGGTGTGGTCTCGGCCTGATTGAAAACAAACTCTTGATTGGTTTGGTTGTGATGATAAAGCAATCCGACCTAAAGGACCAAGCAACCAAATGGTATCATTCATAATGGGAAATGTTAGGTTAAAAGTAGCATTGTCTAATTCAATTTGAGAGAACATTACTTATTGCAGTCGAAAACCAAAAAGCACCTCTCCATCTCAAAATGTCACTGCTCTACGAAACGGGTGCATTTTCCTACTCTTACTGATACATTTTATATATGTAACATTTTGGTATGCTTCAAAATGTTTCCCTGTGAAAGCTAAACAAAAAATTGGAGAAAACACAACGTAACAATTTAAGTCTTTATTTTGGTCTACCGGTCTGGACATGCCCTAAGACATGCATAAAAAGGGTGAATGGTATTTTAAAACACAATTTTGAAAATAGGCTTGCTTTTACTTATAGTTCATAGAAGTGTATTATAGTTTCATCTTGCTTGTATTTGATTTTCAGGATTTGGGCAAAGATGTAATGTCCAATCAAGGAGTAAAAGATAACCTGGAAGAGCAGACGTTGAGGTAAACAGTGTGGTGAACTCCTGTATCCTTTAGCTTGGACTTTAACAACCTAATTCTAAAATAATAAACTTTAATGTGAAGTCCTCAGATTCCTGCTGGTTTCTGTGATTTTAACACACAATTTGTAGATTTTCCAAATGCCCTACTGTGGTAAATGCCCTATTTTTGGCATTTGGTTTCTGGCATTGTTCCATTGTCTTGGGTTTGTAGCAGGTGTAATGGCCAACTGGCATTAGACCTTTGGGTGTAAATAAATGTTCAGTAATGAATTAATTATCAATTATTCCTTACATATCCTCATCAAAACTGTCAATTCTTAAAGGGATAGTTCACCCAATAATGAACATTCACTCACCTTCATGTTGTTCCAAACTTGTATGACCTGTATGTTTTGGAAGAAGGTTGTTTAACCAAACAGTTTTGGCTTCTATTGCATGGACAAAAAACATTTCTCAAAATATCTTCTTTTATGTTCAAAAAGAAAGTCAGTCATACAGTCCAAATTTGGGTTGATGAGAGGGGTTGGGTTGTCACACAAAGGGTGTTGATGAGAGAATTTTGTTCACAAGAGGGGTAAACTATCCCTCTATAACTAAATATGGTCATCATTTAAAACAAAAGCAATCAATGAAAAGTCTTCTTTATTAATGGAAATGAAATGAAGCTACTTGTTATTATTTAGCCTTATTCGTATACCAACTTAAATGTATTCTTGTTCTTATTTTTTTTAGAAATAAGCAGACACAAACCAAAGAAACAGCACACAATAGCAAGCAAGACCTTTCCAAGCAACATGTTGATAATGATGATGGTTACTCCATTGTCCAAGCGTCCACACTTAGTCAGCGATTGGCTAATGAAAGTTCTTCTAATCATCCTACACCCCCGGCTCTTCTCTTGAGCACTGGACCATCAGCTGTGGCCCAGCCACAAACAGTTGTGAATGACATATACAGTATGGCACTGGATGACCTACCCTCTCAAATAGATGTTTCCATTTCTCCCTACGCCTGCTTCTATGGGACCCGTAACTCTGTCGCCAAAGCAGGCTGGCTGGACAAACTCTCCCCTCAAGGGTAAGGACCATACAGGCCTCTGTTTGATGCTTTGCATTCTTTGTTTAAACTTTTCTTTTAGGATTATTCTTGAGAATGCTGTCAGTTGAGTACTAAAACACATATCAGAGTATCAATGTTAAGGAATAATCACACCCAAGTGTCGTTCTAACTCCATATGGTGTTATTTCTTCTGTGGAACACCAAAGATGCACTTCACGGAGCTTTTTGCCATACAGTGCATAGAGACCATATGACCATAAAAGTCTCATGCATTTCTCATGCAAGTCCCCTAAAGCCGTACAACAGCGGGAAGCTGTGCTATACACCGCTGTGAGCTGACTGTGAAGTGCCCAATGTTCTGAAGCTGTTTTGAATCCACTCTAGAGTCCCATAACACAACACACATTTCACATTTTAACAGCACTGATTGCTAATTGCTCCAGTTCTAAGAGCAGTAAGGTGTTCCCTCTGACCACATGACCTGCTGCTTCATTTGTGTAAATTCAAAGAATCAAATAATGTTGAATTGCTGATATCTTAATCAACTTGACATCACATGTTGAGTCAATTGGCTCTTAATCATTGTGGTCTGTAATTGCAAAGTGGCCTCATTCTGTTGGCTTGAAATATTACATTAATATTTACATGATCTCATTGAGCAGCAGTTTCTGTTTCAGTTGAACTCTTTTCCATTTGAATGTTACAAGACCAAGACCAGTTTGGGGATAGTAAGAATTAAAAAAATATATACATTAACGATTTTATTCAGCACAGATGCTTTAAATTCAAAATCAAAAGTATGTATAGCTTTTACGTTATTAGAAATTGTCAAAGAACTGTCAATGAGAAGTTTCTTTGGCACCAAATTATCCTATTAGAATGATTTCTGAGGGATCATGTGACTGGAGTAATGCTGAAAATTATGCACTTTTTACTGTATTTATGATTAAATAAATGCAGGATTCTTTCAAAAGCATAAAACTTGTGACTACACAAACTTTTGAACAGCAAATATTTTTGAAAACAAGTGTACAATGCTTTACCAAAGACATACCTAAAGCAACAAATTTCACACTTTATTTTGGTATTAGTTTTTATACATGTTAAACCCACTGTTACAAACAGCCTTCCTGTTAAGAGTTTTTCTCTTCCTCTTTGTACGACTACTAGTTGACACACCAGTTGAGTGGTTAAACTGGCCACAATTATTGATTTGGGCCTGAAAAACCCTCAATGATAGTCATTTTAATCTTGTATCATGACTAATGTTGTGAAACACCCATCACATTAGTTTTGACTTTTGTCAACATGACACTTCATTTTGTACTTGTAGGAATCGTGTCTTTCAGAGAAGATGGGTGAAGTTTGAAGGAGGAAATCTCACCTACTACAACAGCGATAAGGTGACACACCAATATTCACTAATTCTCACACACACACCAGGGCTCTGCCACATCATGTTCTTGTTTCAGTTTGAGTGGGGAGAGTGTGACAAGTCTAGAAGACTGGTGTCAGTTTTAAGCTCAGCAGGTACAATCAGTTTAAAGGATCTCAGAATGTCCAAACTGCTGCAAATCCCTCTCTTAATTTCCACTTGCAGTGGGATAAAACTAAAATGATTCTCCATTGCTGTCGACTGTCACTCACTCTTTTTGCGGATATAGGTAGTATTATCACAGTAGGACAGAAAATGCACTGAATGCAGGAACGAGGTGATATCATCAGTGTGAAACAGTGGGGGTAGAGGACACTTTAATAGAAATGGGGTAGGGCGCTTTGGGTGTACCATGCTCTTGTCTTTCCTTTTAGTCCTTTAAGCCTAATATAAAGAGGATCATCTGCCACACACACATTTTATAGGATATACTCCGATGAGCCAAAACATTATGACCACCTGCCTAATATGCTGTTGGTCCTCCGCGTGCTGCCGAAACAATGCCGACCCGCAAAAGCATGGACTCTCGAAGGTGTCCTGTGGTATCTGGCATTAAGACGTTAGCAGCAGATCCTACAAGTCCTTTAGGTTGCGAGGTGGAGCTGCCGTGAATCGAACTTGTTGGTCCAGCACATCCTACAAATTGTATGCAAACATGTAAATTGCATAAGGCAGTTTTTACATTAACGTCTAAATCTATATATAATATTGTTTCTACTCCAATTTGTTGTTGAAATATAATTTACACCGTGGCTTTCATAACTTGTTTTCATGACAGATTTATTTGAATTAAATAATTAAAACATCACAAATAGGATAAGTAAAATATAATTAATAGGCTGATAGAGTGCAAATATACAATTTGGGTCCGTAAGATTTTGTACTTCTCATCAGGGCTGGACTAGGCATCGGGCATACCAGGCATTTTCCAGGTGGGCCGACGTGCTTTGTGGGCCGATACATCTCATACTTTAAATTTTTTTTTTTGTTTAGTTTTTTTGCCTGAACAGCCTATAAAACTCGCACATCGGCGGCCCTTTGCGTTTAGTTTAGCCCTATTTGGCGGGGCTGGGGTCTTTGTGCCGGTGTAATGCATTGGACACAGCGTAGGTTTTTTTTTCTCTCACAGACCGGCACATGAAACGCGTAGATCAGCGGCCCATTGGTTATTTTCTTGATTGACACTGGGCTGGTCCAATCACATCTTTAAACACCTCCCCCTTTGAGCTCTGAGTGAGCGAGCAGTGTCAGTTTGTATCTGTCAAAATACTGAGAGCGATGGAGAAGAAACGCAAGGAATGTGCAGAGAAATGGCGTGAAAAAAAAAAAAACTTCAAAGGCCCTTCAAGTGGCTGATGAGGATAGTGAGGAGGATAAGGAGAGAGATGAGTGAGTGCAAAGAACTGTGGTAAGCAGAACTAGGCTAGTTTCACAACACTTAGGCTATGTAGGAACCCACTACCCAGTTACGCATTATTTCCACATCTGCATATTTGACGATTACTCCTTTTATTAGAATTGTAATGAGATGAGTTTGTAAACCATGTTTTTCGCCAAAATAAAAGATCGATCTTTCAAGTATAGAAATTAGTACGAAACTAATTATGAAAGTTGCATTTATTTTTCAGTGCATTTGTTTTACAACATATGGCTATTACTGCCATGGGATTAATATTATAACTAGTATTATGTAGGCCTAGTAGTGTAATGTCGGCAGACACTATATCACAACTAAAAGAGTTTTGAGTTATTCTTTGTTCAATTTGCACACTGAATATGGGTTGGAGCTCTTAATTTGAACTCTGAAAGTGCACCAGATTGATGAATTTAACATTAAAAAACACAATTTTCTTACGGGGGAGCATGCCCCCGAACCCCCCTAGAGGGACAGAGGTGCACTCACCACAGATTTCCCAAAATCCTGTGGGAAAAAACAGTATTGCTATCCCAATGCACCTTATAGCTTGTTTTAGGATTACTGTGGAGTAGGATTACTATAGTTCAACTTAGTAGTTATTTCATCTGTTAACTCTTACTCACTCCTATTCACTTATTACATGGCATTAGTGGTTTTAATAGGAGTTGGTATACATATTCAAGGGCGTGCAAACTTTGGTTTTGTTTATGATAATATGTAGTGGGCCAGTCTGGGCCTAAATGCCCGGGCCGATTTTTTTGTCCCAGTCCAGCCCTGCTTCTCATTTCTGCTTCTATTATTATCAATGTTGAAAACAGTTGTATTGCTTAATATTTTTGTGGAAACTGTGATAAATTAAATAATCATTTTTTTTTTAAACTTGATGAAATTAAAAAGAACACAATTTATATAGTGTATATATATATATATAGTCAGTGGCGCGCGGTGACTTTTTTTAACCGGGTATGCTGGGTGATGCGTTATGTCAAAAAGGCACCTGGTGCACGTTGGATGGGTTTATAATAAGCGCGTTCGCTCTAGACAGAGTGTTAGTTTCTCAGTTGCTTAATCTCGTCTTGTGACACATGACAACACGGCTAAAGTTTCCTATGTTTGACCATTTAATGAAAGTAGTCGATGTATTCACAAGCACCCGTAAAAACTGTCTAGTTGAGTCACGGGTTTGCCAAATGTGCCGTATTTTTGTAATTCCGCTAGGTGGCCCCGGTGTTGCCAGATTGGAAATGTCTAGTATCCATCCAGAAGCTCAAAATTATCATATTTGGAAGAAAATTATGTACACGAGTCAAACAATCAGAATACAGCAATTTATAGACCAATTACTTTTTGACATGACCTGGAAATTTCTTTAATGCCAAACTATCGTCCTCAGCTTGAAAAAAACTGACCTAAAGCGCCATGGTATAGGTACGTTAACTTTTTATTTAATTTACTTTTTTTTTTTACTTTTTTCTTCTTCTTGCAAAACATACAGAGATGACATAATGATATACTACATTGTATACAATATACAAAAATAACATTAACATGCTCATGAGAGAGTCATGCTCCACGATGATTGGCCGAGAAGACATAACGTGAGATGAGATGGAAGACGTAACACCACGTTCAAGTTCTCTTAACAATCATGACGGTAGACGTAGAATCCACAGCTAGATCAGTGAGTATAGAAGGACTATGATTACAACGACCATCATTTGAAATGTCACACAATTCTAAAATTATCGTACATTTGGCAACACTGGATGGCACTAATGTCGCAGAAATGACATCGTCATCTAATATCATATGCCAGCAAACCAATGAGAACGTGGGACAATGATGACGATCTATAACAACAGAGCAGACATGGCAAAGCTGCTGTGAGTTTTTTAGTGCGTTTATTTTTGAATGCTGCATGGTTGCTTACTTGCTTTTTAAGAATAGTTGTCACTTTTCCTCAATTATTAATACATAGAAGGAAGCATCACTAATCAAGAAAACTAAGGAAAGTTTTAAAGAAATTGTCCTCCAACTGATTGTCCTCAGTGGACACATTCTCTCCTTAGTCTCTCTTCTCTGATTGAAATGGTTAATCTCAATCACTGCTCACTTCTTGACATCACATAATGATGTCATCAATCAGAGACCTCCTTAAGCGTGGGAGAGAGGCAAGCACCACACTCCCACTGGTTTCCTGTAGGACCCTGGGGACGGAGCAGCGTGGTCTCCCCCCAAACTTACCTGATGTTTCATCAACCTTGCGACCAGGTCTGCGTCGTCAGGGGATCCAAGTAACACTTTCACAGTATTTTAGCATTTATGTGTGAGTGAAAGAGGTTTAGAGTGTCACCTGTCAGTAGGCAGGGTGTGTGGAGATGTTTGGGTTGAGTACAACTGTGTAGAAAATCCAGAAAAGCTCAAAAGTCCTCTGGGAGTGCCAGTGGAAAGCTTTCTCACCACCCGCCCTTTGTTTTTTGATGGTTGTAGTCATCCAGTTTAGGGCAGATGTGAGCTTCCCATGACCTGCAACTACACTACTGGTCAAAAGTTTGGAATACGTTTTTTTTTAAAAAGATTATATATATCATTTTTTTGTTACATTGAAAGAAGTCTCTTATGCTCACCAAGACTGCATTTGATCAAATGCACAGTAAAAACAGCAATGTTGTAAAATGCTATTGCATTTTTTGATTGTAATATATTTTAAAATCTAATTTATTCATGTGACGGTAAAGCAGAATTTTCAGCAGCCATTACTTCAGTCTTCAGTGTCACATGATTCCAATATGCAGATTCGCTCCTTAAAATGTTAAAAACCGTATGTTTTTGCTGCTTAATATTTTTGTGGAAACCGTGATACACTACCATTCAAAAGTCTGGAGTAAGTAAAACATTTTTTTTTTTTAAAGAGAAATGGATACTTTTAATGGATACTCGTTACTTCAGCATGGACATATTAATTTGATCAAAAGTTACAGTAAAGACATTTACATTTACAGGTTTCAGTTTCAAATAAATGCTTTTGTTTTCAACTTTCTATTCATCAAAGAATCCTAAAAAATGAATTCCACAAAAAAAGCAGCAAAAACTTGAGGACCATTAATTGATAATATTTGAGCATCAAATCATATTATAATGATCTCTGAAGGATCATGTGACACCAACGACTGAAGTAATGATGCTGAAAATTCAGCTTTGCCATAACAGGAATACAATCTATTTTATAATAGGTTATAGTAGAAAATGGTTCTTTTAAAGTGTAATAATATTTTACAATATTACTCTTTTTATTGTATTTTAATCAAATAAATGCACCCTTGGTGCGCATGAGATACTTCTTTTTTCAGACCCATGAAAAAAACATAATTATTCCACATTTTTGACAGATAGTGTATGACAGCAGATCTTTTAGAATACTATATTCAGCTGTGTGCTTCTGGCTAGTGTTGGACAATGCAAAAAAAAATGCAAATGCATTTTGTTGATTTTTACTCCACACAATATATTTAAGTACACACTTTACTCACTTGCATTAGCGCCCCTCTGCCAGGTGGTGTCCCCATGGCTCCACTGCAGAACTAACCCAGCACTAGTGAAAACAAAAGCTAATGGCATTACACCACTCTCTGGGTCTCTGATCAAATGCAGACTTCATCAGTCAGCCTCTTCAACTCTATTGCATATTCAGATGTATATGTTCTTGATCATCAAAGTGCATGTATAGATCAACCTGCTGTGAGCACGACATGCCATCACAGATGTGCACAAACCATAAGAGAACATCCTGCTGCTATAAACTTTTTGTGCACCATACATCTTTGTCTTTGTTATATGTGTGTTTGTATAAGCACACTCCCTAAACCGTCTCTAAACTCTTAATGGATGCGCTTGCGTTTGCACATGTACTCTTTAAGCCCCCTTCATCATTCCGACCCTGAAAATTGTAATTATAATGAATAATTAATGCCAGCTTAGAGAGCGCCTCATTATTGCCACTTAGCTTCCTATAAACATGCACACCTCTTCACTTTTATCCCCCTTTACTCTCTTCAGCTGCTGTCCAGATTTTAGACAGAGGAAGTGTCATTAAAATGCCAGGGAGTTCACGGCCATAACATGGCTGCGGACGGAAGGATGCAAAATTGGAAAGAAAGAGCGAGTGAGGAGCGAGATCCCGGAGAGTGGTGATGGCTGCCCTCTACCATAATTAGGGTTAGCTGCGCCCATCGTTGTTAACATGCTGCCTTAATTTGAGAAGATGGCGCTCTCTCTGACCCCTACTTTCTCTCTCTTTCTCACTCGCGATCTCACGCTCCCTCTGCTTTGTGAGCTTCTCTTTCTTGATCCCTTGGTTCTTCACTCATTCTCTCTCTATCAAGCAATCCCCAAGCTTTCACATCCCTCTCTCTTTCTCATCCATTCCTCTCTGTATTTTCCCTTTCTCTCCCTCATTCGTTCTCTTGCTGTCTTTCCTTGGCATTACCTCTTCCATTTGCGCTAGCCGAGGAGGGGGTCCCTCACTAAATCTTCTCTTCTATTTCTAGATGGAGGAGTTCTAGAAATAGTGCAAGGTCATCATAATAATTAACAGCCAACTGAAATGGACAAATGAATCTTTCATTTTTTCCCCTGTCTCATTCTCTTCTCTTGCCTTTTTTCTCTGTCTGTGGAACTCACGCTTGCTATCTTCGGAAGCATTCTAACTGAAATGGAACCTTCATACTCAAATGTTTTGGAACGACCGACATACTGTAGGCAGCAACTCGACTAAACTGAATTCAATAAGGGCGAACAACATTACAATTAATCATAAATGTTCATAGTACACTCAAATCGTGGTAAAAAATGTTGTATCATTATTTTTTATACTTCTCAGTATGTAATGAATACTATATTTATAGTATTATTTTATATTGTATATAATACCTTTTTAAAAGTTTGTGGTCATTACGATTATTTAAAGAAATTAATACTTTTATTCAGCGCGCATGCATTCATTTGATCAAAAGACAGTAAAGACATTTTCAAAATTGTTTCAAGAAGAATTTTTTTTTTTACACTTACTATTCTTCAAAGAATTCTGAAATATATCACAATTTCCACATAAATATAAAGCTGGATAACTGTTTTCAACATTGATAATAATAATGAATGTTTCTTGTGCAGCAAATCAGCTTATTAGTAGTCACTGAAGTCACTGAAGACGAGTAATGATGCTGAAAATTCAGCTTTGCCAACACAGGAATAAATTGGATTTTAAAATATATTAAAATAGAAAACAGTTATTTGAATTAATTTCACAATATAACTGTTACTATATTTTTCATCCAATTAATGCAGCCTTGGTGAGCATAAAGAGACTTCTTTCAAAAACATTAAAACATTTTTACCAAACCCAGATATCTGAACAGTAGTGAGTGTACCTCAAATACATTTTTTTCCGCTGAGCACAGTTCCACTGTGCATACTGGTGTTGCCACCTTCACATTAAGATCTATGCAACGCTACATTAGTATTCGGCTAAAACAAGGTCGCTCAGTGAAGATGTCTACCTTTTACAACAGATTTGTCACCTATGTTGCCTAAAATGTTACCTGCGTAGGCAGCTCACTGGGTTTTGAAATGGCTCTTGTCTCCCTCTCATTCCCTCACTTCATTTTCAGTTCTCCACAGCATTTGCCCTTTTCTATCCATCACAGTCTGCTGTTTTAGAGCGGCTGGAGTGCTGTGTATGAGTTCTGTAGACTAAAGGAGGTCTCACAGAGCTCTATTGCTGCTTTGGAGGCTTATGTTGGTTTGAAGCACACAGAGAGACCAAACACTCCTTTCTCTAAACAACTAGCTCTGTTTCCCTCATCTCTTCCCACAAAACATCAGACTATAAATACTGGAGTGCCAAGCCTGTTAGCTGGGGACTGGTATTAGGAATCAGGCCTGTGTGAGTGTGTGCTTGACTCAATCCATCTTTTCTTTTCTTTTACAGAAAGCAGATGTATTATGGCTGGATTGAGCTTTCTGTTGGAAACAATGTATGAAAGTGATGTTGCAATGTCCGTACACTACCAGCCAAGTGTTGATACATGATGGTTCTCGTTCATTATTATTATTATTATTATTCATTTGCATTGCATTTTAGAATATTAGTGAAATCGTCAATTATAAAATAACAAACATTGAAGTATGGGAATACTATATATATACACCAACCAAATTCATGAGATGACTTATGTATTCTCTTTAAGCAGAAGGGCTTTCCTTCACTGTTTGATCCAGTGCATCCAAACAAGTGTTATGTTTTGTTTCCTTTCATTTTTGGTTTGTTTCGGGGTTTTGTTTTTGTGTGTGTTTATTTTGGTATGGTTTGTTTTCATTTGTTTGATAATCCTTTTCATAAGTTTTTAAGATTGGGAGAGACAAACATTCAGTCAAGTGTGTCCAATTTTTTGACTGGTGGTTTGTCTGTCCATACACACTATGAATATTTTTTCTGCCTCCCTCATTCTTTGCAGGAGATGTACTCGAAGGGCCTGATTCCTATTTCAGCAGTTAAACAAGTTCGCACTCTGGGTGAAAATAAGTTTGAGGTGATCACCTCTGTAAGAACCTTTGTGTTTCGGGCAGAGAAAGAAGGTGAGCCTCTTTGCTTTTGTCTATCTCATGTTTCGACCCCCTTTCACTAATCCTTTTTAAACCAATTCACTTCCACTCTCTATCTTTTATCATCTTTCACTCATATTTTTATCGTCTTACCATCTCTGCTATAAAATAAGATGCTCTGAGTAGATCTTTCACAGCACACCCAATCAGAGAGAGAGAGAGAGAGAGAGAGAGAGAGAGAGTGAGAGAGAAGCCAAACTAAAGGAGAAGCTGAAACAACCGAGACAATAATGATAGCTTTAGATTTAATATGTATAGGAAACCCTGTTGGTGCATATTGTTGCCACACCATTGCCTGCATATTTTATGTGATATTTTCTTAATAACCAGGCGAGGCCTGGTTGCGTTGTGTTAGTTGTGTGTAAAAATACGCGGTTATGGTAATGGACGTGACACGCTTGAAGTGACTGACCATTTACAACACACTGGTCCATCCGATCAATTAGAGCTCATTGGGCTTTTCGGAAGAAGGGGCTTCATTGAGACCGGAACTAAACAGAGTGTTTCTTACAGATTATGTGAAAAATAATGTGTTTTTGGAACATTCAGGAATGAAAATCTGTTCTTGACCCCAAAAACTAATTACTTTGCACTAGGGGTGTGACGAGATCTCGTGCCACGAGATCTCGCGAGACTAAAATATGACGAGATTTCCCATTGAGTGAAAAGCTGTCTCGCGATATCGCCGTGACTGAGCGTGAGGGTGAGATTACAATAGAATATTCCACCGCTACTGTACACTCACATTCGCCTAAACTATCGTTTTGCTGTTTTTATAATAAATAATAACCATTATCAACTAATGTAAAAGTCTGCTCTGCTCATCCAGCACGAGTTGCCGTTGCAATCAGTGCAGCACGAATCACACTTCACTGTTTGCGTGACGATGGCGGAGAATTCGTTGCGCAACATAGACTAAACGTCTGATAAATGTCTTATCTTGTAAAATGCACGCTCAGCACCGCTGCTCCCTATACACAGAGTATGCGCGATCACCAATTTGAAAGTAAAACACAAGCTCACTGGTGTGCATTGCGCACAAATTAGGCTTCATAGTCCGTCTCCCAATATATTGGACTATGTGGACTACGGACTATGAAGCCTAATTTGTGCGCAATTAGGTATACCCTAATTGCTGGTATACCCTAATTGATGGTATACCCATCTCTGGACTGTTTATTTGCGGCTATGGTCTCTGTTTGCACTTCGAATATTGAGAGAGTACTTTAATGTCTTAAAGACAACAGGCAAGGGAGGCTCTGTTTCTGAACTTATAATCGGAACACAAGAACAACATAAGAGACAAACACACCAGCCGTTTCTCTCTAGCCGGCTTTTTCCGAACTCGCCGCATTAACCCTATAACTGCCGGTGCAAAATAAAACAGCAATTTCAAAACAATTATAAAGAGTCTGTGTCCTAACTTTGATTATGGTTGCACTTGCACTTATTGCTTGCACTTCAGACTTCAATGAGTTCAGTTAGGAGGTCACATACAGCCTCAATCAAGTTCTGAAAGCTCTTATGTACAGGTCTGAAGAGACTCATGTGAAATCAAACAGGAGAAAAGCCGGTCAATAAAAACCTTTTACAGTGCTTGCATATTGTTTTCTTTCATGAATTTTGTCATTGAGGATTTCTGAAAAATTGTGCAAAAATCTCATCTCGTCTCGTTATCGTGAACCCAATCTCATGTCTCGTCTTGTGAGATAAGCGTCTCGTCACACCCCTACTTTGCACATAATGTTGCCTCTTTAAAGGAATTTTCTTTCAACAGACAAGTGCCTCAAAATGTATTTGATCTCTTAAACTACGCGTAAATATGTATGTCATTCCATTTAATTTGATATTTTGTTTCTGATGCAGTGAAGCTCAAAGCTTTTTTGAGTGTTCCATAAATCTCCAAATACTTTCTGTGGACACTGAATATCTGTAAACCTAAGCATGACACATATGATTTGTCATTATTTGCAAATGGAGCAACTTGACTTGCTCAAGGCCATTCAGACTGGTGAGATTATTTAACTTTTTATATTGCAGTTTATTTATTTATTTTGACACCTTGCAGTTAAAGCAACAGTGCAAGGGTGAGGTGTTCACCATGAGCCAATCAATTACCATGTTATTGACATGGCCTTTTGCTTTCCGCATCACAATTACTGTGATAAATCTGTGCTAATAGCACTGCTGTGTGCCATAGTGTCCTATAATATCAACAAATAATGGTCTCCTCAGTCCCTCTATTGTCCCCAGCTCTTGTGTAATGACCTCTGACCCATTGTAAGTGAATTACTGTGAGGGAAGTCAGTTCAGACATGCATTTAACTGTACTTTACACCATAAGAAGAATTCAGAGACGGAGAGAGAGAGAGCACTGGTCCGATCTGCTCATGCATCTTTAAACAGCTTTATAGCAGTCTGAAAGAGTCATCAATCTTAAGATAAACACAAGAGAGGAGGAGAGAGAGAATGAGTGAGTGAATGAAAGAGCTGGAAGTGGGTGGTCATGGGATGAGCACAAAAGATAAGAATGAGAATTAGTGTTAGAGATCGAGCAGCACATTGGGAATCATTTAGATGCACGAGTGTGTGTATGAGTGAGAAAACATTCACATGACATCCACTCTTTCTGGGGCAGTATTCAACTGTGCAGGTCTCTTCTTTTAGAGAGAGTGTGATATTTTGTGAAAAAGCAATGTTTTCATGGAGAATGGGACATTTTTTTCACAGCCACCAATTTTCAAGGTTTCAGACTTTATAGGTAACCACAAAGTGCAGTTTGTAACTTTCTGCGCGGTTGCATTGAAGCCATGGTCACTCTCAGTGATAACTAGGGCTGTAAAATGAAACGATTGGTTTTATTAAGAAAGTCTATATAATCTGTAATCTTTTCTCATGGCAACACGTGGGTTTTCACTTCTCCAAAGCTGCTTTTCCACCGTTGGGCCGAACAGTTCCTATAACAGTAAGGAACGTTATATTTCCACTTGAGCTTGGTTCGGCCGTTCGCGGCCCGGAATTCTCTGAGCAGCCGTGCTGAACCGTGCTGGTAGAAAGTGTGTAGTGGCGTCGCCACTCAGGATTGGTCACTTGTCTGTTGCCTGGCTACCAGTTTCTCTGTAGCTGGCAGAGCGCTATTTAAGCGAATAAACACACGTTAATAATAAAATTAACAGAAAAATCTGATAATCCTCCATAATGCAGTTGCTATTTACATCTCATTCCATCTGTAAAATCTTGCGTTGCCAAGGCAATGATTGACGCATTTGTATTACATTCCAAAGAGCTCTGTTATCAGCTCCACATTGGAAAATTAAATCATATCCGTACCTGCTGGGCTGGATCAGCACTGAATGGAACAGTTTAGCAACGAGAACGGTTTGGCCCAACTGTGGAAAAGCGGCTTAAACGATTTCGGTCACACTTTAGATTAGGGTCCAATTCTCACATTCTTGTTTTCCGCAATAAACTCCTAATTACTGCTTATTAATAGTTAGTAAGGTAGTGGTTAAGTTTATGTATTGGGTAGGATTAAGGGATGTAGAATATGGTCATGCAGAATAAATCATTAATATGTGCTTATAATAAGTACTAATAAGCTAGTAATAAGCAACTAGTTCATAGTGAGAATTGGATCCTAAACTAAAGTGTGTCACCATATATGTTTAAAAAAGTTAGGCTCGGTAAGATTTATTTAATGTTTTTAAGGTTACATTTATCTGATTTTAATTACAGGAATGTTGTGAAATATTACTACAATTTTATAAATGTAAAATTATAAATGTCTTTACT